>OX422144.1:65366302-65690875 GCA_949129095.1 Volucella bombylans | reverse complement strand
GAGATGGGAGAAATGGCGCTAAGTTTTCATCTACCAGACATACTTCTTCCGAACAAATGCTCTCAATTAAGTGATATTTACTTGATATTTTCTTACCAAAGTTGGAGGACGAAAAACGTTGTATAATATACTGTGCTGATATAAAACAAGGATTAGATAAAACGTACCTTTTTTTTGGGTTGAAAGAGAGTACTTAGACAGTGACCACAATATAAGAACCCTAATGTGAGCGTACGCCGGACACTCACAGGTTCAACCCTCCGACTGCGTTCAGAGGAGTCTTGCTTTTTCGAATCAGCTTGGAAGTCTTGGCTGTAGTAGCACAGATGCAGATACTTTACCTGCACCATCGGTTCTTCATTAGGGTTTGGTGTATCTCTGCTTTGAAGACAGTCGCAAGATTTCCTAATGAGGAGTGAAATATAAAGTTGCCGCCTTACAGAAATAATTCAGCGAAGAGCTGATTACAATACATTCCTTCCTGGTGCATATTCGGGTCGAAATATTCTTGAGCACAGCGAAAGTCGATTCCGTGTTTTTACGGCAACATTAGTTCTGGTGTCATTCGATCAGATGGGAGGTAATAGGTATCCAAACTCCAGTGTTATGCCAAAGACCATTTCTGTTTAAATGGAAGATAGCTTTGGGAGCGCAGGACGTGATATAAATATTAATTTAGGGGAGATTCATCCGAGACATATTTTCATAAAAGGTTGTTCGACCAGACACCCATGAAGAGAACCAGAGGACTTTTCTGGGTCACAAGCTCCATGTCTTGACACTGCAAGAAAGCCAATAGCTTTATTAGTCTACCTCTGCTCTGAGCATCGAACTTGTAGAGGCTGAGTATGGTCAATGACTCTTGAGAAGTTCTCCAGATGAGTCTTGAAACTAAAAGATGCTCATTCCCCAGCAGATACAGCGGATCTCTGTACAGATGGCCTACTTTACTCCGCTACTCGTGGGATTACCTATGGAATCGAAAACTTCAAAAACAAAATTCGAACCCGGTAATAAGGTGAGTAAACCGGCAAGGCTACTGCAATGCCGAGCAAAGGCAAAACTGTGGAAGTCCAGAGTGAACCTTCTAAAGGCAAAGGCAACGAGCCAAACCTTAAACTCTGAAGGAGTGGATAAAATGTGGCAAGCCATGGTCTTACCATTTCCTACACCTCCAACAGTAGCAAGTTTGTGGGAGGCCACAGTCTTCCCGCTGCTACTAAAATTCCTCCTTCAAACGAATCAGAGGCTCAGCCGCGTCGGCAAGCTCCATCCAAGATGTTCTACATAAGACGCCGGAATGCCGCACGCATTAGCAGAACCCTCGGATCCATTCCGGAAGTCGAGAGAACTGCAGACATGAGAAAAAAGATAGAATAGGCCAACAATATCCTAGAAGACGGATTACTCCCAAAATGTTGAAAAACTCCTCTAAGCGCCAGAGATCGTTGGAACCATGCCGGTTCTCAAAACATCCTTAAGTTTGTGGCTAAGGAGGATATCCCTAGCCGACACTAACGATAGAGGTGATTATTTGTCTATATGAGAAGTATTGTATTAACCTCAAAAATCATTTTCAGACCACAGATATGTTACATCCAATTCAGCCTGACTGATGCCGATTTTCGGTAAACTGATTGCCCAAAATACAGAGTAATGTTGTTAAAAATACTCACCTCTAAACTTTTAAGTCCCATGCGTAACACCAATGAGCTTGACATAGTAAAGAAAGAAAAAGCCACATTGATGGACATTAGCACTGGGACCGCTTAGAAACGTTTCAACCAAGCAAAAATTAAAAGAAAAGAGCCAGACTGGGACTCATATAAGGAATCCCTGAAAATATATATAAAAGAACTGAAAGCGACAATGACCTCCAGCATTCTGTGGCAAAATAACAGAAATCTCTGAGTCATCGCGGCTAAAAAAATTTTTTTCAGATATCATGAGGAGCTGCGTCGAAATGATCCATATTCCCTTGTCATTGAGAGAAGTTAATGTAGTTTTCATTTCCAAAGCCGGCAAATATTCTCATGATGCCTCAAAGGACCTCAGACTTCTAGACAAGTCTATCATTGTTCGTTTTGAAAACTCTAGAACGACTGATTGATATGCATATACGATCTAGAATTGATCCACGACTTTTGTCTACGACTCAACATTAGTACTGTAAAGGAAAGTTGGTGGAAATGGCTCTATATTCACTGACTAACCATATCGAACGATTCCTACAAAATGGTCGCGTTCCTGGACCCGAGCTGTAAAGAGGTTATTAGGGTTGGAAGAATGATTTTTTGGTCCTTCAAGATCAACTCGACAGAGTAAAACCGAAAAAAGTTCAAACGAGACAGGTGTTCAAACTTGGATCATATTTTATGTATACAATGTAAATATCTAGATTAAGTTTGTTGTAACGAGAGCTACCGTGTGATAGGCAACATCAAAACTGTGGGAACCAAATTTTGTCTGTACTGACAATTTGTAATACAAGCCCGTGTGGTTTGTACATTTTACCTGGTCCCACGGCTCAAATTAATATTTTTTATAATTTTGGTCACACGATAGCTTCTCGCATTAGATGTAATGTTTTATTATAATGAAAAATAAAGTCACTTGTTTGTGAGACATCACCAAGTCAACATCAATTGTGTTTGTTTGTTCAACAGGAATGACAGCAAGGTCTTTTTTAAGTATGCGAAATTCCAATATGACCATCTACTGAGGCAAAAAATTCTACAATGTCCCAAAGGTACTAAAAGCTTTTGGTCGTTCGTCAAAAACATCAGGAATCCCAGTGCTCACTTACAATGACATTCCAGTTGTCAGCTCTTTAGACAAAGTCAGCCTGATTGCTGCAAACTCTGCGGCCAGCTCATCACTTCCAGATTGTGCTTTGTCTACACTTGAGTACATCGAATCTTCAATGGGGCGAATCCACTTTCGCACAATGTTGGGCAACAATCAACTTGTAGCGTTGAAACCGAAAAACTTTCCATTCTCGATATGTGTGTCAATGGCAACCTACGTTGGAATGACCACATATTTGATGTCACCAAAAATGGAAAATACTTTTCCCCCTCTGACCCGCCCACATTATGTATAAGGCATTCATCTGACCAAAAATGGAGTACAATGCCCACATCTGGTTAGGTGCTCCTATCCGCACTTGCTAGATAGGTTTCAAACCCGTGAGATAAGACTTATAGGCCGTGCTAACATCACCCAGTCAATCGGCAAACCGGAACACCGGTGAAATGCCTCCTGTCTCACCTTGCTCTATCGCTATTTCCACCACCAACTCTCCGTTGAAATTGCCAGTAGCATTCCGATCTTTCAAACCTTTAATCATAATATCCGTTTTGCTATGAATGCTCAGGAGTTCAGGACTTGAGGGTTGATTAGTCTTATGCTAAATATAAGGATAATCAGATCATACAAACTGGTTAGGGCTTCTGCTGAAAACCTTACCCTTTCACCCCTTCTCTGAAACTTAGTGGTCAACGAACTGCTCATATACTTGGAAGCAGGTGGTAGCAAAGTAGTTATCTATGTGGATGATGTTGCTATAACCGCCTCAGGCTAGTATCTCAATACCATGAAAGAACTCCTACAGCGAAATGTTAACAGATTAACCCTAATGCACACTTTGCGGACAGTTCAATATTCCGAGATTGCGGTTTGTCTCCGCCGACACTTGAGTGCGTCGAATCTTCAATGGGAAAAATCCACTTTCGCACTCATGTAGTAGCAAGAGTTCGTAAAGATCTTAATATTCACAAATCCGCTGGTTGAGATGGTATACCTCCCCTCCTTCTGAAGAGGTGTTCTTCCTCCACTGCGTAAGCTCTTTCATCCATCCTATTCTTTAGGACTCTTTCCGAGCAGATTCAAAATAGCATTTGTCCAGCCCGTCCCTAAAAAAAACGAATCTTCATCTCTGTCTTCCTACACTTACGTCCGTTCTCTCCAAGGTCATGGAAACACTGGTAAACCGTCAGCTCATGAAATATCTCGAAACACGAAAACTTCTCAATGACCGGCAATACGAATTTCGTAGCAATAAGTCCACGGATTTGATGGCATGTCTCAATGAAAAATGGAGAAAAAGCGTATATCAATCTGGTGAAAGCAAGATAGTTGCACTTGATATTTCTAAGGCATTTGACAGAGTTTGACATCAGGCCCTTTTGTCGAAAATGCGTGCTCTTGGGATCAATGACTCTATTCTTCAATGGATTAGAAATTACCTTTCCGAACGTTCAAGTTTCAAGTCTGATACTCATAATATAAATTCTGGTGTGCCCCAGGGCTCCGTTCTGTCTCCGAAACTCTTTTTAATTTTCATCAACGATCTCTTGTTTGCTATTTCTAATCCAATAATCCTTTGCTGATGACAGTACTTTCTGCTTTTCATATTAGTTCCAGGACTCACGTCCCTGCTCGTCGGCAGTAGAACGGAAACGCCAGCATATGTTAAGGTCATCAAATTTTGATAACTAATTGGTGAACTACTAACAGAGTAGAATCTAGTGCTTCCAAAACACAATGCTGTCTGCTGTCGTTAAAGCGAAATTTAAACACCCAGCCATTATCCATGAATGGTACCTGCATCGTCGTGTCAATGACCACTTACGTTGGAATCACCACATATTCGGTGTCACCAAAAATGCTGCGAAATGTCTAGGTTTCCTCAAACGATGTTAGAAATACTTCACCCCCTCTGATCAGGCCTCAATATATAAGGCGTTTAACCCTCCGAAATTGGAGTACAATGCCCACATCTGGTCGGTTGCGCCCAAAACATCTCTGTACCTGCTAGTGCCGTGCGATAAAACTCATAGGTAATACCAATATCACTCAAACAATGGATACGCTCGAACACCGACGAAATATCTCGTGTTTCACTATGTTTTATCGCTATTTCTAGCACCAGTGCTCCATAGAAATCGACAGTAGCATTCCGCCCCTTTAAACTTTTAGCCGTAACACCCGTCTCGCTATGAATGCCCATCAGTATACCCTCAAGCCCACTTTCGGACGTAAAAAAAAAAAAACGTAAGAATGCTTGACGTTTTTACAAACGACTTCTGCTGAAGCTGCTGGAGGAAGAGACAGCTCTCCATCTACTCTGTACATGCCCAGCTCTCTCCTAAAGAAGAAAATATTACTTAGGAGCTTTCTTCTACAATGACTTAAGCGATTTAAACAATATAGACTTTAACAGTCTTCTACGCTTCGTCAGAAGCTCAAATTCGTTCAAAGAGTAGTAGGATCACACACCCACGTGGAATCACAAACTCTTTAGAGTTTTCTTTTCACCGGAGCCTTCATAATTTTGGTGGGGGCGAATGCCCCTATTTATTCGGCTTAATACAAGCTATAACTTAAAAAATAAACTTAAACTAAAACTTAAAACTAAGGTTGGTTGGAGTGGTGAAGGAGAACAGATTTGAGGTAGGAAGTGGTGCGGTGAAAGTCAAAGACGGTAGGGTTTGAGTTGATTTGACGTAGCATACGGGAGATTGGTTCGTTCGCGCCATAGGAGGTGTGGTGGGTTGGTAGATAGAAGAGTCGAGGGGTACGTAGATTACGAAGGTTAGTGTTGAGGAAAATGGAGTTGTGAAGGGACGCGCATTCAACGTGACCTGAAAGGAGTCGATGAATGAAGAGAAAGTCTGCTGCATCTCTGCGATCTTCGAGGGTGTTTAAGTTGATAAGGTTGAGACGATTTTGATAGGGGGGCAGATTAAAAGGATCGTCCCAGGGCATACCTCAAAGAGCAAATCGAAGAAAACGACGCTGAATGCTTTCAATTTTCGAGATATGAACACGATGATATGGGGACCATACTTGACTGGCGTACTCTAGGAGGGGGCGAACAAAGGTAATATAGAGGGACCTGGTCACGTATGGGTTGGTGAATTCTTTGGACCACCGTTTTACAAAACCTAGTGCAGAGTTGGCTTTGAGGATTATCTCATCCATATGTAAACGGAAGTTGAGCTCGCTGTCACACAAAATGCCGAGGTCGCGAAGAGACTGTACGGAGGAGATAGGTTGGTTATGGAGAAGATAGAGTCGGGGAGGGGATTGGTTCCGTTTATGTGAGAAGGTGATGGATTGGCATTTGGCGATGTTAAGTTCCAAAGAATTTTTGAGGCACCAGATCGAGAAACTGTCAAGATCTTTTTGAAGGAGGAAAGAGTCATGGGGAGAGGAAATGGTTTTGAAAAATTTGGTATCGTCGGCGTAAAGGGAGACAGACAGACAGATGATCATATCGAGATCATTTATGGTTAATATAAAAAGAAGAGGACCGAGATGGCTGCCTTGTGGAACTCCAGAGGTGGCCAAAAATGGAGCGGACTGGGCTGACCTAAAACGAACACTGTAAAAACGATTTTCGAGGTAAGAGGATATCCATTTTAACAATATGGGTTCAAAGCCGAGGACAGACAATTTAAAGATAATTAACGGATGAGAGATTTTATCGAAAGCTTTGCTAAAATCGGTTGCAACTACATCGACTTCATTGCCATTCTCTAGGGCAGAGAGGGCAAAGGATACGAATTCAACGAGATTTGTGGTGGTTGACCTACCCTTTAAGAAGCCATGTTGTCTAGGGGAAATAAGTGATTTGCATTGGAAGCTTAGAGCTTCATACAAAATACTTTCGAAGAGTTTGGGTATATGGGAGAGTTTAGCGATGGGACGATAGTTGGTTATTTCATTCTTTGATCCTTTCTTGTGGATCGGGGTTATGAAGGAGGTTTTCCAAACCTGAGGAAATTCTCCTTGTGAAAGGGATAGACGGAAGAGATTAGAAAGGGCAAGGGAAAGAGAGGAAGAACATTTTTTAAGAAATATGGCAGGGAGGCCATCTGGGCCGGGTGTGAATTCGTCATTGAGTTGGTGTAATTTATGTTCGATATAAGACGGATCAAAAATATGAGAGAGAAGTGGGCCATTAGAGAAGTTCAGTAGGTAACTAAAATAGGATGGATCTGGTACAAAGGAGTCGTTGGTGAAGGATTGTTTAAAAAATGTGGCAAATAGGTTGGCAATGGTGAGTGGATCGGTTGATGACCTGTTGTTGAAAGAGAGGGAAGGAGGGTAACCATCGGACTTTCTTTTGTAGTTAACAAATTGGAAAAAGGACTTAGGGTGGTTTATAAGGTTGACTTGCGCATTGTTAAGGTAGCGCTGGTAAAGGGAATCGTAAAGTTCGGTGAAATGAAGATAAGCACCAAGATAGTTGGAATAGTCGGTAAAGGATCTGGTACGCAGGGAAACAGCCCATAACTTATTTCTCTTATTTCGTAAGGAACGAAGCTTGCGATTATACCAGGGAGGACTAGTAGATGATGTTTTAAGGCGGGAAAACGGAACGTAAAGGGAAAAAGTATTAAATATTTCTTTATAAAAAATGGATAAGGCATCATTTGTACTTAAGTTGTGAAAGTTAAAGTGGGATCTGCTGAGATATTCACTGATTTTGTGAAAGTTTGCTTTGTGAAAGTCGTGGGATGAGAGAGTTGTGGGGGGAGTGGACTGGAATGAAGAGTTATGAAAAAATGAAAGGAGAAGGGGGGGATGGTAGTTATCGATTGTTGAGAGAGATAGGGGACAAAGTGAGACTGAGGAGTTAATTGGATCTGTTGTGAAAATAAGGTCTAATTGCCTGCCCATATAATTGGATATACCACTGACTTGGCATAGACTTGAGTCTGTTAAGCGATCTAAGAAGAGACATTCCTTAGCTGAGATGGCATTTGAAGCGATGAAAAACGATTGATCATCTGATGGAGTCCACTGTAGCTGAGGAAGATTAAAGTCGCCGAAAATAAGGATATCATCAGTAGGGTCTGACAGGTCAATTAAATGATCGATCGCATCAATAACAAATTGGTAAGATTCGATAGGTTGAGCTGGTAGGATGTAGCAACATATAACGTAACGGGACTTGAGAGGCAGTGATATTTTTATTGCGACAAAGTCGGCTTTAGAGGATGAAGAAATTGTAATGGGAGAAGAGTTAAGGCTGTTGTCCATCATAAGAGGTACTCCTCGAAATTCGTTTCAGTTTCTTACTCATATTTCCCCTTCTGTTTAGTCGTTAATGATTCCTGTCTTCCTTCTTCCAAATTAGTCTTAAGTTTCTTGCTTAGAAGTTTTCTGCAAATATGCGTTTGGAGGAGTACTTCCCGGCTGGAAATGTCAACTCAAAATAGCACTGTTTCGGGTCTGGACAGCTTTTTCTATCATTCGTTTTGTTCAGAGTTTAGTGAGAGCCTTCTTAAAGGATGGGCCAAAAGTCTCTTTCCTATATAAAGAAAATAATAACTCATTTATTTATAGACATTTTTGAGTAATTTTTTTTTATTGCAGACATAAGACTTGGGAGATTTGACATGGAGTACTACACGACCGCACAGCGAATACAAATCTTAGTATTATTTTTGGAAAACAGTCGGTCAATAATTTACACTCAACATGTCTACCGGCAATTGTATGGCGTTCGAAATGCTCCATCAGCTCCCACTATTCGTGTAATAATGGCCAAATTTGAGCAATGTGGCTAAACGTTGGCGATGTGAGGCGTATCGGTATGGACGATCGACCGAAAACATTCAGGTCGTTAGTGAAAGTGTTGCAGCCGATCTTGAAACCTCGATACGACGACGTTCAACACAGTTAGGCATATTGCGTGGCACGATTCGTCGGATTTTGTGAAAAGATCTGCACCTATACCCTTACAAAGTCCAGTTGGTCCAACAACTCAGAACTGTCTTTAACATCGCCGAAAATGACCAAGAATTTTTATGAAATTTTATGATGAACGACGAGGCACATTTTCATCTGAGTGGATTTGTAAACAAGAAAAATTGCAGATTTTGGGGCACACAGAATCCCAAAAATCTTCATCAACGTCCCTTTCATTCACTTCGTGTTACTGTTTAGTGTGGAATAACCTCGCGTAAGATTATGGGCCACATTTCTTTGAAAATGTTGCGGGTGCAAGCGTTACAGTTAATGGGCATCTCTACAGAACAATGCTTCAGGACTTCTTTTTGCCACTCATGCAAGCAGACAACAATGTTAAGCTCATGTGGTTTCAGCAAGACGGAGCTACCGCTCACACCACCCCACAGTTTTCCACGTAGTACATATTAAGTGGACAAAATTATTTTTTCGACTATTTCGTGTTATTCTTATGAGTTAAGTATATTGTAGTAAAAAACTTGTGTTTTTAATACTTGATTTACGTTTTATGACTAGTTTATGGGTAAAGAAAATGAAAAAAATAAAAAATATTGTAAAATGTTTGTGTGGGTACAAATTCTTATTCTTTTCGCGTCCCATACAATTTCCAATTTCCCCTCTCCATTCATCAATGGTCGAGACTTTGTTATTTAAGTATCGAAATCTTCTGGTCTTCGAGTATCGACATCTTCTGCTCTGTAAATCTAAATGTCGCTGCTCACATTTAAGTGGTTATCACAATATACTCGTATATTTCATTGATATTTTTTTATTAATTATTTATATATTTTTTGTAAATTGTTTATAATTCATTCATTATCATTACTCTTGTTATGGAATGAGTCTTTAGATCCGAAGATTTTATAAGATTCTGTAATTGAATTCAGGAATGAATTCATTCCGGCGGAGGTGATGGGACAGTAGGGCCGACTAACAAGACCATAACTTCCGCGGAAATATTGGCTGTTGGTTTCTTCCTTACTTCTCTAAAACTATTTAATAGTGGATCCGAAGTAATAAGTAGCATGGCCAATGAATCTTTGTTAGAAGTAATGCGACTAGTTTTTCTCGTATGCCTTTAACTGAACCTTCGGCAATTCTTATTTCTGGCCTCCTGAGCTTCTTCTGAAAGTTGGCCAATAAGAAGGCAGCAATGTCTTATTATGTTATATATGGATATGTTATACCATGGATACAGAGCCAAATAAAGAACTCGTGTTTCTTCGGCATATTTTTCAAACCGGGTTATGTTGATTTGGTACCCACTAGACAAACCCCGTAAAATGACACCAAAGCGTTCTATTAATTTTTGGTCATTACCGGTTATTCAATTCAATTCAATTTATTGCAATAAACAATTTGTACATTAAGACATTTTCTCTTATAGTACTAAGTAATATTATTTAATAACAAAATGTTAAGTTTAAACAGAGAGAAGAGAATAAATATAACAAACAAATTAACAAATGATAAGTTTTAATAGTAATTATAATGATAATAATAAGATAAAATACTAAAAAGGAAAAAGAAAGACGAAAAAAGGGAGAGGAAATAAAAGAGTTGAGAAATTGGAGAAAGACTGAGGTAGAGTTGATAGTAAAAAGATACGTTAAGAACAAAAGTACACATACAAGGCAGTTTTGAAGCTAGCAGTATTTGACAAACACTTTATATGAGACGGTAAGTTATTCCATAGTCTAATAGCATAAATGAAAAATTAACGCGATGAATTAAGGTATTTGCAAGGCTGAGCGCTAATATTGAAAGTTCTTCTTGAAAGGGAAAAAGCCAGTTTGGAGTAAAGGTAAGGGGGTTGCTTTGTGTTTATAATTTGATGTAGAAATATGCAATTTCTGAAATCAAGGTACTTTCTCAATATACACCCAAGAAACCGGCATGAGAATTCCGAGATTCTATCGTATCGTTGCCTTGCATAAACATGCCGAACAGCATCATTATAAGCAACCTGGAGCTTGCGAAAAGATAGTGAGTCAAGGTCACTGTAGACAGCTGCGGCATATGAAGTAATGGGTATTATGAGAGTGAGCACTAGACTTCGGCGAGTATTCCAGGGGGTATAGTTGGCAGAAATCCAAAGTTTACGCAAGCATCTATACACGCGACCAACAACGATGTTAAAGTGGTTATAGCCAGAAAGCTTTCGGATTATGGTGAAACCAAGACTTGTAGTCACCTCAACTAACCTAATCTTACTACCGGCTAAGCAAACATCAGGAACTAGACTTAGCTCAAAAGACTTGTTTGATATTGGAAGTACTTGGCATTTTTTTGGGTTCAAAGCTAGCCCATTTTTAGTTGCTCATTGAACAATAGAAGCAAGATCCTCATTTAGTAGTGACACCAGTTCACCTATTTTATTAACCGGATGAGATAGGAAAAGTTATACATCGTCTGCATAGAAATGAATAAGTGCGTCCTTACAAATCGATGCTAAGTCATATATGTATATATAGAACAAAATTGGGCCCAATATTAATCCCTGCGGAACCCCTTGAGAAACTGACCGGAGACCTGAGCGATTGTTACCAACAACGACTATTTGAGACCGTACACATAAAAAGTTCCGAATGAGCCTTACAGCTCTTTCACTAAAACCATAGTAATGGTGCAGTTTCCAGCAAAGAATGGAATGATTCACTCTGTCAAAAGCCTTAGAGAAATCAAGCAGGCAAAGCAGCGTCACGAATCCTTTGTCAAAATCTTGCCTGATATCATCCAAGATTTTTACCATGGCGGAAGAGCAGCTGTGGTTCTTTCTAAAGTCCGATTGGAATGGACTCAACAGGGAATTTTCAGCCAAGTGTTTCTGAATTTGTGACTCTATTACCTTTTCAGAAACCTTAGACAGGCAAGGTAAGATACTAACAGGTCTGTAGTCAGAAGCATCGCAAGCAGTGCTATTTTTGGGAACAGGTACAACTTTAGCACACTTCTATATCAGAGGAGTAGTAGATGTTGTTATACAAGAATTGATTATATGTGTTAGATGGCCTATGACGTGCGGCAAAATAAGTTTTATGAAACGTAGTGGCAAGCCGTCTTCACCAAAAGCATTTGATTTTAAACCTTTAGTAACACAAAGGACATCAACCTCCGTAACTACTTCAAAATCAATTTCCTGTTCAAGGCCTCTGCTGGAGACAACGTCATACTCGAAACAATCGGCAGCAACATCATTTGAAACAAAATAGTCGTTCATTTCATCTAAATCAATAGTGCAGCTTCTGTCACTACTTACACCAATGCCAACTTGGCGTAGATTTCTCCACAGTACCTTGGAGCACAGATAATAAATCTATACAGATGTCTCATTCATATGGGAAGTTTTGTCCTATGAAAATGAAATCGAACTAAAAAAAAGCTTTATTTATAAAGCTGCAAGGAGCAGAAAAATCATTTTATTTATTTTCGCTTTTTGCTCTTGCCATTTGTCACTCAACATGCAAAGTCGTTTATCGTGCAAAAACAATACGTGAACGAAAGAAATAAATAAAAAAAAACATACGTTGACGTTGCCCAGCATAACCGGTTTACTTGGGTTTATGTACGTGTGCTTGTTATTTTGTTTGTAACTTGTTATGCAATGTAAATTAAATGGGGGTAGGAATATAATTTTGAAGATCATGAGATCGACGGTCCACGATGTGGTCGTGCTGGAGGGGGTGGGTATGACGCTGCACCACACTATAAAAGTGGTTGATATTTGAAGCACGAGGTGTTAAGGGCTAATACATGTTATGGAGTTGAAGATATACGTATGTACATGAGCGCTAGACCAATTTCCCGATTTTATTTTGTGCTCAGAACATTAAGTACCTACAAAATTTGATAAATTTCCAAGCATTGAGCAACATCGAACTTATTCGGAAAATGTATGTATATGTTATTTACGAGGGCGGGTCAATAAGTCCGTGACTTTTTGAATTTCTGACCTCTTTACTGAAACAGCAACACTGCTCCTGTCAACAGGCATCTGTCAGACTCCTGTCAAAATTTAAACTCGCTGCGTCAGTTAGTTTGTGTTTGACAGCTATTTTTATCAGACTACTCACTAATTTGAGGAGAAAATGGAAAAAAGTGAAAATGGAAAAAACAACTTCACAGGAAGGTTTGGCGTTGTTTAATCGCAATATGGAGGAGTTTTTGCGCCGTTTTGTAACCGTGGACGAAACATGGATCCATCACAACACACCAGAGAACAAACAACAGTCAAAACAGTGGGTTTCTAAGGGTGAATCGGCGCCAAAGAAGGCCAAGGTGGGTTTGTCTGCCAATAAAGTTATGGCGACTGTTTTTAGGGATGTACGCGCCATAATCCACATTGACTACCTTCAAAAGGGAAGCACAATCAATGGGGAATATTATGCCAACTTATTGGACCGATTCAATGACGATTTGAAAAAAAACCGACCTCATTTGGCCAAGAAAAAAGTTCTTTTCCACCAAGACAATGCAAGGGTGCACACATGTGCAGTTGCCATGGCAAAAATCCATGAATTGGGCTATGAATTGCTCCCTCATCCACCCTATTCTCCAGATTTGGCTCCGAGCGACTACTTGTTTCCAAACCTGAAGAAATGCCTTGGTGGAAAAAGATTTGACTCCAATGATGAAGCCATCTCGCAAACAAAGGCCTATTTTGAGGACCTCGACAAATCATTTTTTTTTGAAGGGATAACAAAATTGGAGAAGCGTTGAACAAAGTGTATAGAAGTGTATATAAGTGTATAGAATTATTTTTTTATCAAAAAATCTGTGTTTTATTCCAAAAGTCACGGACTTATTGACCCGCCCTCGTACGAGTACATATTTACTCCCTTTTCTTTCAAGTTATGTAAAAGGGAGTTTTTAAAACTGTACGCAAAATATTTGTATGTAAAGATAGAAAATCTTCAATTCCGAAACTCGGGGACAACGCAGTAATGTACGGCCGAATATATGCGAGTTCGAACAAGTGGAATGGGATCTCAACCAACTTGGAGTGCAGCACCATGAAAGCAGCCATGAATGAGCCATATTTTAACTAGCAAAATCAATGTTCCTTGGAGTAGAGACTTTGGATCCAATTTGTTAAACCAGACTGAAGTAGCAGGGGTTGCCTTGGCTTATTCTGGTGGTAATCTTCGACAAGGTGTCATTTGTTCAGTTTGCATTAACCCAGAGGAAGAGGAACTCCTCTAAAGCAATGAGTGTTGACAGTGACAAATTGTACGATTTGGTAGACGAAGGGGTTATCTTTGCTCGACAAAATGTATTTTACAATGGCGGCAAATTTTGACCATCCTGTCTATATCAATGACGTGTCCCAAAAGTCCTGACCTGGCCCCGTGCTACTTTTTTTTATTCCCCAAACTCAAAACGTACCTTAAGTGTAAGGAACGCACGGTAGAAAATGTAGGTAGAAAAATGTATAAAGCTACGACCAAGGCTTTGAAGGCGATGTTAGAAATTGCCTTCCAGCATTGCTACGAAGAGTGGCAGCACCGTTGGGATCGCTGTGTACGCTCTCAAGGGACCTACTTTGAAGGTGACAATTCATTTTATGTTTGATACATGTATATATTCCAATATATGTACATAGTATTATCTATATATATACCTGTATAATAATTGATCACTGCTCTTGGCCTATATATAACCACAACTTCTTTTTCTTTTGGTGGTAATTTCGAGGTTATTTCCTTAATTTCCTGCATAACATTTCTATTTAAGCCAGGGTACAGACTTTTAATTTTAATCCACCTGTGCAATGAAGATGGATGCGGCAAGTGTATCTCAAATTGATCCCGCAAAAAGTTGTATCCGGCAGCTGAACGAAAAAAGATGCACTGCGAAATCCATTTCTCCGGTGTATTCATTTTTACCCTGTGATAAGATGAGATTCGAAAATGTCATAGCATTTTGATGAATACCAAGCAATGAATCCATTTTCCCTTGAATGTTTTGCTTTTCGCGCGCTTGCAGTCTTTTCTTGTCCTCTTTTAAACGACGAATTTTCTTTAATAAATTTGGTTTCGTTTTTGATTTTCTTTAATAGTTATTCTCAAGACATTGTCCAATTTCTTCTAATGTAAAAAGATTGCCTTTTTACATGAGCCTCACAATTGGCGCAACCAAATTCAACGTGATCATTGAATTTTGTCCTTAATAAATTTTTAGAAGCCAAATTTAGTTCCCCTATATATATCAAGTAATACATATATGGATAAAATATATTGAAATAAAAATAGATACCTACCTATTTTATAGATTAACCTGTTCACTTTAATTATCACTTCAATTCAATTCAATTACTTATTATTTACATGCACTGCATATTAATAACACGAATAATATTTTGCTCGTCAAACTTCAATTACAAAATGTAAAGAAATATTCGACTTTTCCCACCTTTGAATTGTTCTTTCTTACATACACAGCCATACGCTCAAACAAAATCCCAATTCATGAAAAATTACATAATTTCCTATTGCAGTCGAATGAAAACAAACAGCCAAGTCTTCATACCCCTTCCCGCAAACCCCTTGCAGTTGTTTTTTATATTCCTTTTGCCGCTGCCATCAACTTATGGTGAGAGAAAAAAAAAATCTCTCAGTAAACAAAGCAAGAAAGAGCGAAAATAAAAAAGCTTTACATTATTCCGAAAGCTCGTGTCGGCTAGCCGACAAAAATTGAACCATTTTTTTCTACAGCGATGAGACATCTGTATAGATTTATTATCTGTGCTTGGAGGGTAAAGAAGTGCTCAGTTTAGATGAATAGTAGTGTCCCTTAGATGCACGAACAGCATCGGTTGCAGGTTGCAGCATTATCTGTTCCAGTTAATCGCGTTTTGGCTACGCTTCCACTTACTGTACAGCCTGTTTCGCTTCTTTAGAACACCAACTACCCCTTCCGTGAACCAGGGACACGCACTGTTTCGGATCGCGACGGTTTTTGTTAGTTCATGATCATTGAATAATTGTATTACAAGCGTCTGGAAAATGATTAGCTTTTCATTTGGATCGGCAACCATTCTGCAATTCAACCATGGGACCGAGTTTGTTGCGGTTGTTAGTGTTTCATGATTTATTGATGATAATCCCTATAAACAAAGGAGCTTGATGAAGAATTGTGGTTAAATACAACATTGTAGGTACAGAATAGGAGATCATGTTCGCTGACACCTTCGAGAGAAATCTGATCAAACAGTAAGACAGAAGGTGAATCAGAAACAATAACATGGTCTAAAAGGCTCGGTGGTCCACCCGGCCGGAAACATGGTGGATAGGAATTATTTACAATTTCAAGGCCACTTGCCGCCGCCATATCTTTCACTTGATACGACCACGAGTCGTTTTTAAGCATGTAACGACAATGTTATTATATAAAGGGGAGAATTCGGATAGAGGAGAGAAAAAAGGTTCAGTTGAAAAAACACGATTTGGATTGTAGCAGCAAGCAACCAAACATTTGACAGACCCATCAGAAATTTCTGCAATCAAATAATCAACATCAGTGACTTTTTTATGACTTCACATTTTAAGGTTTCCTTGCAATATATCGCAACACCACCTCCTGTTATTTCTGTAACCCTATCATTACGTGCGAGCTCATATCCAGCTATTTTGTAAAAATAATTATCAATTCCAGGTTCAAACCATGTTTCATCAACACATATAACATCAACAGAAGAGTCATTAAATAGATAATTAAGGTAATCAAGTTTAATTTGGTTAAGACTCCGTGCGTTAATGTGACATACCGTAAATCCGCTTCTTTGACACGAAAGAACGTTCGACATTGTGCGAGTCTGAACTTCATTCATGCTACAACCATGAAGAACGTTTGTGCTATCGAAATTCGTAAACAAATAAAGTGCAAAAATACCACAGGCTTCCAAACAAATCCGTGTACAAGCAAAGAAAAAAAAAGTGAAAAGAGGAAAAGAGATCACAATATTGCAGAGTAGAGATAGGACAAATAAGGAAAAAAACAGGGGAAAAAACATACTAATAGAAATATCAGTTTTTAGATAGCATAAAATACCTAAATGCATAATTTATAAGATGCATTAAATCATGTCATCACTCTTCAGTCACATACGAGTACCCAGTTTATCCGACAGCTCAATTTGCGTTGAAACAATCCGCATTGGTTCAATACCCGTAGAAATGCTGGTGTTTATATGAAATTATCCAAATTGAGCGAGAGAAAATTGAGAAAAGTTAAACAAACAGCTGGTTGAACTGACACTTCACACGAATACCGATACATTGTTCTTATTTCTTTCTCTTTGTCCGCTTTTACACGTCGCAGGTTTCGAAAGATTCAAATGAGTGCAAAAGAGAGGGATAATGAAACAAAAATACCCAATTAACCAAATTCCCACTGCATGTGGGTAGCAATTTCATTGCAAGTTTTTGACATTTCTCTTTCTCCTTCTTCTTTCTATTTCGCATTTGCTTCATTATTTCTTTGGCTGTTGTTACGAGCACAACATTGCAGTATGGGGGGATGAACTTAAATGGACATAAATTGCTACTTGCGATGTGTAAAAGCGGACAAAGAATTAACAAGCCGGCTCATTTTCAATTATGAAACACTGAGCGCCAAAGATGAAATGAAAGAGAGCTGTCAAATAACATGAAAAACCAAAGAAGGGGGAAAGGCTTTTGTGTAAATTGCGCGCAACGCTGAATGACAGTTCAAAAGAAAATAACTAGAACATGCGCATTTCACACTTGCGACGTGTAAAAGCGGACTTTCCAAATAATTCGTTTGCAATCCCTCATTTTAAATACACAACTGATTACCTGCCCGATAATGGAAGTAGAAGAATACATTCTTTTTATTTCTTTGTCTATCTAAATATTTCATTTGCAACCCCTTATTTTAAATACACAACTAATACCTGCCCGATGATGAAAGAATGATGAGAGCGTGTGAGAGTAAAATGTTTCAATGCTATTTGAAAAGGTTTAAACGATATTTCAAAGCGGTCACATGTGTTCAATGCATTTTATAAGCAGGAATGAACGTATGCGTGTTGAATATTTCAATGCGGTTTGAAATGGTGTTTATTCGATCGTATTGAACCAATGCGGATTGCTTCAACGCAAATTGAGCTGTCGGATAAACTGGGTAACAGTCACAGCGGCACATTAGCAGCAGCACCATCATCAGAGAAAGCTCGGTCGATGCTTGCTTCTTGATTTAAGTCCCATTTACAATACTGCGAGATGCGATGCGTTGTTCGAATACGAGAGCGCATGAACTGTCAAAAATATTTCCGTAACATGTAATTCAATGTGTTCGTTTACAATAATGCGAATCTCGCAGCGACCATCGCAGTCAATTTCGAAAATCTGGAAAACTCTCTCATCTCGCAATGCGTGACAGCTATATTGTTGTTATTTTCATTTTGAGCTTGTTATTTGTGAGTGGTGTTTTGACGCATCATTGTAAACAGATGTCCGATGTCTGAATGCGAGAGCTCTCGCATTCGAATTCGAATTCGACTCTCGTATCGCATATCGCAGTATTGTAAATGGGACTTTAGACTATCAGGAGAAGCGGCGGCAGCGTGTAGATCAGCGAAGCTTTCAATGAGAAAGCTTTTACCATTTTCGTCTTTTCTCACATAAACAGATCCATACTTCGTGTGTCCGGATGAAATTAACTTTTTACGTCTGAGTTCAGTAGCACTGCGGAGGAGACGTCGAGTGTGCATTGTTAAGCTCTCATTTATGAAACATTTATTGTTGTCGGACGATTCGATCCCCAAGTCAGCTGGTATAAGTTCACTACGATGCACATTGCGGAAATGGGCGGTATACTTTCGAACTTCATTTCTTTCAGCGCAGCTGGAGAATTTGATGACAATTGAAGAAGAGCCGGGGTTGTTGTTGCTGTTCTCAATTAATCGACTTTTTGTGCGAAAAATGTTCTTAAGGACTTGTGGCTTACACTCAATTGTGTGACAAAACCGGTTAAAAATAATTTTTAAATTTTCGTCTTGGTGTTGCGGTATACCAAAGAGAACAGCGTCAGCAGCAATCTCTTTCCTCTCAATGTTGTTTAGCTGGCGCTGAAGATCTATTATTTCCCGATTTGTTGCTTTCGTAGTGTCATTATCTGCCTCAAGTTGATTTATACGTGCGTTTAAAGATGAAATTTAGGTCTCAATTGCGGTAAAACGCTGCTCCCAATTTATGGCTGTTTTCTCAATTTTTTTATAGAGGTACTTTTTGTATGTTTCGTTTTGCAATCTCTAGCACTGCCTTTTTTGCTTTAGCTTGCCATGTTTCAAAACTTAATCTAAAATTTATATAAAGTAATCACTCAAAAGGGCACGAGTACGATAACTTTGGCGCCAAGAATTGATAACAGTATTTTGTAGAGGAGTTAGAAACTAGCATTTCTTACTATGGCAGGGAGAGTCCATCTTTTCCCGTTCAGGAGTTATGGGCAATTTAAAAACAAATGACTTAAGATGGGGAAAAATTATTGAAAAATCAACGGTAACACTTACAATGAAGTACTATGCAGAATATGAAAGCCCAAGATTTGTTCTTTAATATAAAATTTACATCAAATTATTCGTGTGAATAGTTTTTGAATAATTCACATTCCAACTCAAATTCTTGGTAAAAAATTGAAAAAAAAAATTAACACAAAATTGTGAAATAATGTGCCAAATTGGTATTCAATGCGCGTATTAATTCTGAATCGAATACAAAAAACCGCATGGCTTTATGTCCTCTAGTTTTTGAGCAAATTGAAATTTAAATTAATACTTTATTTTTGTTTTTTTTTGCATTTATGTACGTAGTCTTCCTTTGAATAAGTTAATGAGTATTATTTAAATATCTTGCAGACGTCTATATCAATAGTTTTCTTAATTAAGAGTACACGGGTGACCCGCTTCGTGGGATTAAGGGATTTAAACTCTCTTTCCGCAGGCGGCAGGTCCCGCTCACGCAACTTCGTTGCTCCGCTCGGGGTATGTGCTTTTCGTCAGGCAGGTGCCTATGTCATCAATACTCTTCATCCACAGTACTCATCACAAAATTACAAAGTTCCCATTAATAACAAAGTTTCACTAATTCAAAATTCACATATTCCAATGTTGCAGTAAATTATTTACTTTGCGAAATATCTATGTTTGTACGTATGTAATATGTAATGCACTTGATAATGATGCAAAAATATAACCGAACAAACGTTTGGCTTTTATAACGTTATTTCTTTTTGTGTAGTTATTGATATTCACAAATATCACTCTGTGTTCAACCGTAGTGCGAATCAATTGATATTTTTTGTGAATAAGCACTGACGGCTAAGTATCTTCTAATCCATCCTAAACTAAATAACTTTTCAGTGTTTTGTTCGTTCGGAGATTTGGTGTCGACCAACGAAAGAAGCATTGAATTTTTAGAAGAATCTGGTTTAATTCCCACTAAAACATCCATTCCCCCACTGTGTTGCAACTTACCTGTGAATGTAGAAAAGTGTAGAAATGTAAAGTTCGATTGGATGTGGCGATGCTCAAAAAAAAAAAAATTGTAGGAATACAATCAACCCATCTATCGGTACATTTTTCCATGGGCCTCAATGTCGGCTAGAGATTCGCGAGGTGCTTGCAATAACTATCGCTTTTGTTATCAAAATGCCTGTGAACACGGTTTTTCAGGTAAATTAATTAAGCCTTAAGCTACAACCTAAGGATTTTTTAAAAATATTATTACATGTATGTTATGATTTTAAAATTAGCATATAATCGCTTGGCGCCATCACGACAATAAAAGTGAGCTTAGTAAATCTACTATAATAGATTACTATAACTATTGTCGTGAAATAGCCGAAATAATAGCATCTCACGTCGATGTTAACATTGGTGGCAAAGGAAAAACTGTACAAATCGACGAGACCTTTCTTACATAAAGGAAATGCCACAGATGCCGTGTAACCGAACAAATGAAAATCGTAGTGTTGGGGTTATTTTGTAAAGTAGATAAGGTCGGACGCTTCTTTAAAGTGAACTCCAAAAGTAAAGAAGACTTGTGGCCTTATATACACAAATACATTAACCCCAACAGCAATCGTATTTGTACCGACAGTTCACGCCAATACATAGGTATTGAGAAAATGTTTCCTACTTCTACGACTCATTAAATTACAAACCACAGCAAGGGCGAATATGTTGACAAGACCGATGCAACCAATACTATAAATGATCTTGAGAATCAGAACAATCTTCTGAAAAAATCTATTTTATGCCGCAATACAACGCAGCACCTTCACCAATATATGGCAATTTTCTTTTACCGGAAATACTGCCTTGAAAAAAATTATAAGGACGACATGGGCTCTCAAATCACGGAATTTTTAATTGACGTAAAAAAAGTGTACCCAGGTTTTGTCAAAGGTAAAGAAAGTGTGGGTTTGCAACTGAAGGATTTCGACCCTCCGACCGTTCACAATGAGCACTTAGAAGGTATTTTACCACCAAAACAACCTCGGCTCTTCACCATCATCGACAAACTCAACGAACTCGACATTGACACCAGTACGGACGATGACTTCATTCACGAAACTTATATACCTTTTTAATATGTACTCGTATATTGAACATTTAATTGACTACTCTTAACTAACACCTAACTTACTCACAAACTGACTGACTGGGAGGCGGAATGCAATGCAAATCTACCTCCTCGTGGTGCATTCTGGGTCACGCTAAATGATTTGCTGTACTTTACTTACAAAGATGACCCTATCATCAATATTAATCCTTAAAGTGAGATCACCATAAATACCAAAAAAAAAACGTCTTATAAAAAATAGTTTTAGTAATTTTCAATATTCTCAAAAACTAGAAGATATATATGCGGTTTTTTGTGTTCGATTCAGAATTAATATGCGCATTGGGCACATCATCTCACAATTTTGAATAATATTGATTTACCAAATATTTTTTTTTAATTTTTTACCAAAAATTTAAGTTTGAATGCGAATTATTCAAAAACTATTCACACGAATAATTTGATGTAAATTTTATATTAAAGAGCTAATTTTAGGCTTTCAAATCCTGTATAGTACTTTATTGTAATTGTTGCCGTTGTTTTTTTTAATAATTTCTTTCCCATTTTAAGTAATTTTTTTCTAAAATTGCCCCTAACTCCTAAACGGGACGAGATAGACCCACCTCCCATAGTAAAAAATGCTAGTTTTTAACCCCTCTACAAAATACCGTTATCAATTCTTGACGCCAAAGTTATCGTACTCTCCCCCTCAAAAGTTCTTATCCAGGCATGAAGTGTAGATATACCAAAGGCGTAAGTATTAGGGATTGGTTGCCTAAATGTATGAGGTAAATTCATATCTTTGGGTGTAGCGTTACAAATGTAGCAGCGTTGACTAGATTTGGTCTTTGTCAAAGAGTTGCAGAACTTACCATCAATCATAGTCAAGTGAAATTCATATTTTATCACAACCTGTCTTTCTGTAAGATTAATGTGTAGTGGAATAAGGGAATCAATCTGAGTTTGTACATTAGCACATTCATTGCGCGTAAGTTCATCTGTTTCTTTAGCAAATAACAGTTTGATTGGTCTGCAGTAGCGAGTAGAAGAGGGCCTTGGATTTTTCCAAATAACTGTGAAGTGGTTGGTAATTAAAGTTAGAAGGACAAATGATACCATAAACAAATACTCGTCAGTGACGTCAGTCCGATTAAACTTCTGCTTGTACTGACTATGGCCGGAACTGCCATCGCAGCCCCACTTACATATTAATTTTAATGAAGTACAATCAGTTCGCGTAAACGATTAGTGTTAAGTATATTAAGGATTGTAAATTTATCACAGCACTGACCTCCGTAACCTCAATACTACTTTCATTGGTCTGGCATGCTACTTTGGCTTTTGCTACTTTGGTCATGGTAGGTTGGATAAATATAATGACCGATTCTTTTTGTCTGTTTTCTTATAAACTTGTATGAATGAACTCTCATTTTACAGTCAACATATTGTGTAATGCTTCAGTGAATTGGCGTTGTTCCGGATTTTTCTTTCTTTTATTACTTATAAGGGTAGCTCTATCGCTGCAAACTTCATTCATGATACGAGCAATATCTTTGTCCTGATAGTCGCTTGATTTGTTCAGCCGCAAACAAGATTTCGGATTCGGAATGAGAAGATATTATTTCTTGGATGTAGCGTTTTTTTTGTCTTCACAGAAGCCGCACTAAAAGCCAATAAAGGCCTACCAGCAACACGCGAAGCGGATGGGACATCGTCGTTGATTTTCAAGGAATATTCTTAGCCTTGTACATTTGGAAATTTTCCTCTAACCAAGAGCTGTTGATTTCCAAAAAGCGATCTAACCGTCTACCACAGCACTATTCCACTTTATCTTCATCTTTGAAGAAAGTCTGGAAACATTTCTGCGCATTTAATTTTTTTCAAATTCAATGCACTCTATATTCAATATTGAATATACTTTTTCGACTATTTCATCGACGACATTATTTTTCGAAACGGCTTTCCAAATTTTAAAAAACTCCCCCTTCGGTTGCCCTATAAAAAAAAGGATTACTTTTTTCGCGCACTCTGGTTTTTGCACAGCTTATAACTAAGAAGTCAAGCGGCAAGGTGGGGCTCATAGTTAAAAGTCTATGCAAAAGAAAAATGGTTCAAAAAACGTTACAAATTTATAATTAAAAATCTTTTTAAAAAAAACAGGTAAATTGCCTTCCAAAACTTATTAAAATTATCTACTTACTTTAATTATTTGAATCTATAGCAATTTAGTTTGATTTTGAACACAAAATAATTAGAAATGAATTAAACTAAGCTGACCACTAATTGTGCACTTGACGTTTCATTTAACACATTCCACTTTGACTGGCTGTAAAATCGTTTCCACGCATTTAAACAAAGAGAAAATGTTGTTTACTAACCTACCAGTTATCCGTTATCAAAACTGCATTAGCAAATACTCTCAATTTTGTCATGATTTTTTTAAATTTTTTCCACTTATTGGAGTGAAATGGAACAGTGTGCGAAAAATTTCCAAATCGCATTATTTCAAAAAACGGTGATATTGAATGACCACAGCGATCGCCTGATCTGTCGGCTCTAGACTTTTTTTATGGGGTTACCTGAAGGGAAAGGTTTACATTAGCAAACCACACACTATAGAGGAGCTGAAGCTCAACATACGAGAAGAATTCGCGCAAATTACGCCGGCAACACTTCAAAAAGTCATGGAAAGTGCTATCAAAATAACCCATGAGTGCCTGTATTCTAATGTCGGCCACTTAGCCGAAGTTAAGGAAATCCTTTAAGAGGATTCCAAAAAAAAAAAAACGCGAACGTCAGCCCAGAAGGCCGACTCAACTGTTCGACTTACATAAAAATAAAAACAACTATTTTCAACACGTTCACAATTAAATTTATTAAGTAAAACAATAATTCTGTTTGCCGTCACGATTACAACTAACTGCTCAATCCATTCCCATCTAACTCCAAAGCTTTGCCTCAATCCAGTTGTTCCCATGGATATCTCCTGACTCGTCACTTTTGATATTTCGCATGCATCCCATCCGGTGTCAAGTAGCTTGCGCGTGCATAAACTTCCATGGGAATATTTGCAAGCAAATAATATGCTGACTCAGCTGGGAACCTGTCTGTACATGTCGAACCAAGTGTAAGGCGTTGCACATTGGGTTGTGATAACTCCTCCCTCTTTGAAAATCTACGCCTCGTAGATCCTTTGAAGGCCTGCAGGTCAGGCCATTGCTTGTGGTAGGTTTCATCCCCCAGATGAAATTGTGGGGATGTTTGGTCTTCCGTGTATTTTCCGCCAAATGGTGAGAACAACAGTGCCACACATAAGAAGATTGCCATCTGAGTAAGTATAGAAATTTTAAATTCCCTAGTTAAGCTTCGTAGACGTTCTATGTTCTGAATGCTGAGTCCATGCAGAAATCCCAAGTCGATCATGTGGTTGCGGTTTGTGATTCATCAATGCCGGGGGAAGGGCTTGCAGGACTGTGACCGTGGAACTCGTAAAGGTTCTTCCCTTCAACTGGACCGTTTCGTTGTGTATCTGGATTATATTACCCTATGGTTGATCAGAACCTTCCTGAATTTCAGATCAATCTGTTTTCCATCTATTGTTGATGGTCTAGTTATCATTAAATTATACTCCTCTTTTCCTACTTTTGACATTGAAATAACGTTATAACAGAATGGAGCCGTTGGTGAAAATTGATGGTGTGCCATACTCGATGGCCTCTATTTCATTAGCGTACGTAAGGTTTCCAGCTCATTGATAACCATGCTGATTTCCTCTGTGTCCAGGAGATTTGTATTAATCAAACCGCTTTTAGCCATTTGACAAGCTCGAACAATTTCATTTATTTCTCCTTTAACGACCAGTATTTCGTCCAAAATATCCCGCTCAAATCTTTCGGAATTTGAGTCCTTAATGCTGTTCTCGTATCTCCCTATGATTAAGTTGATCTTCTGTGATATTTCACACGTGATGCCAAAGAGCTTCTCGTTGATCTTATATTGTTGATTACTGTTTTCAATTATAGCTTCCTCACTCCGAAGGATTTCGCTCCAGTCAGTGGCATCGGGGTTGCCAGCTACCCACTTCCAAGCGGTTCCCAACCAATTGATGGATCTTGACTTTCTCGTAGATTTGCCCTTCAGCGAATAAAGACGTCCTTTTGCTTGCCGTAAATGAAATTCTATTATGCGTTTTCGGTCTCCATCCTTAATGCGGTTATTTGTGGCGTTGGTCACTTCAGCTAACAGATGTTCAAATTGCGCTAGGTCAATGGTATGTACCAGCTTGAAACTGCCATCAACAATCCAGCCCTTACTCTCTTTCAGGGAAACTATAGGTGCTTTGTAATTGAAGATTTGGAACCCCTCGGTTACAGCTAAGGAGATTAATCTGTGGGATATGCAAATACTTTTCGTGGATCGATATATGTATGTGGACATAGGGGTATGTTCGTCGCAACTTTACTGTGATGCGGAAGTGGACATTAAAGGGTTTAAACAAAAACAAAAAAATCTTTCCAGTTCTGTAACAATTGTATTCCTAATGAAATATCTACATTAAATGCTTAATCAAATATACAATCCCAATTTTAATTTATAGTTCTTATAATTACAGTAATATTTCTTAAAGTTATTTGGACTAAATTCTATACATATTATAATTCATATTTGTGCTATATAAGGAATGGCTATAGGTGCATTGTAGGTGTATTAAATAAGTTTGGTGTGCATACTTCTTCTTTAAATACATTACATACATATATATTGTGGCTATTCTCTGTTAATTAAATGTTCTTTATGTGAGCCTTCTGAATTCTTCGACCACTTTTCGTGAGGACGGTTACCTTATTGTCCTTTACTACGAATTCTTTCTGATATAAAGGCTTATTTTTGCCTTGAATCTTTTTACCAACTGTATAGATTATTATTTATATTTTTTGGGTGAATGTCTTTTTATGTTATGACGCTTATTACTGATTGTTTGTTTTTTTTTTCAATTTCCGCTCGCAACTCGTGGTTGACTTTTGCGCGGAAGTTCACCAAACCCTGGTAGTTAACCCTGGAGCTTCTATTGCAGAAAATGTCTGATGGTTTCCTTCCAGTCACAGAATGGATGGTGTTATTATATCTGTCAACCGCTATGTTGAGTATTTCCTTTGTTTTCAAGTCCTTGTACTCCGCTTTCAGACATCGGTAGATTTCTAGGATGGTAGAATGCAATCGTTCTACTTGACCATTGACCTCACTGAGTTGGACGGGGGTCCTGTAGAGTTCCATACCCAACATTTTGATGAAGTTTAGTACGATTGGACTGAGGATACTACGTTCGTTGTCAGTAACTAGAATTTTTGGTACAGTGAAGTAATGTAAGATTTTTGTTATTTTGTTCCTTAGATACAGAGACGATTTATTCTTAATGTGGAACAACTTGGCAAACTTGGAAAATTTGTCGATGCAACTAATGTATTTCTCATTCTGCAATTCCATTATATCCATGTGAAGTATCTCGCAAGGATACGATGGTATAGGGGTCGCACGGAACTCTGGATTCATTGGATGCCTGTCATAATTGTTCGCAAGGCAGATATCGCAAGTTTTAGTGTACTTGGTAATCACTCTATTCATTTTCGGAAAATAATACCGTTCGAGCAGCTGTTCTTTATTTTCCCTAGGGTTCCGATGAGCTCTTCTGTGTTCCTCCGCAATTAACTGCAGAACTCTATTGTCGCTTGTTACGTCCTCTACCACCCTTTACGTTATGCGATTCTTATAGTTGCTAAAGTTTTCCAAGTATACCTCCTGTAGCATTCCTAGATATGCCTCTGGAATCTTAACACCGTTAATGACATTCGGTTTAAGCTTCTTTTTTGGAATGTCAGTGAGTTTTGTCTAAATTTTCAATGGCTAGGTAATGGCGGGAGAAACCAGGGTGAGGTTCCTCAAAAATTTCTAAACCTTTTGTATCCCTAATAATAATTTGATTGCGAAATACATTCAAAGGGGCCTCCACATGAGGAATGAGGTCAGAGATATCCTGTGCCGCGCGATGGATGGTTTTATCGGCAGTATCGGTTGAGCATTGACTTACACTGGTACGAGTAGTTTTCGTTAGGGGACCGGATTCTGCAGCGGTATAAGTTTACGCATTGCTAGATGCTGTATCGGTAATGGAGCCATTGTATGCCTTTCTAGAATTCAGTGCCGTTCCAGGTGGTGCTATGCCGGACAAGTGATTCACAAGTTTTTAGTCTGGAAAGAGCATCAGCTATTTAGTTTGATTTACCTGGTTTGTAAATCAGCTCGTAGTTGTACTCTTCGATGTGAGCCTTCCATCTTTTCAACTTAGCATTGAAGTTCCTTTTGCCCAGAGCGAATGTTAGTGGCTGGTGGTCAGTGAAGATCCGTATCTTCTTTGCTCCGTACACATACGGACGAAGATTGTCAAGGGCCCAAACTATGGCCAACATCTCTTTCTCGTTCGTGGCGTGATTCTCCTCGGTTTTGTTGAGGGATCTCGAGATGTAAGCAATTGGTTTATCCTGCCCTGATATGTCTTGGGACAAAACAGCTCCAATTGCATAATTTGAAGCAACAGTGGTCAGGTTAAATGCCTTTTCAAAATCTGGAAAAGCCAGAACTTCGGATGACGTCAATAAGCTTTTAAGGTCCTCGAAAGCTTGTAATGCATCTTCGTTCAACTCGATCGGTACACGTTTGGACTGATTCGCTTTAATTTGGGCATTTTCGCCTCTTGTTAAATTCGTGAGAGGCTTCGCCACCTTAGTGTAATCACGAATGAATTTTTTATAATAAGACGTAAGTCCTAAAAAGCTTTTCAAATCTTTGAGGTTTTCCGGGGGCAGTATTTTCTGTATGGCCTCAACCTTTTTGGGGTCCGCTCGAATTCCGTCCGGGGTGATGATATATCCCAAAAACTCAACCTCTATTTCTAGAAAGTGAGTCTTTTCCAGGTTAACCTTTAAATTCACCTCATGCTGACGAGAAAGAATGGTTTCGATGTTATTCAGCATATCGTCTATATCGCTACCAAAGATGACAATGTCGTCGATATATACGTAGCATATCCTTCCAATGTATTCTTTAAGAACGTCATCGATCATTCTCTGGAAGATCGCTGGCGCGTTTTTTAGGCCGAATGGTAATCTAAGCCACTCGTACTTTCCATTCATTGTGGAAAATGCGGTTTTTGGTATGTCGGATTCTTGCATGGGTATTTGGTGAAATCCAGTAGTAAGATCAAGCGTGGTGAAATACTTTGCTTTACCTAGACTAGCGAGCGTTGAGGTAATGTCCGGGATTGGGTATGCATCGGATATAGTAACGAGGTTCAACCGTTTAAAGTCGACCACCATTCGGTATTGAAGTTCTCCTGTGGGTTTGGGTTTTTTCGGCACAACCCAAATCGGAGAGTTATAGGGGCTTTTAGAAGGACGAATGATTCCTTCTGCCAGAAGTTCTTTTATTTCTTTGTCCACCTCTTTTCTCATGCAAGGAGGATAAGGATAGCTTTTCGTGTAAATGGGTTCGTCGGTGGTGGTTCTAATTTCGGCTCTCACTGCGGTTCTTATTAACTCATTAGAACTAAGGGGGCCAAAGACATTGTTGTACTTTTCTATCAAGTCAAAGAGTCTTTGCCGAATACTGTCAGGAGTCCCTTCATGAAGTACAGCATTAACTACTGAGAATAGTTTGTTCTTAAGGGGAATTTGTACACCGTTTGATAACGTTAGGATATTCTTTTCGCGATCAATAATGGCTCCTAGCTGTTTTAGAGTGTCATCGCCGATGATGCCATCAAAAGATTTTAGGCCTGGGAGAACGTAGAATGTCAATGGAAAGTCAATTCCGACCCTTTCAAAGAATTTACCGGTGATTTTTTCGCTGATGTTGAGGCTACCGGCTGCTGAGTTCACTGAAAATGGTTGAGCTAGGCGGGTCGAACCTTGTGATAGGCGTGTGCTTATGAAACTCTTGTTAGCCCCAGTATCCACAAGGAAGCTCAACACAGCGCCGTTTTTAAGGAAGTAGTCTATGTATGGAACGCTGGATAGCCGTCCCTCTTAAAATTTACCTCTTCCTTGTAATTTACCTCGGCTATTTCATTGTAAGCTTCAGGCGTTATCTCCTGATGTTCCCCACAATCTTCTTCGGGCACTTCGTCTCGACTTTCGAGTGATACCTCCTGCTCTGCCTGAAGGTTGTATAACTTTTGCTATTTTTGAGAGGAACCTTGTGGACGTGAAAAGTTCTCGGAATGTGCCTTCCTTTTGTGAAGATTGCCTTGGGGTCTATTCATATAATCGACCTGTTTGGTTTGCACCGAATGATCTACCTCCATTTTGGGATGAGGTTTTGGACCAGTTGGCCTAGGGGGTGCTTCAGAATTTTGAGAGAAATGAGGGCGATTGGGAACGAAGGAAGTATGTTGTTTGGGATGATATCTCTGCTGCGGTGGAGGAGGTCTATTTTCTCGCCTAAAATTTTGGTTAAGGGGGGCCGTAATTGTGTTTGTCGTATTATTCACATGAATAGAGTGATTCCGGAAGTTGAGATTCTGAATCTCCAGACATGAAGCATACGCCTCGGGTAGGGTTTTCGGTCTTTGCACAATAAGCATCCTTGACAAGTCACCGTAACGGCCTCTTATGAAGACGTCCAATGCTCTATTGAGGTATGTCTCTACCAATGCACCAACGGTTTCTTGCGTATAAGATTCCGTTTTAATCTTATTGATTATCAGGGTGAACTGGTGATTTACCGTGGCGTAAAACTCGTCCAACCTCGACCTTCTCTGGGAAAGTTGGTTGAGCTGATGTTCAAGGGTTCTAATATCTCGTTTATCTGCGTAATGCAGAGACAATACCCTTTTGATTTCTCCCCAATCGTCATCGAAGATGTTGTAGGAAATCTCTGATTTTCTGCCGGATATGCTGTAAGATGGCTCGGTACAAGGGCTTGGTCCGGATGATGCTGAATTACCTTACCTTTTCCTTGTGATAGTTGCTTCAAATTTTACTAATATCTTTTCTTTTCTTTCTTTTGGATTAAGAAATATTTACTTAAAATGTTCCTCAAACTTTTTCTTTCGATTTCACAATTAATAAAAAATTGTTTCCTTTTTTTTTCCTTTTAGAATTTTCACATACAAATTTTTATATTATTTTTCAGCGAAGCTCATCGACCGCTATTTGATTTCACAATTAAAGAGTTTTTTTTTCAATTTTCTCTATGAGACTTTTCCCTATTTTTTTATTTTATTTTTCTATTTGATTCCACAATTAATCAATAATTTTTTCCTTTCCTTTTAAAAGTTTCATTTACAGGAACAAAAAGCACATATTCCGTTCAATTATAGGTTGAGATCCGGCGGTGATCTAAAAAAGATATCTATTCTAAATATTACTACGGGATTCTCGTTTGAGACTAGTTTAGCGGAAGGATCGTGGTGTCCCCGTTTAATCGCTATCGTTAATAATTGAAAGCGATCTACTAATGGCACGATTTCTTCACGTATATATCCTTTAGTCCTTTTGGCAATCTCCACTATGTTCCCATGGTAACAGTAGAATGTGACAGATAATTAATGGATTTTTATTAAGACCAGAAAGGCCGTTGTGTTCCCATGGTAACAACTGCATTCACTCCATAGAGAGTACTTGTATATGCCCACTCAAGGACATTATTAATTTATTCTGCCACAATTGCTCGGACAAAAAGGATATACTTTTTCTAAACCTGTCCTTGCTCGGGCGCCAGTTAAGGAAATCCTTTAAGAGGATTCCAAAAAAAAAAAACGCGAAGCCCAGAGGGCCGACCCAACTGTTCGACTTACATAAAAATAAAAACAACTATTTTCAACCCGTTCACAATTAAATTTATTAAGTAAAACAATAATTCTGTTTGCCGTTACGATTACAACTAACTGCCCAATCCATTCCCATCTAACTCCAAAGCTTTGCCTCTATCCAATTGTTCCCATGGATATCTCCTGACTCGTCACTTTTGATATTTCGCATGCATCCCATCCGGTGTCAAGTAGCTTGCGCGTGCATAAACTTCCATGGGAATATTTGCAAGCAAATAATATGCTGACTCAGCTGGGAATCTGTCTGTGCATGTCGAACCAAGTGTAAGGCGATGCATATTGGGTTGTGATAACTCCGATGTGATTTTCCATACATAATCAAAACAATGTCCATGAAATAAACTTTTATTGGTAATTTACTTCATTAGTTTTTTATCTTTTCATTTAAAAGTTGTTCCAGATTTACACATGAAAGGGACTTTTGGCCCACTCTGTACTTTCCAATCGATAATCTTTCTAGATACCTGGGTGCAGTAAGAGCTAATCGTAGTAAATAAATGAAAGACATCTGATTTTATTGAAATTAATATATTTTCATATTAGTTAAATAAAATCGCATCGAAACACATTTTCTTTTTGTTCTTTTCGTAACTTGCTTAAAGTTTTTGTTTTTCTTTAAATTCAAAATTCAATTGCATGTTTTGTTTTAAATATTTCGATATTGGCAAATATATGCCCTGCTAAATTTTTTCTTTTTTTAATTTTTCTTTTCTATTTGAAATTATTTTAAGTTTCACTATAAATTGTAGGTATGCTTAATGAGGCTCATTTTTTTCATTATCTTATTATCATAATTTTTTTTTGTCAAATTTTTATCTTCAAATTCTATAATTAAAAATTACTGTTTCGTGTATTTGTTGTTTCTTGTGCTCTTATTATTTTTTTTTGCTTTAATTTTGAATTTATGTATATTTCTTACATAAAAGTAGTTTATTTTATTTCATTTGTCATTATTGTTGAAATCAAAAACGTTGCTGATTAATGTTTTCTTGTTTGTTTTTGTTTTTCCAGTTTTGGATTTTAGTGTTTGTTTTTTTTTTATCGGAAATTAAAAGCATTGTTATTTAATTAATAATAATAAAACGACTTTGTTTAGTAACCATTATTTTACAATTTACAATTTTTTTTATTTGTTTGTGGTTTATAATTATTTATATATTGTAAAGAAAGTGCATGGTACCACTTTTGCAGTTTGTTTTTGTATTTGTAAAAATATATTGTATGTATTTTAATTTAAATTTAACGGTCTTATTTGGAATCAGAGAGGCCAGATGTACAAATTTAAGTGTCGTTCTAAGGCGTTATATTGAGATGTAAACGAAATGCACATTTATTATTGTTTTATCAGGAATCTAAATAATTGTTGTTGCTTTATTCAATTCGTATGTATGTTAAGCTAATTGAAAAGAAAAACTGTTCGATAAAATATTTTAAACAATTACAAATAGAATAGAATGTGAAATTTCGATTGATGATCGATTGAACTTCTTAAAAATTTCGGATTAATTTATCTTGTCTAAAGTGCTGGTTTCAGGATGACATATCTTTTAACGAATGAGTAATAGTTTGCTTTTGAAGCCATTTCAAGCCTAAATAAAAAATGTGATAAATATATTTTAAAAGCACAAATAATAAAGGAAAACAAGATTTTCGTTTTTATACCAATTTATATAGATTTTTAAGAACACACTGCTATGATTGCAGGAGTCTTTATAAACACACTTCATTGGGCTCTTTACAAAAAATTAATTTATGCACTATAAAGTCTTTAAAACGAAGAATGTGTAAAATATAAACTTAGTAAAGTTAACAAAAAAAAAAAAATACAAAATATACAACGAATATGGAAACAATATGAAAAGATACAATAGGTACGTCAAATCATATAGTTCTTTCCATCGAAGCTGGATTTGACTAACGTTTAGCATTTTAAATGCAATTGAGTTTAAAAAACAAAAGAACTAAACATATACGTATACGAGTATTCTAAGTCTTATAAAGCAGTTAATACCACAAGGACTCATTTTTGATTGGCATCCGTAGTTACAATTCATCTCGAACCCGAAACGTGTTAAACACAAGTTCATTTACAAAGTACTGTACAGCCCGACCGGATGGCATTCTTATGCCTGAAACAGATGGGCAGTAGTACTTCTCGCATTACTACATGCAGTGATGCACATGAGACACACATGAAGTAAAATGTGACATTTCATCGCATTGAATTCTGTTGTTATTCCTCCATTTTCAACAATATACAATATTTCTCGCAAGAAATTATATACAAAATATTGATATAAACAAATTGCCGTTTTCAAAATACGACAAATAACTTAAAATGTACTAAATTGTACTAATTTGAAGTTCTATTACATTGCGTTTGCAGTAAGATTAGAATTTGTTCTCTAATTTTGCTGCACATGTGTGTCGGGCATTACAGGTCCAAAAATGTATTAGGTATGTCCAGATAACCAGTAGGAAAAGATGCGGTATAAGAATACAAAAATCTGTTGAAAAAAAATCAACCATGAGTTGAAAGTTTATACGGTGATTCAGTGTATGCAATAAGGGCAATAAGTGGATCACGTGCAATTTGCTGAGGACCGTTTCTAACCAGCTAAATCCGGAGAAGTTAATGGTTGGTCCTTAAAATAATAACGCGACAGTCTATTAAGAGTGTTCTGCTTTATGATTTGTAAACGGAAATAAAGGCTTATGAAGTATCTGGACGCTTGCTAAAAGGATCGGCTCTAAACCATTTGTTTTGAAGAAAAAGAAGTGGAACTCAATCGTAATAAGGAAAATTCAACTTTACATTACATAAGTCTTAATAAAACTTATTTTCTTACGAAAGCTGCCAGTTTTTAAACATGTACGCTCTATGTAAAGGTGTTTTTGTTTAGAGGTTTGGTTTTTAAACTGACAACACTGTTTCTACAGAAAGTTGATTTGTGGTTAGTACGTTTTGCCATTTTACGATGAATAGATCAACGCCAGAACAACGCGTCCAAATTGTGCAAACTTATTTTGAAAACCATGGTTTAGTTCGCCAAACTTATCGTGCGCTAGGTCTATTTTACGGTCGATATAATCGTTCATCTGAGCAAGTTATTCGGAACACGATGAATCGTTTTCGCACCATGTATACTCTAGTGGATAATATGCGTCGCCAAAGACGACAAATAGTGCGAACAGAAAAAGCTATTGGAACCATGCCCATCCACTTTGTTTAAGATTTTACGGAAAGATCTTGGCTTAAAAGCTTATAAGATCCAGCCTGTGCAAGATTGAAACCGCGTTTCAAAACATGATTCAGCTTGATCCTCATTTTCAACGCACAATTTTGTTCTCCAATGAGGCCCATTTTTAGTTAAATGGATATGTAGGTAAACAAGCAAAATTGCCGAATTTGGAGTGGAGAAAACCCAGAAGCCTTTGTAGAGACGCCCGTACAACCATTAAAACTCACCGTTTGATGAGCTTTATGGGCTGGTGGAATCATCGGCCGGGGAATGCTGGCGAGAATTTTACCGTCAATGGAGAGCGCTATAATTTATCAACAATTCGATTGCGCTCCATTCGAGGCACATATTTGCCCGATATCATATTTAAACACTAATGACATACAATTATCTATTAAATATCATAGACATTAACATTAGCTTCAAGTGTTCTATTTCATATTGAATTTCTATACCTCTAAACAAAACACCCTTTATGTCTAGAGTGTGCGCAGTCAAGTCTTTTCACAGCTTAGGCCTGCTAATAGTCACCAATATGTTTAGAATTGTTTTGGAGGATGACATACTCATTAATAAAATGAGTTCGAAATGCCCGGAAAATACCTTGATAAATCCAATAACATAACCTAGTAACAAAAATTATCAAATCCTTGAGAAGTATAACTCTAGTACTAGTGTACAAGATTTAGATTAGAAGGATCATGGCGAAATTCAGTAGAAAATAACGAAAGCTGTGCCAATTGAAGGGTATAACTCGAAAAAAAGAGCAATCTGTGTCTTTATTCCATTCTTCGAGCAGAAATGTCTCAGATGGTTCTATGAGGGGTAAAATCGGCCAACTCGGCTCCAAAGCTGGTGTTACCAATAAGAATCTGCCAATACCGATGAGAGATGACCGATTCCCAGAGAAAAGAAAATCCTCCAAACTTACATGGCTTTCTATGCCATGATAGGAACAACATCTAGAGTTGCATTATAAGTCTAATCAGCTGTCCACTTACTACAAGCGTGAAATGCTTGAATCCTGTCAAAGTTCACCAGAGAATACAATTAGGGTTAGTTGTTTGGTGAGTATGATGTATAAATAGTCCGTCACTCTAGTAAAAATGGGATAGCAACAAGGCCACTTTATCTAAACCACTACCCACGTACTTAAGTAAAGCCAGACGCAGGAAGAATCATATTTCAAATACTGCGACGAAAACGCTTCTGTACCAAACTCATTGGAAATACCAGTGTGGTCTTAGTTCCGGCAAATTATTAGATATGTTAGAAAACAAATCATATAAGAAAGTTTGGTCCAGTTAGACCTTGTAACGTTATTAAAAAACTAGGTGTGCTGCGTGCTTAGAGACTTCTGACCGCCACTTTTCCAGAAGATCTTCGGATTTCAACAAGGAGATGAGTTATTGTGTGACTGCTTAAATTAAGTGATGGAGCAAATAATGCCTTGAGTTGTTTTTAAGGCTGAAGGATCAATTATTAATGATTAACTACATTGATATCATTATCGTCTCGTTAATGAAGCGTCTACGTAAATTAAAGAAAAGGCGAAAAATGGACAGGTCTAAAACTAAAACCAGATAAGATCATATACATCTGCCAACTAATAAGAATCAGCTGCTCGATAGTAATAACTTTAAAGTAGTCACAGAGTTCAAAAACTAAGTATTAATCACATAAATATCACTCTGGTGGAGATCCGTCGAAGAATGATTTCCGAAAACCATTGTTCCTTAACTTGGGTTCAAAATTCCTAACTCGAAAAACCAATGCTCTAGGAAACCCTGAACCGGGTAGTTGGAATTTACGGAACAAAATATTAACTAATATAATAATGGGAGGTTGAAGACATCGAATGAAAGTTACATTTCTAGAAACTGCAGCTTAGTACAGATCCTTTGAAGATTGGCTTTAACAAAGCATTTATTTAATGGGCTCAGAATTTCTAACTTGCAAAACTAAGGCAATACTCTACGAAACCTCGGTTTTTCGATGAAACAGATTAATATAAGACGCAAACCTCTTGGTCTGCCTCATTTAACGCGGATCGGATATTTTCCTAACACTGAAGCTAAAGTTAAAGACATAGTCTCAGTGGACTTAGGGTCGCCACCTATATCACCTATCACGAGAGAAATGCGAGTAGAATTAGGGCTTTTATTCTTGCTTAACTACGCTAGATTTCCTTTTTCCCTCCTTCACAGAGCACTGGTAGCTTCTTTGAGCAGCGTTCCAAGTTCCAACATGTTATCTAGGTATCATCCCTCCATCTGAACCTGAATGGACATGAACAACAACTTTTCAAAGCTGAAAGGAAAATACATAAAAATACACCAATTCATAAAATGATCCATTGGGCAGCATCGACTCTGGTTTAAAAAATCAGCACTCTCAGCCATCGTAGTGGCGGAAAGGCTTTTAAGAAAGGGAAGTTCGCTTGGCTATACACAAATTGGAAGGCTTATAAAATTAACTTAACTTCTGGTGCAAATTCCGTGAGAAAATTAATTGACGATTCCTTGAGAAATCGCACAATTTTCTGAAAACTCCACTCATACCCATGAACAGAGACTTTTCTCACTGCTCCCTCGCTCTTTCGAGAGAACTCTGATGAGGACTTCAAATGACCAATCAAAGCCTTTGAATCGAATAAATCTCAAGAATCGGTTTGGTTTTTCCGTGGCAGCTGTAAAAAGAGCTGGACACTGGCATGCAATATCTGAAATCAACTCCTCTGTGGGGAAAATGGTCCAGGTTGCTTTCATACCAAAAGCAGGCAAAATTTCATTTCATCAATGAGTCTGACATCCTCTCTTCTTTCACTTTTATCCAACGCATCTGCACAAGAGAAAAGTCAATGGAATCTGGTCGCCATTATGTCGTCCACAAAAGTGCCGCTTTGTTAAGGAGTTAATTTTGGCAGGACACTTCATAAATGTTGAAACTGAATTCATTACGCGTGTTCTTAAGTAACCATCCGGGAACACATACGTTTCATAGCCTACCAATTGAGTTTAGCTAACTGGAATGATGTGCTCAGTGGCTTTCTATTTAAAAAAGATAATTATGACTGCAAAATTGTGGTCTATAAGGATGACGTAGCGGTAGTGGTATCTATGAAAGTTTGCAGAAATAATTTCAGATGCCTGCTATTGAATTTCGACTTGTTTCAGAGAAGCTTATCATCTGGACCGTCCCTTATTAATCTAGGCAAAATGGAGTTGATCCTTTTCGTCAGAAAGTATAAAATTCCAAATTTGAAAATTTTCGCCATCGATACCACTTAGATAAAGCACCTGTAAAGCAAATGAGTTTGAGCCTTCAATAAAATCGCAAGTGGTTTTCTTGCAAAAGGCCGGTATGTTACGAATGAGGCCAGCAGCCATTCATCATGCATTGGCTATCTGTCCTTGTATGGTGTTTTGGAATGTGAATCTGTCATATTTGTCTAAGCAAAATAAAAGACAAACTAGTTCCATCTATTAACTATTACCAATAATCAATGCAACCCAAGTACAGCAGTGTCAAGCAACTGAAAATAGAAATAGGCTATCATCGACATCCTTATGACTCCTGGTCTCATTCAGATGAAGGAACCCTAGATATCCTCATGATGAGCAATCATTTCCTTGGTCTCTGAAGAGACCAAGTGGTAGTTAACATAATCGAAATAAAATCCTTGTTCCTTTTAAGGCACCAGTAATGAATAAAATTCGATCAGTGGAGTTCGAGATATCTATAGATGCAATTCTACGCAGTCTGTAAAGCTCTTAACAGGACATCGGTCTCTGAAACTAGATGGAACCCTTAAAATCAACTGAAGTTTGTGAAACGCAGGCTGTAGAACAGAGGTGTGCAGAGAATATCTTCAGATTGTTGTCCTCCTACCGCATCCTTGTTTCCTAGTGGAGGTGGGCAATTCTGGCATAGGGTAAATCCCCGTTAATTCGTAGTAAAAAGGCGAAATCACACACAACCACTGGTCCAAAATTCGTCTGGTTGCAGAGGGCTAAGAGTCAATCTCTCAATGTCGCTTCAAATCCTTTATAAATTGGGGAAAATGAGTTTGAAGTATGATATCTAGGCAAACACAAACTAGCCAATGTCTTGTTTTTGTAAAAAAAGAACTTAATACTCGAGAGGATACAACTATCTTTAAAATGCCTCAGTATGTGTTAAGATGGGTAAAATCCAACATTAAATGGGAAAACTAATTAATTTATATAATTTGACTCGTTGTTGTGTTCTCCGTAACTACTATGCTTTACATGACTAAAAAAAATTAATGTCTTTCGGGCCTGGTTGGGATTTGAATACTGAACCGTCCGATTGGGAAGCCAATGCACTACCACTTTGTAAATACGAGTTTTTTAATGAGTAGTCTGGAGTGAGTAGCAGTGAAAAGTAAGGTCTATGTAACAACGTGAAAAGTTGCTCTACAGAACCTATTGGTGAAATTTGATATATCCACCCTGGTATCCTTTAGAATAAAAGCCTAACTCGCTATGCGTATCCTATGCTTTAAAACGATTTGGGAGAGAAAAAATACTTTTATGACCAAAACACCGTAGATAAAATCTCGATGATATTGAAGACCACGAGAAAACTTTTGCAGTAAGTCTACAGGCCGCATATAACCAACCGGATTGGGGACGCTGAATGTTCTTTGTGCAAGAGTTACCGAAGATGACATATAATGTCAGCAAATCAGGTTCTTTACATTTTGAATTGACAAAATTGAAGTACGCAGTACAACAAAATCATAATATTGCAATTGCAACACCATACGAGTATATCAAGCTCAATGATACAACGTACAATATGTACCTACCTACACGAAAGCTACTGCAAAATGTGGGGGGCAGAATTAAAGGCGTACTTGACAAGAAGGCGTACGCGCTGGCCATTTTCAGGGGCATTGAGACTGCGTTCGAAAGAAGCTAAATATTTGAGTGCTGTTCTGGATAATAAACTCCTTTGGACTAAATACGTCACGTCGATAACTATTGTAAAGGAGCTTTTTGCAAGACGTGGAGCTTGTCGCAGAGTAGGATTCTCCGGATCTTCACGGCGTTGATGGGACCAATTACATCCAATGTGTTAAAACTGCCACTGTCGGATTTTTTCCGGAATGCTTGACTCTACTCCAGAAGCCCTGATGAATGTCGTTCCCCTTGATATTCATGTCATAAAAGAAGTGGTCTTTGATACAACATGCATGGGAAATTTGATGAGCAAATGCGCCAACCGTCTTTTGGCTCCGCCCTCATGGACATACCGCATGATGCAATGACACTAGAACTCCTGTTGCTTTGGAAATTTGAAAGCGACTTTTTCTGTATCCAGGAATGGTTTCGGCCAGAATCTGAACTAGGATGCGTGTCTGGTATCTTTCTAGAGGACGAAAATATCTCCAAGCGGATATATGCAATATATGATATATTCAATCCTGACTGCCATGAATTACAATATATATCATATTTTGAAGAATCGGTGGAGGAGGCAAAGATTCTGCATTTGTAGCGACACCTTTTTGGTTTTTAAAGTGGGGCGCACTCTTGGTGGTGTAAATGATTGCACACAGCGCGGACGAATGAAAATATGAAAATAAGTAAATAAAGATTAAAGAAAGAGTTGTATGGCTTAGGAAAGAATCACGATATTGCAGAGTTCGTCCAAAGATGGTTTGGGCGTACACTGATGAGCATTCATAGCGAGACGGGTGTTACGGTTAAAGGATTGAACGCGCGCAATGCTACTGGCAATTTTATTGGAGTTCTGGTGCCGAAAATAGCAAGAGAAAAAAGTAAGACAGGAGACATTACATCGTGACAATTGACTATGTAATATTAGCATCGTATTTGACTTCTATCCGATGGTTTTTAATCCTATCTAGAGATCTTAGGAGCACCTGCCAATATGTGAGCATTGTACTCCAATTTGGGGGCAATAAATTCATTATTGCGGCTAGATCAGCGGGGGTGAAGTTTTTCTCATTTTGCTCGAGTACATTGGATATGTGACCATTTCAATGTAGGTTGTCATTAACGCACCTATCGAGAATGGAAAATTTTTCGGTTTCGACCAATATTCATAGAGCGCGTGGATACAGCAGTATTTACTTTGTGGAAATCAACTTCAATTCATTGAAGAAGAAATCCATCGATCCGAAATGCACGCCTTTCTGGCAAAAGATTCAGATGAAAAACTTTGTCAAATGTCTTTAAAATATCAAGTAAACTATGATGTAAAGTATGGTTTCATTTTTCGGTGGTATCTGCCATCAAATTACCCATGGACCTGTTGCTACGAAAAACGGACTGCCGGTCATTGAGAAGTTTTCCTGTCTCGAGATATGGGCTGACGGTTTATCAGCGTTTCCATGACCTTGTAAAGAAGAGACGTAAGTGCAATGGGCCATTTTTTATGGGCAATGATGTTTTCCATTTATTTGGAAATAGTCCTAGAAGAGTAGGATTGATCAAAGTGTTTACTCAGCGGTTTAGCCCTCGTGCAATAATACCTCTTCAGAAAAAGGGAAGATTTGCCATCTGAATCAACGGATTATCGTATATTACATAAGAACTTTAATAGTTTCTACAAGAGCGCGAAAGTTGATTTGTTGCAATGAAGATTTGACGCGTTCAAGTGTAGGCGAAGACATGACACAATCTGGAAGTATTCAGCTAGCTGCAAAGTGAGCAGCAAGCAAATTTGCCCCGTCTAAGTTTGAAAGATGTAATGTCGTTTAAATCTTTGCTGAACCCCCTTATGGTCTCTTAACTAGTTCGAGGTTGCAAGGCTTCTCTGAACGCAGTCAGAAGGCTGATTTTTTTCTTTGTGTACCAGGTCTCGGGATCTCGGGAAATAAGTTCGCTGATGAATTTACTGCGTTAGGAATCCTGTATCTATTGTATGGAAATGAAGGAAATGTAAGGAAATTTCAAGAAAAGAAACTACAAGGACAAGTACAATGGATTTTTCTTTGACTGAGTGTTCAGTTCCGAAAGGAGAAAGAAAAAGAATAAAACCAAGCTCAATGGAATTCATTTCCTCGAGGGATCATTCACCATCAGGTACAAACAGAGGATGTTGTTCATTGTAATAAATTATTATATGTATATTTGCAAATACCTAAGTGCTCCTAATCGAGCATCTAAAGCAAACAATTAAAAGTCGACTTTAATTAGCAGTGGAATTTTGGAAAAGTTGGACACGAATCGAGTCGTTGAAGAGTTTCGTGATTTAAGGCCCAAATAAAAAAGTAGCATTCCAAAAATATTTCAAACATATTGATAACTACCAGAGTTATCAAGAATACATGGAATTACAGAAAATAGTTAAAACAATTAAATAGGGTTCAATAAAACCTTGTTAAGCATAATATTTGAAAGCCCAATACACTGTTTATATTTTCTAATAAATAAAAGTTTACAATTCATAAATTAAGACATGTTAATTTAGTTTTTATGTTTTGTTTTGTTTTTCTTTGTTTTCTGTGCATGCATGAAGATGCATTTAGCATCTTTTGGGTAGAAACATTTTATAGATATTTAACCCAGTGCTTACATTTTATTTTTCCATTTAAAAATACGGATTTAAATCCTGTTTTCCGGGGAAGCGTTTTAAAAATTAAACAAACAAAAAAAAAACCTGTTAAAACTGTTTTGTTTGCTAAATGTTAAGTGTACGCAATTGTATGCGTTTATTATTCTGTATTTGGATGGAATGAACGCGTCTTTCATTTTTGTTTACGATTTCTTGTTTTTTGTTTTTGTATTTTTTGTTAAGTTTAATTTTATATATTAAAGTGTTTTACTTATTGAATAGTCTAATTTGTATACTAATAGTTCCTATATAATGTAATTTAATATACATGTACATAGTTTTATTTTGTCATTTTTCATTTTTATGTAAAAATTTTGAATCTATTTAAGTATTGTATTTTATTTACTATATAGCAATATGTTATGTTTTTTTCCTGATTTTCTCACTTAAGAAAGAATATTTATCTGTTTGTTTTTAGTTTCTGTTTTGTTGTTGTTGTTGTTTTATTATAGGTTTCGTTAATTCGATATTTGCTCGAATTTTTATTTGTATTAGTTTCGACTTAACAATGTCCATGTTTTGTTTTTTTTCTTAACAAGCACTTCATGTGTAAATAATTTTCTAATTATATATACTTTTTATTTCTTATTTATTTATTTTTTTTTATTTAAAATTAAAACAATTAATATGCGTTTTTTTTTCACTGACTTATTAACCAAATTTCAGTTTTTTGTGATTATTAATGATGTTGTTTGTTTGTTGGTTTTTGTTTTTTTTAATAATAAATTTTTTGTAGTTGTTATCTCACTTTAATTTAAGTTTAAAGTAAAATCGAATTTGGTGTTACAAAAATTACATTTTTTCTTGTTTTAAGTGGAAAACTTAAAAAAAAGAAACATATTTTCAATAAACTTGTTTTTTGTTTTTTTTATTTATTTATTATTACACAAGTATGACTATATTTTATTTGAATAAACAAAATCCAATTTCGCTACGTATGCTTTCATTTGTTTAAATTAATTTTTATTTTGTTTTTGTTTTTTGTTACTACTCTTTATATTTTGTTTTGTTTGTTTTAAATTTAACAAGCCTGGAAGAAGACTAAATTGTGAAAAATAAAAAGAGTTAATTTGATAATTTTACAATACCCATATGACAATGTAAATTGTAAAATTAAAACAAAATATTAAAGAAGAACAAAATAATGAAATAATAAATAATTATTTGTTTGCGTTTATTTTACATTATTATTACAAGAATGGTAATAGTCGTGTCATTCTGAGAATCGTTTCCAGGAAGGCTGTCCAAAGTTGTTTGAGTTTTTTCGAACGTGCCATAAGGAAGCGCCACGTAAAAATTATCACGACCATTTTTGACAATTGATGCAGGTAGTATAATCTGAAAATAAAATTGAAAATATTTGAATTTTTATATAAATCTACATTTTATAGATTCGGTTGATAAATCGACCACGCACGACGAAGGCGAGAAGCTACTTTCTAAAAAGAGGAAACGTTGAAAAAAGGAGCGAGGAACCGAAAATACAAAGTGAGCAAGATTAACTAGAAACAACAACACCTCAATTCACTGCAATGTTGTATTGGAGGATACAAACGCAATCAACAAGCGCAAATCAGGCGAAAGATTTTGTAATACGAGTATAACAATAAGGCAGCCAATATTATATGTAAAGCAAAACCAAGCTCAATATGAATTGTGTGAAACCTTTATGTCAGGCACCACAGTACTACATCTACAGCGAAGCCGAGCCGACCACGATAAATTTATGCTACAGTGGACTTCATCAGATGATCAATCGTTTTTCATCGCTTCAAATGCCAGCTCAGCTAAAGAATGTCTCTTCTTAAACCGCTTAACAGGGTCAAGTCTATGCCAAGTGAGTGGTATATCCAATTACATTAGCAGGCAATTATACCTTATTTTCACAACAGATTCAATCAAATCCTCAATCTCACTTTGTTCCCTATCTCTTTCAACAATTGATAGTTACCACCCTTCATTTCTTCTCTCGTTTTTTCATAACTCTTCTGTCCAATCCACCCCCCACAATATTGATAAAGCAAATTTTCACAAAATCAGTAACTATCTCATCAAATCCTCTTTTAACTTTCACGACCTAATTATAAATGATGCCTTATCTATTTTTTATAGAGAAATATTTGATTCTTTTTCCTTTACCTTCCATTTTCCCGCCTTAAAACATCATCTACTAGTACTTCCTGGTATAATCGCAAGTATACGAAATAAGAGAAACAAGTTATGGGCTGTTTTCCTTCGTAACAGATCCTTTTCCGACTATTCCAAATATCTTGGTGCTTATCTTCATATCAACAAGTCAACCTTATAAACGACCCTAAGTCCTTTTTCCAATTTGTTAAATACAAAAGAAACTCCGATGGTTACCCTCCTTCCCTCTCTTTCCACAACAAGTCGTCAACCGATCCACTTACCATTGGCCACTAACCTATTGGTTACCCTTTTTGAACAATCCTTCACTAACGACTCGTTTGTACCAGATCCATCCTATTTTAATTACCTACTGAACTTCTCCAATGGCCCACTTCTCTCTCACACCTTAGACCCGTCTTATATCAAATATAAGTTGAACCAACTTAATGACGAATTCACGCCCGGCTCAGATGGTCTCCCGGCCATATTTCTTAAAAAATGTTCCTCCTCTCTTTCCCTTGCCCTTTCTAATGCTTTTCGCCTATCCCTTTCGCAAGGAGAATTTCCTCAGGTTTGGAAAACCTCCTTCATAACCCCGATTCACAAAAAAGGATCAAAGAAGGAAATAACCAACTATCGTCGCATCGCTGAACTCTCCAATATACTCAAACTCTTCGAAAGTATTTTCTATGAAGCTCTAAGCTTCCAATGGAAATCACTTACTTATTTCCCCTGAAGGGTAGGTAACTACCACAAATCGCTTTGAATTCGTATCCTATGCCCTCTCTATCCTAGAGAATGGTAAAGAAGTTGATGTAGTTGCAATCATTTTTAGCAAGCCCTTCGATAAAATCTCTCATCGATTTATACTTTTCAAATTGTCTGCTTTCGGCTTTGAATACATACTGTTAATGATATCCTCTTACCTGGAAAACCGCTTTTACAGTGTTCGTTTTAGGTCAGCCCACTAGGCTCCATTTTTGGCCACCTCTGGAGTTCTACAACATCTTGGTCCTTTTCTTTTTATATTAATCATAAATAATCCCGATAGGATCATCAAACACTCGCCTGTCTCCCTTTACGCCGATATCAGATATCAAATTTTTCAAAACCATTTCCTCACCCCATAACTCGTTCTTGCTTCAACAAGACTCTGATAGTTTTTCGATCTGGTGCCTCAAAAATTGTTTGGAACTTAATATCGCCAAATGCCAATCCATCACCTTTTCATATAAGCGGCATCAATTTTCTCCCTGACTCTACCTTCTCCACAACCAACCTATCTCCTCCGTTCAGTCTCTTCGCGAACTCGGCATTTTGTGTGAAACGGAGCTCAACTTCCACTTACATATGGATGAGTTAATCCTTAAAGCCAACTCTGCACTAGGTTTTGTAAAACGGTGGTTCAAAGAATTCACCAACCCATGCGTGACCAGGTCCTTCTATATTACCTTTGTGCGCCCCCTCCTAGAGTACGCCAGCCAAATGTGGTCTCCATATCATCGTATTCATATCTTAAGAATCGAAAGCATCCAGTGCCGGTTTTTCTTACTTTACATACTCTTCGAGGTATACCCTGGGACGATCCTTTTATTCTGCCCTTCTATCAAAACGGTCTCAATGTTATTAATTTAAACATCCTTGAGGTACGCAGAGATGCAGCCGACTTTCTCTTCATTCACCAGCTCCTTCCGGGTAATGCTGAATGTGCGTCCCTTCACAACTATATTTTCCTCAATACTAACCCTTGTAATCTACGTACCTCTCGTACCTTCTTTCTACCAACCCAATCTTCTGTATGCTACGAAAAATCAATTCAAACCCTACTGTCTTTGACTTTCACCACACCACTCCCTACCACAAATCCGTTCTCCTTCACCACTCCAACCAACCTGAGTTTTAAGATTAAGTTTACATTTAATTTTAAGTTATAGCTTGTACCAAGCCGAATAAATGGATATCTTTGCCCTCACCAAAATTATAAAGCTGGCCAACGACAAAAATTGAGTTTTCCTCAAAAATCATCAAATCGCACAACTCAGTGGACAATTCACTGGTCCATTTCGTGATGTAATGTGGTCGTCAAATCGAGTCCTCAGTAAGTCAATGGCACATAAGCTTTATCTTGCTGGAACCACATATCCTTCGGATAAAGGTCGTCCATATTTTTTCTGATAACTGTTCGGTAACAGTGGCCATTGACTGTATCCAAGCTTCGGGCTCATTTCATGAGGCGACCACCGTGAAGACTACACCAAACAGTGCACTTTTGTAGGTGTCTGGTTTAGATTTGCCTTCCATAAACGCCTATTACGCATCGTTTCAAAAGTAAGCACCATCGCTAAAACAGTTCCTGCATCAGCTGGTTATTTTAAGGGTGTCGGCCAAGATTTTTTCGCAAAATTGTCCACGTAGTGTATGGGCAAAGAAAAAACTATAGGGTATCGATGCCGAATTGACATCTCCGGATGTTGTAAAAGGCGAATAAAGGGGAAAACATCATAATCAAGAAACATAACACCTAAGATTTGACCACCCGAAGTCTGAATACTTGATTGGGTTCCCACATTTGGAAACTATTGGTGGGGTAAAAGAAAAGTCGGATATACAATCATGAATTCACATTTATCCACGTCAAACCGACGAAGGGAGAATGGTACGAAAGTACGCCATTAATGAATACACTACTCCGGGCACTCTCTTCCCCAGAGTAAAAGTGGTCCAGGAAGGAATAAAAAAATTTACGTCAGAGTTCGACGGTTTTCAAGGACTTGGAATATTCCCGAATTAAACCATATGTCGTAAGGTAGAACGTCGCCACAGTGGCTGTCAAAAATTTCGAACTAGAAACGTAAGATGGCAGTGAGCAATTAGAAAATATAAATGTTTTGTCACGATTTTGATGAGCTTTTAGATAGAATAACTATCTGGCCGTGGTGTAGTGGTACTAGCAAACGCTTCTCACTCGGAGGGTCCAGGTTCGAATCCTGCCCATGGAAAGTCAGTTTTTCTTTGTGTAATTGGAACTCAGACAGAAAAATTCTGCGTGTGAAGGCATAACACTGACACGTGGATTTGGCTGTTGTAGATGTAGGCTGTTTCAAGCACAGAAAAGAAAAATACTGTGATATACCTCGAATCACTCTGAGTGAAGAAAAACTCTCCGTCCTATTCGGACTCCCACCCCTGGAGAGCAAACATAGAAATCAAACACACCTGAGTTTCAAACCACTACAAAAACAATTTTCCTTTCTCCTCCTTGTATCTTTCCGCCCGCGCCCTGGCAACAGTAAAAGAGTATCTAACCCCTTAGGCGCGCGTATATTATAAAAAAAAAGAAAAAAATCAGGGAGGAAGTGTCTTTCATCGGTGCACATTTCACGTAATCGAACTAAAGACACGAAGACTGCCACGGAGTGTCTTCCCCCGGAATGAGAAAGATATAAAGGGAGCAGATATAAAGGGTGATTCTTTTAGAATCAAAAGAATCATTCTTTACATTAATTAACTGTTCTCGCAATAAAGCCATGGTTTACGGGTTGTGTGGCAAGTGGCGCCGTCTTGTTGGAACCAAATGTCGCCGAGACTACGGGCTTCAATTTCAGACTGCAAGTAATCCGTTATCATGGCGCAGCAAACACAGTCACATTCCGGACGGCCTTAGTTTTAAAAAAATATGGACCGATGATTTCACCAGCTCATAACCCACATCAAACGGTTGTTTTGTCTGGATATAATGGCAGCTCTTGAACCTCTTCGGGTTGCTCCGCACAACAAATACTGCTATTTTACCATTAAGCAAGACATGTGCCTCATTGCTGAACACAATTTTGGTCAAAAACGTGGATCTCCTTGAAGTTTTTCAGGAGCCCAACGATTGAAACGGCAACGATTCCGAAGGTCGGCGGCTTCAGTTCTTGCACGAATTGAGTTTTGTATGCTTTTAAACCAAGATCCTCACGTAAAATACGCCAAGTTATTGCAAATGATAAGCCAAGCTATTGAGAACGGCGCAATCAATTCATCACGGATATCGCGGATACTCTCATTTTCTTCACTATGTGCTAGATTGGAAAATACGCGACCAAATAGACCACGGTCGCATATTTTCTAATAATACAAATTGGGTTTCAGGCTTTTCGATGGTATAGCGAATTATACGTTCGGTAGGCCGATTAGGTTGACCATAAGTTGCTCTATGCGCACGGTAAGAAACAAAAAGTGGGTCTTTCAAGTGGAGACTAAGTAAAATGAAAACAGCGAAACCGACAGTGCGTCTTAAGGTGGACTGCGAACATTGCAAAAGGAGGCGAAAAATGTGGTAAATAAAGCACGAGCGATAGCAGAGGAGGCATTGAATTAGAAATTAGAGAAGCAACCTTCACAACCTATAACCAAGTAACAAGTAATAAAAAAGGTGCAGCGTCAAGAACGGGCTAACGAGCCAGTATTTTTTAGATTGCGGCACAACGAAAAAAAAACTCAAAAGAGATCCGATTGCCGAAATATATTGAAGATGAGCAGAAATACCTGACTGTCGCGCACGACAGATTTTACGAAAAGCTGATTTAGAAAAGCAGCAATTATGTAGCATAATATGCTTAACCAGGAGAGGGAGAGCTTTCTTATTCTACTGTATACAGATGTGCGGGAGAAATAAACTCTAATGCCCAGTTTGAGTTTAAACAGAAATTTAACTAAACCTTAAAAAATTAAAAAAAAAATTCAATCCGAGAAGTGGCACCCATCATGGGTGCAGCTACGAAGTTTTGTTGTACGTTTACACCAACCCGAAATTTAACATTTCGAAATGAAATTTCGGAATTTCATTTCACCGTTTGCGAGTACATTGAACGCAAAACATTTATATGACAGCTACTGTCAGCTACAGATTCGTAATTTTTGTTTTAATTTCCTCCGGTGAAAACTCCACCCCTTTATTTTTAAACAAGAAGGACATCTCTTTTTTTGGAGCCCAACAATATTTGCTTTTCAGAGTTCAACAATAAACTCCTCGTCAGCGTCTTCCCTCTTCCTCCTTTTCTTATATTTTTTTTGGTCCATTTGGTTGAGGCACATAGTCTTTAATGATTGTAAATATTAGAACAGCTGACTTCTTTCAAATTTGTTTATGTAAGAGCTGAATGACGTGCGGAATAATTATAAAGGTTTGTTCGATTTGACAACCTTCTAAATGCAGAGGCGAAATGCAGCATTTCACTGAAATTCAACATTTCGAAATGCTGGAAATTGTATGGAACATTTCGTCTGAAATGTTGAATTTGTCCGAAATGCTGAATTTCGGGTCGGTGTAAATGTACTATTACGAACAAAATATGAAAATTTAAAAAGAACAGCTTGTGAAAAGCGAAAGCAATAGGCAATTGATGGAGGTCCAACAGAAGAAAAAGCGGATTCACTAGAAAACACCAAAACACCATTATTGCTATACTGGATGATCAGGCGCAGCAATTACCATCCGTTTATGGCCATAGATGAACTAACATAAATAGAACTCTACTAATACTTTTGCGAACCCTTAAACTTCGCACAGCCACACTGTAAGTGAATTACCAACCCATTGTACAAGCCTGTAAACTGCTAGAATGAGAGTAATTTGTATGTAAAGTTCACTATATGTGCGTAATATGAATGACATTTTTGCGAAAACTGGGCGACTTTTGTGTAAAATGAGAGCGAAATTGACATTGATGACAGTTCACACGTATTCAAAGACAGGGTCACACGGATAGGGGCGATCAGTGGAAAGTGGGTTTTTTATTTCCAATATCTGGAAAGTTTTCCATCTATGTTAGTTCATCTTTGTTTATGAATGCGACAATCTGAAGCAGAATGGTGTATACACATGATACACCGAAGTTGTATCAAAGAAAACTATGCACAAGCACTATGCAAGTTTGACCAATAGATAAAAGTATACAGAGCAAAAAAATGTTTGCTATTTTATTGTTAAACCATTTCATAACATTTGGTTGTTCTTTCAATTTCAGATCGAATTTACTCCAAAAAAATGTAAACAGAACGCTTCGATATACGAAATCTATCAAAATACTAAACTCGCAATTATTACAAAATTTTCCTCACAGGGCATAACTCGAGGATATCGGCCTAATCTGGCCGCAGTAATAAGGATAATAAGTCATACTTCTCAAACAATTTAATCTTTTCCGGCATGGTGCGAAAAATATTGTAATATTCGGCGCAGAAAGCATTTCCGGTCAATGACGCGAAAGACATAGCAAATAACTTACGCATGTCAGTGGCAGATAGTCATAGCTAAGAGTCTTAATAGGGGCTCCACTTATTTTAAATGCGGATCATGTCCAATATTGGAACACCAACCCTCATTCACTCTTGTAAAGAACATTTTAAGAGCTGTATAATTTTTATAAGACAATAACGCACGCAGCACCAACCTACTGAAACCATAAATCGTCCATATTTTTGAAGAAATAATCACGGTTACGTTGGGCATTTACTGTAATCGATTTCGATAAAATGAGGACCGATTATGCCACTCCCGTTTCAAGCTATTGTATAGTGGCTAAGTTTCTGAACTCGGTGAATCTTATGCATGACATCGCCGAGATATTAAATTTTGCATATAGTTCACGAATAGAGGCCAAACTGTTACGATAGATGCCGACTTAATAATTCCGTATCCTCCGCCACACTTTCATTCACAGCGGCTCCAGTTTCTTCCGCACGCTCATTAGGTAGACGCGTTTTTGGCTTTGCTTTTTTTACTGAAGGATAGACAACATAGCGAATAGAGAGTTCAGTTGGTCAACTATGAATAACAATATAATAATTTTCTATACATCTAGCGAATTGTTTTATATTTGTTTTCTTCGGCACCCAATATAGGTGAAAGTTTTTCGTTTTTTTTTAGCCAGGACATTCTTAAGGGGGAGGGGCTTAGATTAAGCTTATCTGAGAAAACACCGCCACCAGTCTTTGATTCATAAGTGTGGAAATAGATCGACTTGTCATCTATGAAAGCATCTTCCTCAAAGAAGGATCTAGAGGTGATCTTTTTAAATCCAATGATGGGGCATAGTGTAATCGATATTCTCTGGAATGATTCCTTGTGTGTTAAGAATATTAGCGTGGTCAAATAGTCTTTGCTCACTATGTAGTCGCTTTAAGGCGTATAGCTGAGTTAGGAGCTACAATACTTGCCTACTGAAAATATCAAGGGGTGTCAAGCGAAAAAGAATATTCAGTGGGGCGAAGGGCACCTAAATCTCCATTAAAATTGGTTAAGCCCTATAGTAAATACGTGCATGAATCAAGCAAAAGAAAAATCGACACTAATTCAGTCTTTCAAAATTTCGCGGAAATCGATATTTTTGGAATATGGAAACACGGAATACGGTAGGCATTGTCATCTATCCTTATCCAAACTCCCAAAAAAAAAAATTTTAAGCGTACTTTCAACATACTAAACTTACCTTATCATATTTTTCCTACTTGACGGCAAGGACTCTGGGCGTTGCTTGAATAAGAACTCCCTAAATCCCAGTACATATCGCTCCACATAGTTTTCCCAATTGATTGTTGTTACATCGAAAACGAAATTGTTGCGATCTTTTTGACTCAGGGTCTGCAATAAGGTTTGAACATTATCGTCCCTAAATCTCCACTGATTCGTTGCGAAATATTCTAGGCAATCGACTGCCTTCGCTATTTTATTCTGAACGTTAACCATTCTACAAAAAAGAAGAAGTCCAAATTGAAAAATCATCCAAAGGTTAACTCAAAACTAGACTTACATAGGTTTTCTTCCGGCTATCCTAGCTAGGATGTCCAAAATATATGCTGGAATGTAATGCACCAAAAATCCATGAGCCGTGTTTAATGGTCGACTCATTCGCAACACTCCTGTTGGATACCAAACACAGCCCTCTATAAAATTTAGAATAAACGATTAACTATTTAAATCACGGTCTAATTGGATAATATGCAATTTATACCTAAAGGATGTTTCCGAACTTGTGCAATGGCATATTCAACAAATTTACCCCACGTTATTGGATGCCGTTGGCCTGTACAACAATTGTAGATGGTTAGACCGTTTGGTTTGGCGGTAGCAGTTCTCCATGCGGCCGTTATCATGAGGTTAATCACAATATCAACAGGTACCATGTCAGCGACAAAGTTTTTCTCGCACATAATAGTCCGGAAGAGGCCTTTAGCAACGGCCGAAACAAGTCCCGTCGGTCCATTCCAATTATCCACCCATCCGGCAAAAGGTTCATTTAAGCTTGCAATAACTGAGAATTGTAATGTTGGTAAAGTTTTAAGGTTTCGAAAGTTATTTGAGAAAGGATGTACCTATTGAAGGTCGTACGATAGCTACGGGTAGGTTACCTGCTTCCTGAAGAAGCATATGTTCCGCAAGTGCTTTCGTAAACGTGTACGTATTGGGACGTTTTCCAATCAAGGAAGGTGTTAGCTGCAAAGATACAAATCATTTTAATTTCTTTTCTATGGACAAGACAGTTTCCTTCCCAGTTCTTACCTTGTCGAGCATATCTTCGGGAAGCCAATTAATAAGGGATATAATGTCGTAGGGGTTGTAGGGTGGAGCGTATATAACTTCCGACACATCTGTTCGATCGCAATTACAATAGGCAGTGGATACATGAATAAGAGCCTAGAAATGAACATTGGTACACAAACAGACATAAAATAGCCACTATCAAGTGCTTCTATAATACTTACGTCTAAGGACATCATCCGATGGCACAATTCCACCAAACGTTTCGTCCCAAGCATATTAATTGTGACTGACAGTTTGAGCTTTTCGTCGAATTTCACTGTGGCAGCTGAATGAAAAACAATTGATACGTTCTTACAGAGTAAAGCCTGTAAAAAGGAATACACGAACAATAAATGGTTAAAATGACATTTCGGCTAAAGTGTATACTTACTTGATCACTTTCCGATATTCCCAGTTTTTCTGATGTAATGTCACCTGATATTGGAATGACCTTACTCAATTCCTTTGGTTTTTCTCTGCGCAAAGTTTCAAAGAGCTGCGAAAATAAATTTAAGAAAATGTTATTGCTGCACTACTTAATTTAACAAAAGAAAAAAAAATTTTGTTTTTGTGCTCAGTAATTTATGTACATGAATTTGAGATTAAAACCTTAAATGTTGGGTGTAAAATTGTATCAGTATACAGTTTCAACAAATTCGGAACACATCTCTTCGTAAGCGTGATCTATAAAACGACGACGTAAGTATTCGGTGTAAGCATGCAAGCTTTCGGACATCAAGGCTATGCCTTCCTCTACAACAGTTCTTCTTTAAGAAGCCGCGTACGAATATATCTAATGCTACTTGTGAATTTGTGGCGTGTGCCCCGGAAAGACTACCGACGGTTGGTGTCAGAGTATTTTGAAATTCTTTCGCCACTGCTATTTCTTGTAGTAATCATTGCTATGATCCCTGCAGCTCCATCTGGAGGAAATATAGGGCTGAGATGGATTATGGCATAATATCTTAAACATCTTGACTACACCGTCATGGTTATCCTCATCTCAGACAGGATATTGCACTTACCTCATATAACCCACAACTTGGAGACAGAGGCGAATAAAGCAAGGTTCAGCCCTTCATAACCCTAGTGTAGCTCAACTAAACATTGCCGGATAGTAAATCAAAAAACGAAAGAGTTTACTATATCTAGGGAGTATCGCCTGAGAAGATGATGTTACCGATTTGGATGCAAAGCTCTCAAAACAAAAGCTGCGTTCCGTATGTGCAGTGTTATAAACACAAAAACCAAGCTGGAAAGTAACCAATACTGCACAAAGAACCTGCAAGCATTTATAAATAGATGTCTTTGCAACGTCTTAAGGATATTTTGGTAAACCGTATATCGGAAGACAAACTACTCGCGAAAACGGCTTATGGCACTTTTCTTAAAAGACTAAGTGTTAACCTGTTATTCTAGTCACCCCACGCCAACTTTTAGAGGAAGCAGGTTTGACATTGAAAATATTGCTCATATTGCTTAAGGGACAGAACAAATAAACAATTGAACTCTTTAGACTTCATCACTCCTTCGGAAGACTTGTGCCTTTCTTCCAGAGGCGAACGCAACCCAGACAGCCATGAAATACATAAGTATACTCGTATATATGTACACTACATTGTGAAGAACAGGTGGAAATCACACGCCTTAACTTTATCTTACCGTACTCATTAAGCAAGAGTTGCATTTTAAATAATGGGAAACGGCGAGTAAGAGATTCAAACGATATCTTGGGCGAACCACTAACAATACAGCACCGGCAACTGCTGACCAAATTGCTAGTGAAGAAACCGCATTAAACCCAACGAAAATCGACATCTATCAAAAAACATAAGTGGAACGCTGGAACAACTTAAAAAATGGAAAGAGGCCACGTCTGGGCATCAAATTTTCCAAAACTGCTCAAATATGTATAATGTATATCTACCGTAAACCAAGTCATAAAGAAAGAAAGGGAAGGAACAAAAAGCAAGCTTTTCAAGAGTGAGCTAACTATAGCGGAATTAAAAGAGGTATCCTCAAAACCTTTACGCAAGCAACAAGTAATAGAAAAAGCACAATGTCGAAGCCCGGGCAACCAATCAAATATTCCAACGATTGCGGCACAACGAACAGATGAAGAGATTCAATCGCCGAAATATATAGAAAACGAGCAGGGGTATCTGCTAAGAGAACAACGAAATTGAATGCGTTGCTTTCGCATACCTTCCGAAGTATGTGCGACAATAAAAATGCCCGATAGTGAAGTATGGGCGATCGGATGCCTTACCAGTGGAGGGTGAACTTTCTTCTTCCACTGTATAGAGGCAAAATCGGCATGAATAATTGCAACCATTACTGATCGGTGAAACTAATGTCATATAGTATGAAAAAATGACTCTTAGACAGTCAACAACGTACTCGTAAACTTTAAATCAGTCAGTGCGGCTTGTGGGAAGCAGCTTATTAAAAGATTGAGGGTAATAATGGAGACCCATTGCGACTTTTCGAAACATCTTCATAACACCTACATTGGTTTGGAATAATCGTTTTACAGAGTTCCCAGAGATTTATTATATTAGAATGTAGACGTGTACAAAAAAGGTACACGTTATGTATGAAAGTTAAATGTACTGCGGGAACTACCGAAGTGGGTGGCCGTGGTTCAAGTGGTAGTGGACTGGCTTCCAAAGCGGAAGGTTCGGTGTTCGAATCCCAGCCTCGACCGAAAGACATTATTTTTTTCAGTTAACGAAAATCAAGTAAGATGAGTAGTTGACTAGAAATTTGTTGTCAACTAAGAATTTAGGCTCCCCGTTAAAAGTTGGATGCCACCCATGGAGCGAACTAACCACTGAGCCAAAGCATCTTCTTTCTCTCTCTATCCCATTTTCAAAAAAAAAACTTAACAAATGCTGAGGCACTATAAGTTAAACATGCATGCAAAATTTTTTATTGGATCAGCGCATTGACAAGTCCGGAACGACTTCTTTTCTTTTCATCGACGATAGCGTTATCATAAGCACTGATATGACAATTAGTCTTAGTAAATAGTGCAAGCAGATAACGGGTTTCGAATTAGTCGTACTAAGAGAAAGTATCTGCATTGCCATTTTGCCGAGCTCGCAAACCCATAAAGACGTCCAAGAAGGAGGTGGATGGACTGTTGCCATTCAGCAGAAATAATCAAGCATTTCGTCAGGCTTAGCAAAATCCTGTTCAAGGAAAATTCCAAGCCTTCCTTTCTAAGAAGATCAGATGGAGGATGGATAGAATCCTTTGCAGATACCCTGGAACTTCTGGTGAAAACACATTTTCCCGGGTGCAGTTATATCACTACGGAACCGGGAAGGCTTGGCAAGTACAACCTGCATCCCATAGCAACATCAATTCAATTATTTCCGAGGAAACCATTCCATGGCCTATTAACAATTTCTCTCCGTTCAAGTCTCCGGGCCATACCCTTGGAGACGCACTCGAGGAGTGGTGTTTATACCGAAGGTAGGTAACCGCGGGCCGATTGGTGTAACCTCCTTTGTACTTAAAACCCTAGAGCGTGTCATAAACATCCACAAGCGACGCATTCTAGAAGAATCATGGCTATCCAAACCACAGCATGCCCATCTCAAAGGTAGTGCGAACAATCGAAAAATCCATAACTACAAACAATATACCCAAATCACAGATCACAAACTTCTGATCTAGCTTTTAGCCAATGGATAGTCTCTATGCTCAGAACAAGAATTATTCAGGCAACACTAAAAAACAGTCACTTAACCAAATTTTCCAATAGAGGAACGCCACAGGATGGCATTATTTCTCCTGTACTCTTTCTAATGGTTATGAAAAAAATGAGAAGGGGTCATAGTGGTCGCGTATGCAGATGGTGTGGTGGTACTAGTGTCAGTGAAGTTTCCCTCCATAATAAGTGAAATCATCCAGAATAGGGTAAATGAGCAAAACTGAATTGATGCTATTCACTACCAAATCCAAAATACCTGATTTTACCCTTCCCTGCCTAACTGCTCACACTAGGTATCTGGATATCATGCTTGGCCCAAAACTTAACTGGAAGCAAAACATCTAACGCAGGGAACAAGGAAAGAAGGAACCCGCACTAAGGGAGGCATGCGTCGCCGTCTATCCCTGCAGCAAAACCATTGGAAAGAAGTGGGGACTTCCACCAAAAATTACCCTGTGGATGTACACAGCCCTAGTGCGCCAAAATCTCACCTACGGATGACTGGTATGTTGGCCCGCGTTGAACAGAGGTTATAGCCTCATCAAATTAAAAAAGCTCCAAAGAACAGTCTGTATAGGAATCACTGACGCATTGAAGCCGGCCCTAACAGATGCTCTCACTATGCTCCTGCATCTTCTGCCACTCCACCTACACGCAAAAAAATACCTAAGAATCTGAGTTCTGGACTACACGGCCACAGCAATATCCTGGACTCATTACCAAACGGCATGGTCATGTTTCCAACCGACTACATAACACCCAAACTAAACTTCAAGAAATATTTCCACGTAGGATTTCCCACCAGAGCACAGTGGAAAACAGACTACTTCAAGCACTTGCAGATGACACGGACATCTACACCGAAGGATCAAAGATGAACTGTGATGTGGGGGCCGGTGCCTACTGCTTTGCCTTTGAGAATTTCGCAAAATTAACACATATCTCCGAAAGTGTTCTTTTAATTTCGCCAATATATCCCTTAATGATGATCTCTCTATCTTCTACAGAGAATTATTCAATTCTATTTTTCTCTAAGTCCCCTTTTTGCGCAATAAAAGCCCTTCTACGAGTACCCCGTGGTAAACTTCGCTTTTTACGTAACAAGAGAAACAAATTATGGGCAGTTTTCCTTCGATCGAATTCTTTTGCTGACTATTCCAACTATCTCGGGTCATACCTTGAATTCGAACAGCTTTCCTAAGTCTTTCTACCAATTCGTTAACTACAAAGAAAATCTGATGGTTTTCCTCCATCCATGTTCTCGTAACAAGTCATCAAACGATCTGCATACTATAGCTAACTTGTTTGCTACTTTTTTTAAGCAATCTTTTGCGGATAATTCCTTCATACTGGATCCCTCTTATTTAAACACTTACTTAACTTCCCCATTGGCCCCTCTATTTCTGAAAATTTTTATCATACAGTAACAGTAACAGTAACAGTTACATACAGTAACAGAATTTTTATCATACAGTAACAACTTTTCACTCGGAGGGTCAAGGTTCGAATCCTGCCCATGACAAGTCTTTCAAGTTTTTCATTTGTGTGATTGGAACTCAGACAGAAAAATTCTGCGTGTGAAGGCATAACACTAACACGTGGATTTGGCTGTTGTAGGGTTTAAAGCACAAAAAAATACTGCGAATTATAAACTTCGAATCACTCTGAGTGAAGAAAAAAACTCTCCATCCCATTCGGACTCCCACCTCTGGAGAGCGAATATCGAAACCAAACACACGTGAGTTTCAAAGCACTACAGAAACAATTTTTCCTTTCTCCTCCTTCTACATTTCCGCCCGCGCCATGGCAACAGTAAAAGGGTATCTAACCCCTTAGGCGCGCGTAAATTATACAAAAAAAAAATTTCACTATACATCACTTACGTTCGCACCTTCTCGAGTACGCTAGCCAAGAGTGGAGTCCCATTCAACGAGTTCATGTATCCCGAATTGAATTGAGAGCATCCAGCAAATCTTCGATTTGCTCTTCGGGGTCTACCTTGGAACGATCCTCTAATCTTACCTCCCTATCGACACCGTCTCATACTCATTAATTTGAATACAGACATACTTTTCATTCACCGACTCCTCTCAGGCAACGTCGATTGCTCATTTCTTAACAACTCCATTTTCTTTTACATTAACCCTCGAAATCTACGTTCCCCCGTCTCTTTTATCTACCAATCCACCACACCACATATGGCTCTAACGAACCAATCTCCCGTATGATGCGTAAGGTAAATTCCAATCTTTCGGTTTTCGGTTTTATTGTTCCCCTCAAATTCGATCTCTTTCACCATCCCAAGCTTTAAAACATTAATTACTCGTATTATTAGTTTCTTAAGTCTTTGTTTTAAGCCAAATAAATGGGGGTGGAATCACTGAAAATATCAACATTATACCGCATGCCGGATGTTGCCAGCGTCTTCCAGGCGGAACTTCTAGCAGTCAGCGAGGCTTGCACGCAACTCGGGTGTGATACAACGTAGATACAAAACACTGCTATCCTCATAGATAGTCAAATCGCTATCAAAACTTTTGATTCGGCTGCTATATCCTCCAAACTCGTGAAGGAGTGCCGGAACGAACTTGGCGTTCGTTCGCTTTAGGATTACACTGCTCTGGGTTCGAGGGCACAGTGACATAAAATGAACCGTGAACTGGCCAGGCAGCTCAGTCGCGACAATATTTCACAGTGCGCCAGCAGCGGTTAAATGACAAATCCACTTACGCTTCCTGCAAGAGGCCAACCTCCAATGGAGAGGGTTAACTAACAGCGCCATAATAAGGATGATATGGCCGACCAACAAGAACAAAAGACCTACTAAACAGAACCCGCCTAGATATCCCCAGAATCACGGTGATAATCACGAGGCATTGCCAATTGGAGACCATGCCGCAGTTGTCGGAATGAAAATGAGAGGGAAACTCTCTCTCAGTTCCTCTGCAAGCACCCGGCGCTAGCGAGAACCAGACTGCGTGCACTAAACCAACAATTTTTAGACGATCTTACCGACATCTCGGGTAAAGGACTACGAGATTGAATCCGCTTCTTGAACTCCACAGGTTGGATCTAGGCACCGACTGTCTCACATCCTCAATAAGACATGTCATCAACCAGCTTACACGAGTCGTGGTAACAAAAAGGCGCATTCTAGTGCTACTTGGATTCATGTTGAACCGGCACCGCCACCACCACCGTCACCTCTACCTGCCTACCTCAAACACCTTCATTTCGGTTAAAACCATATAAGCTAGTTCGAGAATGTACACTTATTTGAACGTAGGTGAGAAGATTAATACATCGAGTCGTCTTTGGGTCCCAGGGCACAGTAGAATCGAGAGAGATGAGATCGCCGTTGAAACTTGCTAGATAAGACTCGCATTGTAATGAGTGCATCATCTATTCGGTTTTCAAATGATAGTTGAGTCACCTATGAGTGGAAGCGTAAGTAGCATGACTACTCGTATCTAGGTTTCAAGCAAACTAAACAAATGCTTTCAGACGTCTCTTAAAACTCAGCTGCCCCTCGGCAGGAAAGACTGTAGTGAGGGGCATTATACTTTTCATAAGTACCTAAGCATATGTGACACAGCATATGTGATGAGAGAGTGACAAAACCACGGAGCAATTCTTCTGTGACTGGCTGTGTGCGCTCCCATTAGGCTGCAGGTAGTAGGCGCTCTAGGGTGAGTGTGCCGTGCACATTACCATTCACCACACAATTACTCATAATTCTTCGAAAGACTGACAAATTTGATTAAAAGCAACATAAAATATGTATAAGGCGGCGCCCGCAAGATATGATTACGAGTATATTCGATAATGCGAAACCACTTTTCTAAATAAGCAACATGGGGAATTCATTTCTCAGAAATACTTAGAATTATTACTTTCAACAGAGCACGTTATTGTTGTCTGTATGTATATTCGGTTATCTACAATATATATGTCTCATAATTGTACTCTTATCATGAACATCACTCAAAGATAAAGTTATCAACGCAACATATTTGCCATAATGTCATATTCTTCAGAACTTTATTACTAAAATCCACCGACTCCACCACAATCACTCGATTGATATCAATGCTCCAAAGCTTAACGTACGCTTTTCGTAGACAATCTAAACTTTCCTAAGAATAACTAATTCAAATCAAGAGAACTCTAGTAAAGATTTATAAAAATAAAATAACGTGAGCGACTTTAACATTCATAACACCGGATGACATCAAATAACAGCTAGCTCCCGGTCACCGCTCTCAAGTTAATAACCCCAATTTCTCAACGCATTCAACGGTGTTGCGTCCGCTTTGACATGACAATGTCTTCGAAAAAAAAACAAAGAAAACAAAAAAAATATTGATATCTAAAGCTAGAACAATAAAAAATCCATTGAATGCAGTATTTTCCGTTATAATTGCCTGTGCCTTTCAATATGACCTGGTATCGATTAAATTGCTATTATTTTATTTTTTTTACATACTAATAAAACGTGAGACATACCACCCTTGTTGAACTGACTTGTATAGGAAGCGAATGTGGGTGTGTATCTATGTAAGTTATAGACTGTGGGTACCTCTGTATGGGTCAACGGCACACCCATTATCCTAAGAATAATCTCATATGGGCTTTTTCCTGCCACCCTATAAACATGGGCATACATAGACAGACACATACCCGTATGTAGTATGAGTGGTTATACGAGTATTATAATAAACTTACCGGCGCATTAAGGAGCTCATTTAGTCTAGCCGACACTTCCTGACCCCGTTTAGGTCGTATTAACAAATAAATATTCTTGATGTCTGGACACGATCTTAGCAGCTTCTCAACGAGCACCTGAAACGATAAGAGAAGACAATGTTTTTAGCACTAAGTAGTTTTGCATATAGGCTTGGAGTATCTTTAGATGTATCTTAGACGTTTAGACGGGCGATATGGATACATATCCGCTCTGAGAGTGGCAGTAGTGATTACAGAAACTATTTCCTGAAAAGCATTTAACAAGAGAATAATCAGGCAATCGCTTTTCTGTGTATATTTATCTTATCTGCCAGTATTACGGGGAATGACGTGACCACGAAGTTCAACATTTCCTCACTATACTATCCCAGGGACGGCCACGACAACCAACGACGTAATTAGTGCCATGAAGAAATCGTTTCCATCTCAAATAATAATTTCGTGACAACAGTTGACGGTGGTTGGTTGTTCAAACAATAATTATAGCCTTCCGTTGTCGATTCTGGTCGTATTTGCCACCGCGTCCGCGAGCCTAGAGGGAGTTTAATATTATAATGAAGGAAAAATGCTCCTGGCCGCTCCCATTTTTTATGATGTGATTGTGTCCATTTATGTTATAAACACCCTTTAAGGCTGATCCTTTTTGGAATTGACATGTTTACTGAGATTGTGAAGACTTTTTAATCCTTATAAAGTAAGAGGATTACCTGGTCTTGAGTAGATACGATTTCTTTTAACCTTTGCAGCTTAAATATGAAGGAGGTCTTCCATTGCACCGCGCTTTAAGTTTAATGATTTTAATTCGTCTCTACTCACTTAGTCTAACCTCCACTTTTACTTTAGATTATAACATAGGGCATCAAAAACGGTTATATGCCACCTTGCCCTTGATTTCTCCTCGACTAGCCTATATCATGTCTGAATAACGCGACCCGTTCTGCTGCCTGCCTAGGGAAACGAATTCGAAGTGAAGCTGACAAGCGCAATCTTTTGGATTCCGTGCCAGTTCAAGGAATCGGAGGGTGTGTTAATGCGCTTCCATATCCAGAACCCTAGAACAGGAAGAGCAAGAGTTTCTGAAAGGATCAATCCCTACTTTATTTCCAAATGACTACAGATAGGAGGCGAGCATCGTAGTACTTATCTATTATACATACCTATCAGATTAACATTCAGGATTAAATCTGCTACTGGATTGTTATGTAGGAGACGTTTCGTGTTGAATATAAAACCTCACATTATGTCCTTACAGGAAGCATGGGTGCGGATTAAATGCATCTGTATTTTCAGATGTTTAAGTGTTCCACACGACTCTATGGCAATCGATCGAAAAGACCGACAACTTGTCCTTTGTGTCTAGTTCACTCTCTTTACCCTAACTAAGAAAATTTTGCAAGATCTAGTTACTGTAGACATAAGTTGATGGTGAAATAGGATAGTCACTGAGAGGTGTCAACCTAGCGATGCCCAGTGGTGTAACTGTTCTTACACATCAATTGTGCTTATTTTACCTCCAAGTGGTAACCATCGGGTACTAGTTGATGACCATCGGGACTCGACTTGCCAAGCTTATAAGCGCGAGTCCTGACCAGCAGACAAATACTATAAACGGGACAGCGGATGAATTGCTCAGATGGAAACAACGGTGAAACAAAATTGGGAAATAAAACAAATAAGATCTTATCCGAGCTACTCCGACTTATTTTTAGCTCAGGCCGGTAAGTTCTTCCGAGACTAAGCCAGGGTCTTCGAAAAGAGACTTTGGCGGATGAGCCCTTAATGGACCACATCCGCGAATGGTTTCGGTCTGACCGACCTCTCGTCCTAGTAGTATCTATAATAGAACTGGCCCTATAATCAATAGTTTCGAAGCAATATCAAGCTTCGGATATGGACGGATCTACTGTTGACAACCCCTGCAAACGAAACAAAGACAAAGAACTTCGGATCTGTACGTGAAATGTTACGTCCCGAATATCTAGCGGAGACTAGATGTCACCGTCACCCAACAAATGCGATGGGATGGTCCGGACAAAAAGAAGATGAACAACTGCGACATTTACTACGGCGATTGTAATCGACGAAAAAAGCAGCGCCAATTTGGATGCGGATTTGTTGTTAGAAGCAGACTGAGGCAAGAAGTCTTGTGTTTCCGACATGTTAATGAGCGCCTCGTAACAATCCGTATTAAGGCTAAATTTGTCAACATTAGCCTTATATGTTGACACACTCCCACAGAGGAGAGAGATGACGACACCAAAGATAGCTTCTAGGAGCTCTTGGGCAAGACTTACGAGCAGTGCCTCAGCTAAGACATTAAAATTGCCCTCGTCAATTTTTTAATGCAAAACTAAAAAGAGAGGACATCTTTGGTAGAACTGTCGGAAAATATAGCCTGCATTACATCCTCTGAACTGTGCCAAATACAGATATATAAGTCTTTCTAAAATCTTAACATAGCTTACAAGATCCTCTCTGCTGTAATGCGTGAACGTCTGAAGCCGTTAGTCAACAACCTTGTTGGTCCATATCTGTGTAGCTTTAAGCCAGAAAAGCCAGATTTTGGAAAAGACACATGAGCTCCAAACCGATGCACACCACATATTCATCGATTATAAGGTCTCATATAACAGGATCTATAGAGACAAACTATGCAGAGCAATGTCTAGTTTTGGCATCCCTGTCAAACTCGTCAGTTTGTGCAGGATAACGTTGGAGAATACACGCTGATCCATCAAGACCGGTAAAGAGCTCACCATGACCTATGATGTCAAAAAAGGATTTAAACAAGGCTAGGCGCTGTCATGCAATTTCTTTCATATTATTCTTGAAAGAAAAGTGCAAAACTCACGCGCCAACACAATAGGCACAATCTTTCAAAAGTCCATCCCATTACACGCATACACTGATAATATTGACATAATTCTAAGAAACCAGCGTGATGTCAGTTGCGCTTCGAGAGTAATGAGGCGGAAGCGGCGAAGACGGTTTAAGTGTCAACGAAGGCAAGACCTAGTATACGCTGTCAGCCAGAAACCAACGTCTCGGACAGAACGTCACCCTCGACAGATATAACTTTGAGGTAGTTAACGACTTTGTCTACTTAGGTTCCGCTATCATATTCAGACAACGACACCAGCTCAAATCAACGAAGAATAAAGGCAATTAACTTGCAAAGCTTGCTCTTGTATAAAAGTGACCCTATATAAGACCCTAATAATCCCAGTAATGTCTTATGGCGCAGAGGCATGGGCTTTACGAAAAATGGATTAGGGTACACTTGGCTGCCTTGAGAGGAAAACTCTTTGGGTGATTTTCGGTCCCATCTGCATTGACGGTGACGAACTTTATGGGCAGTACAGTGCCATCGACTATCGAAGATTGAAAGTCCAACGACTGAGACGGCTGGGTCATTTAGAGCGGATGAACGCCAAAAGTCTTCGAATCCACCCTCCGAAGGACATCGCAGTAGATAAAGACCGCGACTGGAGGCAGCTAGCTAAAGATCTAACCGGCTGGTGGATACTGTTTAGGGAAGCAGCAAATGCAATGTTAGAGCGAATTAACTTCTTTATTCCATACTATCGTTTGATCTGGTTGTCAACTTTGTTGGCTCTCCTCTCATATAACATTTGCCACGGAAGCCAGCTCAATTTCATGTTATCCAACAAGTAAGCTAAGGAGATTACTGGCTGCTCTCGACCTTGTGGAAAAGGAAGAAGTTGTAAGAAGAACACAGAGCGCGAAACAGAAGGTAGAGGAAGCTGTTCAGGTCCTGAAGGCACTCTTCACCAAATGTTTGCTGACATGTTTAGCAATGAAAAACACTTTAACTGGACTGGAATCTTTACAGATCGAAACAAAAAAATAATATAAGAAGACTATTCGGATTTTGAAGAGTGCAACAACAGAGCTAAATATTTCGATGACATCCTAGATGGCAAACTTCTCTGACTAAACATACTCGTATCACGTGAAGGCGCTTTCTGGTAATGTGTTAGGAAAACTTGCGTCGGAACTAGCGTCCGTAGCGGCAGCCAAGGAGCCCTTGGACTCTTGCTAAGAATAATCCGTCAGAGCAGAGCTAGCCATGCCAGCCAGCTGATACAGATCGATTTTTTGAGTGTGGTAGTGAGGTATTTTAGTATTTGTTTTCTCATCAGACAACCGAGGATATAATTGGCCTTATCACAAGTCAATTTCTTCCCGAAAAATCCCTTAAACTTACAGAAAATCGACAACGTTTTGGAGACTTTCGCTCGTTTAGTCCAAGTGGTTTGTTATTCACGATCATACCTAAATATGTAGCTTCGTTAGAGAAACAGATGCCTTTAATCACTTGATGATTCAGACCGGTCAGTTTCCTGTTTCTCGTAAAGAGAATAACCTCAGTTTTGAGAGGGTTGACTGAAAGTCATCGTCGATCGCTGACAGTCACTAGACACGATCCAATTGTATGTCTACATCATCTGCATGTGCCTGGGCATAGACGTCGGAACTATTGAGAGCGTTAAGCAGTGAGACAAACAAGCGAAGTTCGAAACTGGATTGCTTTCACCAGCATTGTTCTTATCCACGAAACTAGTGATTCATTTATGCCGTGTTACACATGCCGTCAAAAGTCGCATTGTCGATGAATATGCCTAATGTGTATTTCTTCTTGTTGAGAGGATGCATTTGCAAAGCAGTCTCGTGTACATGAGGCTCGACCATTCTCTCCATGCTCTTCAACATGAAGTAAGTCAGACTTATAGGTTTGGAACTCTTAGCGAGCGTGTAGTTCTCTTTTTCAATTTTCGGCATAAAGGCTACTTCCACTGTTTCGCCATGTAAGTTAGTTCAAGGCTAGGAGCGAAGATCCTCTTCAGGTTTCCGAGCAGGTGGCCTTTACCTTTTTGTAGGTTAATTGGGTATATGCCATCGGTGCCAGGTGAATTGAACCCGCCAAAGGAAGCGACATATTTTGATGGGCTCATCCGTCACCACAATCGATGACACATATCAGCTACGGCGTGTTGTGTTATTCAAGCTCACTACCAGCTTCGTTAGTTCTGATTAGGTTACCTGGTAAGTGAGTCTCAAGCATGACACAGAGAAACTCTGTTTTCGACTCAGTGAAGGTGCCATCAGATTTTGTGAGTGATTCCACTTGATTTAGTAATTTAGTAACAGTATTCGTTTGAAGTGCGTATATTGGTTTCCATTATGGAGGGAAATGTTGAACGCGAGCCACGAACCACGAACCACGGATAATATGTTGTCGGATCAATGTTTGAAACGGATACGGATACGGCGCCTGGAATTGTACCACAAGGACGACCGGTTCTTGCTTCATGATAGTGCTTCTGCGGATTTCTCGTTATTGATAATCCAGTTGTTATTTAAAATAAACTATTTTATGTGATAAATTACATTCTTGAAGATTGCCATGAAAGGGCAGTATTTTGGTGACGTAAGGCTATACAATACATACATTTTTTTTTTAACAAAATCAGTTCAGGGTTTTTTTTTTACAAAAAATTGTTCATATGACGCCGCCGAGTTGTCTGTTAGTAAACCGTGCAGATCTTGGACAGATTCGGAAGAAAAACAATTGATCCGATATTTGGTCCTATTTGCGAGACGGCCGAATGGTGGTTATGATATATGAAACTGTGAATTCTACGAGCAGAAAAAAAGTAGATGTAGTGCGGGATTACGCGAGCTCGAGCTATGAAATCCGTCGAGGCTAAAGATATCTGAAATGCTAGAGTGTATGGGCTGAAGAAGGCTCAATGTTGCATTGCTTCATCCAAACACTCTTTGATGTTCGGGAACTCCTTTTTCTGTAGGTATCTCGACGATAAAATAGGCCCAATAGAACTTAGAAACCAGAAAATTGTTTATGTTAATTAAAAACTAAGAATCCTTATAAACATAATTGAGATGATCTTACCTTTCCCATAAATCCGGTCCCTCCAGTAATGAAAACACTTCTACCAGAATAGAATTGTGGTACTGGAATGTAATTGGATTCATCGATGAAATGATCAACTTTCGGTGTGGTATTCGGGGTAGAACTGCTACCAAATAAATGTGGCCCACCATTCATCAGAATTTGATCGGGGCTATCTTCGACTTCCCCCAATGAGTGCGCCATTTTTCCTGTATTGATTATTTGCTTTGCTTTCAAATCTCTCCGTTTTCGAGTTTATACTCTATGCTTATGGTAAGCGTACAGTTAGCGTACATAAAAAATAAAATATTTTCTCTTCTCTATACTTCAAATTTGTGTTAATTGTTTGTTGTTGTTGTTTCTTTTTTTTCAATAATTTTAATCCTATCGAGTTATTATGTTTTCTTTTTCTGTCAAAGTTGATTATAATCAAAATATTTAATATTTAAGGAAGCAGTATTGTAAGTGTGCGGTTCGGTTGTTTTCTTAATAAAAAAAACTGTTATACGCTCTCAAATAAATAATTTACACATGCATTTGTTCAGTTTTGTTTGATAGTAAAATTTCAAGATTTGTTGTTGGTTTGCTTCGAATATGACTGCGTCTATATGTAGGCTTTAGGCTTTAGGTTTCCCCTTTTTTTTATTTACTACATCAATTATGCGAGAAGTATTATATTTTGTTTTATATATAGTATATACATTCATACATATACATACTTATATATCTATATATTATATAATTTTATTATCAAAAGTATTTCTATTTATTGCGCTTATTATCATTCACTTTTGAGCGTGCGTGTGTATGGTGTTAGTTCCTTGAATTGTTCGGCCTCAACTGTAGTTCGAAATTATTTATTAAAATAATTTTTGAGTGATTTTTCTTCGAAATTTGTGGAAGAAAATCGGAAGATTTTGATTTTATTCTGTTTTTATATAATTAGAAACAAATTTTAGTTGTAATTTAAAGGATAAGTTATTTCTTCAATTTGTTCTTATCTATTGGTTTTACTAAACGTTCTTGGTTTGATGGAATCTGTTTTAATTTACATCAACTTTGTAAAAATGTTCTTTTATCATTTAACAAATGCTCCATTTTGCTAAGATCAGACATGCAGCTTAATCATTATTTTCGAATAAGTTAAGAAAATCTGAAACGAAAAATAAATGATTTATTAAAAATTTATGTTGAATTAAAAAAACGATGTGATATTTAAAAATAATAATATATTGTAAATGTGAAACAGTGAACAGTTAGTTGCGTCAAAACAATACACAACCTTTCAAACTTATGTGCTGTCATTTTCTGACAGTAACAGATAAAAACTACTCCGTTAAAAGAAAAATACAATACATGCTTTAAAAACACTACACAAAAAGGCGAAAAATTCGCTGAAACTGTTAGGAAAGTCGGTCGACATGACGCACCTTCGTGCCAAGCTTAGGCGGCGCTACAGTCTGAGGTGAACCTGGGCCTCAACCAAAAGGTTTGTCCGCTAGCACGATATATCGCAAGCTGCCCCTAGTGCCGCACTTTACGTTAGTTGAGGCTCCTTTCTACTTGCGTGCGCTATTTTTGATCGTTCATGGTTGCTTGCTGAACCACGGGGTTAGAATCGAAGTCTCTTTGGGCCGGAGTTGTGGGGTCCATTCGCTCAACATGGCCCAGCTATCTTATACGACTGACTAGACTGATGTCGCTGTAAAAACCGTATAGTTCATGGTCAATATACATAAATGGGACTGAAAATCACAAACGGTATCTTTCTCTAAAAATGATTAAATGCTTCTTTAGCCATTTCTGACAAGGTGGAGCCTAGAGCAAGACCAGCATGATAAGGATCTTGCATCTTGCATCTTGCTTGCTTGGATCTTGCTCTTTATTTTTGTTACAGTAGCGCGCGCTCAAGGGGTTAAGGTACCCTGAAAATATTTGCACACAGCGCGGGCGAAGGAAATTTAGAGAGGAAAGAAAGATAGTTACCGATGTTGGTTTTAAATGTCTGAATGTTATAATGACCAGGAAATAGAGAGCACGGCAGGGCATTCCATAAGCAAGTTATTCTGCTTAGGAACGAATCATGATACTTCAGAGTACGTCCGAAAGTGGGCTTGAGGCTATACTGATGAGCATTCATAGCGAGACGGGTGTTACGGTTGAAGGTTTGAAGGGGCGGAATGCTATTGGCGATTTCTTTGGATCACTTATTGTGGAAATAACGATAAAACAAAATGAGACACGAGACATTCCGTCAGTGTTCGAGGGTGTCCATTGAGTCGGTGATATTAGCATCACCTACGAGTTTTATCGCACGGTTTTGAATCCTATCTAACAGGTTCAGATATGTTTTAGGCGCACCTGACCAGATGTGTGCATTATACTCCAATTTTGGGTTCATGAATGGCTTATATATTGAGGCCAGCTTAGAAGGGGAAAAGTTTAAGGAAACCTAAACATTTCGCAGCATTTTTGGCGACATCGAATATGTGGTCATCCCAACGTAAGTTGTCTTACTTACCGAGAATGGAAAGTTTTTCGGTTTTTTGCTGGGTGCAGCAGACAGCATTGTGTTTTGGAAGCATTAAATTCCACTATATTGATAGTTCCCCAATTAATTATGCTGCTAATATTGGAATTCAACGAGCTTAACATAGCTGCCGTTCCCGTTGTACAGACGAAGAGCAGGAGTAGGTACTGTCGTCAGTAAAGGAATATATTGGATTAGAAGTGACGGACAAGAAATCATTGATTTAGCATTTATTTGCGAATATCAGACTTGAAACCATTCAAGATGGTTCTAATTCATTGAAGAAGAGAGTTGTCGATCCCAAATGCAAGACAAAAAGCCTTAGAAATACCAAGTGCAACTATCTTGCTTTCTCCAGAATGATGTACGCTTTGGTTCCATTTTTCGGTGAGACATGGCATCAGATCACCAGTGGACCTGTTGCTCCGAAAACTATACTACCTAAGATTTCGTGTTTCAAGATATTTCATGAGTTGACGGTGCTATTAGTGTTTCCATAACCTTGAAGAGAATGAACGTACTTGCAATGGGTCTGTAGCAAGAGAGAAGTAGATTCGCTTTCTTTAGGGACGGGCTGGACAAATGCTGTTTTCCATCTGTTCCGAAAGAGGAGGATTGATGAAAAAGCTTAAGCAGTAGTTTTGCCAGCGTGGAAGAATACCTCTTCAGAAGAAGGGCAGGTATACCACCTGAACCAGCGGATTTATGTATGTTGAGATCTTTAAGTACTCTTGCTACTACACGAGCGCGAAAATGGATTCGTCCCATTGAAAATCCGACAAAGACAAAGCACAATCTGGATGTGTTGATCTAGCCGTCATTGCTGGAATGTCATTGTAAATGAGAGTTGGGATGGAGGATGAGACAGAATTTCTGATGTTTTTGACAAATGATCAAAAGCTTTTACTACCTTTGGGACATTGTAGTAGTTTTTGCCTCAACTTTTGGTCGTATTAAAATCTCACACGCTTAAGAAAGACATTGCAGTCATTCCTGGCACGTTTAAACTTTTTTCGGTTTTCCTCTGTCGGGTTGGTCTTGAATGACCGAAAAAAACATTTCCCCAACCCTGACAGCATCTTTACAGCAGGAGTCCAATGGGGGATAAAGGATCTCATTCCAAAGAGAAAAGTGTCTGCGAACATATCAGCAGCGGCGTCCATATCGTTACCGAGAAAACATAACGACCAGTTAAAATTCCTAAAGAAGGTGTTAACTCCAATTGGCTTTCTCATATTGCCATACGGTTCTTTTATGAATTTCTTCTCTAACTGACTGCTACTTGAGCCAGTCTGTCACTGCTACTTGAGCCAATTCAATTTATTTGGATTAAAATAAAAAAAGAAAAACCACGATTATCTCCTCACCTTACGGTTCTTTCTCAACGCATCAAAAAAACAAAAAAACATGGTGCTTAGTTGTCAAATTGACAATTGACGGGTTGTTAGGCTGTTGAGTCATTAAGTTGTTGATTGTTGAATTTTGGGTCTGACTACTAGTGTCGCACCTAACAAATCTAGCAATTTGTAGGTGGTGGTTTCTGATACTTTGATTGCCCTTGCTTACCGTTAGACCCATTGGTGCCGCCTCTGCCACACCAAATCTTCATTGGAGGCTCGCTGTATTCGTCTACTCATATCAATTTAGTCTGCGCACTCAAGTAAAAAGAGATCGTGCTCCTTTTATTTGCCAACCAGTTTTGCACGATTCTTTCTAATGCGGTTTAAAAAAAATTCACATAATAGCCCATTCAACTTTACCTTGCCTTAAGCCTTTGTTGACATTGAACGTCTCGGTTATATCAGTACCGATCTTGATGAGGAGAGAATTCTCTACAATCATCAGGTTATGCATGACGAGTTTGGCCTTAATGTCAAAACTAGACACGGTGTTGTATGGGTCGTCCCTATGCACGCTTTCATATGCGGCTTTAACGTTGACAAGTAGATAGTCAGTGTCGATCTGAAATTGCCGGGTCTTTTTTAAGATTTGCTGTAATGTGAATATTTGATCGATGGAGGGCTTTCCTGGCCAGAAACCACACGGGTATGGACCAGTCAGATTGCCGACAAAAGTAGTCTTTCTCTATTCTTAACACCGATTACGACTTTACTACTTACTAGTAGTTCATCGTTGTAGCCTTGGTCTGTTCATTTTATGCTCTGATAAAACTTCTGAACATCATTCTTGCAGTAGCATCTCCCCATTTGCGCGCTGCTCATAACCCTTTCTTTTTCTTTCCTAGAAGCTTGTGCTCACGATCTGCTCTCGTAGGTCGGTGAAGAGCAGCTACATATGCTTCTAGTCCAGAGGTTCTTTTGAGGCTAAGCTTTGAAACAAATCATACTCAGAAGCAGATTCGCTTATGGCTGGTTGAAAACATCCCTATTGGTTCTTTTCGGTTTGTGTATGGAGGCTAGGATTTCGAGTGAGTTTGAGGAAAACGTGATCGGCATAGATTTTTCCGATACCTTGCGATCACAGCTTTCCCATGTTGAATTTTAGTGGTCATACTTAACTCCATTCGTACCCTAGCTACAACAAGGTAATGACGCGATGTTGGCTCCTCGGGAGTTCGGAGATCTAGAATGCTGGAGGAATGTCAGGAGTCGTTAGCAATGTGATCAATCTGGTTGACGGTCGATTGACCAGGGGATAGCCAAGTCCCTTTACGGATATTTGGATGTGAGAACCGCGTGCTGGCAATAAAAGGATATGACCCGTTACAAATTCTAAAAACCTAAATCCATTGCCGGACGTAGTGTTATGCAGGCTGTGTTTTTTGATGACCAACTCAAAGAAGGGTTCCTTACCCGGCCTTGCGTTAAGATCTCCTAGCACAATTTTGACGTCATAGCTTGGACACTGAGTATATGTTCGGTCTAGGAGAGCATGAAATTCGTCTTTGACGGTCTTCGCTTACGTTTCCAGTTTGTCTTCCTCGAACAGCAAATCCACATCGAAATAATCCTTATTTTCCTTTTTTGTAGCAGTCGCCGTAGTTGATCTCGTAGTTTTTCATCTGCTGTTTACCCAGCCCATCCCATTACATTTTGGATTGCGGTAATGTCTTCTTTATAAAACACTAGGGGCCCCGCGAGTTGTTCGGTAGCATGTAATTCGCTAAGGGTCCCAAAATTCTGTGTGAAAAGATGAAATTTGTTGTCTTTAAAACGCTTGCTGGGTTTGTAAATATTACACGGTCTGGAAGGAATAATACAGTGGAGAAATATTTTGGTATCAATGAAATTATAATATCCCTAGATCGCAGGGTACCATAAAATCCTTTCAAGACGTCATGTGATCACTTCCTGAATCAAGAAATCTATCCGCGTGATAAATTGCATAGTTCGTTAGTCATGAGAAATCAAATCAAGATTTACACTTACCTACCGCTGATCCAGGAGGTATGATGGAATGGGCTGGACATAAGTAGGATGAAAAATTGTGTTATTACTATAGTGGTTACTATAGGGAAAAGAAACAGCGATTATTCGGATGCGGATTTGCTATATGCGTCAGACTTAGGCAAGAGATATTGAGCTTCCGACACATAAGCGTGTATCTTATCACAATCCGCATCAAAGCTAAATTTGCTAACATAAGTCTAATATGCCCCCGTGCCCCTACGGAAGACAAGTACAACGCCACAAAGAATGCTCCTATGAGCTTCTCCACAAGACATATGAGCAGTGTCCGATGTTTTTGAGATAGACATAAGGCATGCCTTCAGTATTATGCGCGTCCGAACGTCCCGAACTGCTAACATTGACTCGGATTACCACCTTGTTGCAGACAAGGTGAGCAAAAAAGAATAACTACTGTGAGAAAATATAACGTAGAAAAGCTGTAATCGCAAGAGAGCGCCAGAATCTTCACCGATTCCGAAATTCCGAAATCTCTCAATAAATCCCATGCCGCCAGCACCTACTACAGAAGACCCTTGGCAATGCTGCTAACCTACCATCTGGGATGCCACAACTGCAAGCACATGCAGCTAAACAAGAAGCATACAACGAAGGACCAAATCTGCTCGTGAGCTGCACGAGCAGAAGAGACGGAAGGAAAATCGACTTCTACAGAAGAAGAAAAACGAGCACGAGAAGCGCGCGATCGAAGATACTGAATGGTTGTACTTCAGGAGTAACGTACGGAAGTCTTATCAACAGGTAAAAAAAAGTGTCAAGGCAAGAAGATCCGTACAGAAGCCTTTAGAGATGAAGAAGGAAACCTTATAGTAGAGTCACAGTAGGTATTGAGAATATGGAAAACTTTTTCTGCAGATTGTACAATACAATACCTTATCTGCCATTTTGTGGGAAAGTCTGAAACCATTTGCCAACAGCCTGATTGGTTCCTATCAGTGCGATTTCAGAATAGGAAAGTCCACAATCGACCAAATTTTCACACTTCGGTACATCCTGGAAAAAACTCAAGTAGTCCAAACCGATACCCACCATTTTTCATCGATTTTAAAGCCGCATATGACAGCATTTATAGAGACGGGCTATTATATATAGAGCCATGCCTAGTTTTGGCATCCCTGCCAAACTCGTTCGTCTGTCCAGAATGACGATTGAGAACGATCGCTACTGCTTCAAGGTCGGTAACGACTTAACCGAAACCTTTCATGTCAAAAAAGGTTTTAGACGAAGTGACTTGCTATCATGTGACTTCTTTAACATCATATTTGAAGGAATTAGGCGGAACTTACAAGTAAACACTGGAGGCACAATCTTTCAAAAGTCTGTGCAACTGCTAGAGTACGCCGATGATATCGGCATAATTGGGAGAACTCAGTCGGCTGTCATCGGTGCGTTCGCTGGTATTGAAACGGAAGCTGCCAAAATGGGTTTAGCGGTAAATGAGGACAAAACCAAGTATATGCTGTCGCCAAAAAGAGATGCACAACATTGATGAATTGGACGGAGGGATACAATCGACACCTATAATATCGAGGTAGTAAAAGACTTTGTCTACCTTGAACCTGCTATGAAACATGTTTCTTTGGACTGAGACCCTACATAAGACCCTGATCATCCCTGTCCTATTTTATGGTGCAAAAGTGTAGACCTTATTGAAAGCGGATGAAGATACCCTCAGTCGTTTCGAGAGAAAAATCCTTCGAAAAATATTCGATCCCATTTACGTGGATGGGCTGAATGAAGTTATTCTAGTATTTGGTAGTATTCTAGTAAAAATCCTTGTTGTTAATTGGTTGCGACCCAGGTCCATTCCAGGCATACGAAAAGAAAAGCTATTGGAGGGTTTCGGAATCCTCACTTGCTTTATATACTGATCTAACTCATCAACAGGATCTAGGGGTGCTTGAGGAACACATTTTAAGTTCAAACAACGCTGGCATAGATGTCGATGTAGAATGAGAAGCAAACGTTGTTGGATAAATACACCTCACAAAGCGCCAGTGCATTACAACCAAAGTAATATTTTGGAAGTGCAGTCGCTATTGAAGGCGGGAATGTACCAACTCGAGCCATCCGCTTAAGCAAGGCGAATCCGCCGTTGAGCATATTTGGGTGTGGAGGCTTCAGGTATTCAAGCTCTAATATTCCGAACTTTACACAATTTTACAATCTTGGTCCTTCAAATACAGATAATGTACAACTGTTTGATTCAAATAAAAATTTCAATTTAGTCCTCTGCTCAGTATAAGCAAGCTTTGTCAGACCGCCTAGTGTCGTTTTTGTGCTTACATCCGTCAAGATAATTCAAAACAAGTTCGTAGAGCAAGATATTGTATTACGTTCATAGATAAAGTTGTACAAACCAAATTGTGTGCGTTATTTAAGATATCTTATGAATGATCGCTTATTGACAGACTAAGCAGCAATTTCCGGTTACTCTTCTGAGATTTTCTCAAAAACGTGATACCATTGTAAATAAAAACACACGCTCACGGCCGAATTTGTCATTCAGATACGAGTATAACTGAATAGTTTGTTTGTTGTAACATACAAGTATCTATAAATTCACCTGTATCCGTATGTACTTTAAGCTGTTCAAATAGACGTCATACAGATTTAAAAGGGCACAGAGAGTTTTCTCGGTACAACATTTTTTAAAATTCCAATCACACTTAGTTCTCAAATTTACTGGTATACACTTACATATTCGTAAATTTTGGGTTGCGTAAAGAATATCATTAACGATTTGCATTCTACGGATAAATGATTGAACTTCGGATAGATTGTTTTTGTTTTGTTTTGTTTTGGAAATTGCCACAACGAATTAGTGATGAAACGTTTCATAAACACAATTGGTTGATACTTAATAAAAGTTACGTATTAGTTGAGATGCATAAGACGGAAAATGTTACTAAACGATTAAAGCAAAAAAAAACACAACTTGCTTGTTAATTAATATTTAATCGGAAATATTTCGGCTGAGTGACGAATCGCGGGAGTAAATCACTTTGTTAGGGGTAAAGTATCAACTCGATTACTAATTTGACTAAAGACTATGGTGCAGCAGTTTGAGTAAAATCTGACATCTGACAGCAAATACTGTATCTTGTATCGACTATCACTTGCGAAAGCTGGTCAGAATTGGTATTCATAGATCTGTCTACGCATGACTTCGTGCTAGAGCAATAAATTCGTATTCGATTACCTTTTATTCTTTATTAAAGAAATACGACTTTCTTTTTGGGACCATCTGACCAGATATGGGTATTGTACTCTAATTTTGGGTGGATGAATGCCTTATATCATATATTGATCTGGCCGATCAGAGGGGGAGAAGTATTTCTTACATTGTTTGAGGAAACCTAGACATTTCGCAGCATTTTTGGCGCCAAAGTACCCTGTCATTGACATACATACAGAGAATGGAAAGTTTTTCGGTTTCAACGATGCAAGTGCCATTCATGGATAATGGCTGGGTGATTGGATTTCGCTTTAACGACAGCATTGTATTTTGGCAGCATTATATTATACTCTGTTGATTGTTCCCCAATTGGTGATGCTGTTTATATCGGAATTTAATGAGCTTAGCATACGCTGCTGTTCCCGTTCAATAGCCGAAGAACATGGACGTGAGTCCGGGAACGAATATAAAAAGCAGAGAGTACTAGCGTCAACAAAGGAATATATTGGATTAAAAGTAATAGACAGGAGATCATTAATGAAGAATAAAAAGAGTGTCGGAAACAGGACGGAGCCCTGGGGTACACCAGCACTTATTTTGTGGATATTCGATTTGAAACCATCAGACAACTTGAATTGAACGTTACGAAAGGTAGTTTCTAATCCATTGAAGGATCGATCTTTCGGATCGATCCCAAATGCACGCATTTTCGACAAAAGAGCCTAATGTCAAACTATTTCAAATGCCTTAGAAATATCAAGTGCACCTATTTTGCTTTCGATTTTTCGTTGAGATATGCCATCAGATCACCAGTGGATCTGTTGCTACGTACTGCTGGCCATTGTGAAGTTTTCGTGTTTTGAAATATGTCATGAGCTGATGTCATGAAGAAGATTCGCCTTTTTTAGGGACGTGCTGGATAAATGCTGTTTTCCATCTTCTCGGAAAGAGTCCTAAAGAGTAGGATCAATATAAAAGCTCACGCTTTAAGTATAATACTCTTGCTACTACACGAATGTGGTTTCGTTATTGTGGGAAATGTTGACTTGGCCGCAAAGTGTGCAGCAAGCAGATTCGCCTTGTCTAAAGAGCTGATAGGTGGAATGTCATTTTAAATGAACGTTGTGATGGAGGATGAGGCAGAATTTCTGATGTTTTTTACAAGCGACCAAAAGCTTTTACTACACTTGGGACGTTGTAGAATTTTTGCCTCCGTTTTTTGTCATATTGGAATTTCACACGCTTAAGAAAGACTTTGCAGTCATTCCTGTCTCGTTTGAAATTTTTTCGGTTTTACTCTTTCGGGTTGGTCTTGAAAGACCGAAAAAACATTTCTCTAACCCTGACAGCCTATTTACAGCTCGAGTCGTACCACGCCTTTTCTTTTGGTTTGATACTCTTCATACTATGAGAGATAAAGCATTTCATTCCAAAGAGAATAGTGGCTGTGATCATATCAGCAGCGGCATCCACGTCGATATCGAGGAAACATAACGACCAGTTAAAATTCCTAAAGAAGCTGTTAAGTCCACAGCTGTCTGACTATTCACTAACAGTATATTTTTGAGGACTTAAGGGATTGAAAAAGTATTAGTAGAGTTTGCCATCTATGTTAGTTAGTCTATGACCAGCATCCACAACATCAGGGCCGACTACTTGCAGTCCGATGCGAGAGTATGTTGTACACTCACATACATATGTAGATAGTTCTTCGCTATGTCTTCATCACTCTAGCAGCAAGCGTCGTAGGATGTTGCCTCACTTATGTTATGTCCAGCATACTTATGTATGCTCTTGGGAAAATTATTGTGACCCGTTGCGGCGGTCTATAAGTCTTTCTACTGAAAAACAGCAGAAAAGTCGCTGACCTTTTAGAGATGTCGGGCAGCATTTGCAACTTGGAGAGTTAATGGAAGTCCTACCGATGACGCAGATTAACGCAGGTTCAGAGTCTGAGAACTCTTTTCTGAGCCCTGCGTAGCAAGTTCATCGACAATTTCCTTCCCCGTGATTCCATTGGGATCTGGAACCCAAAAAACACTCAGTGAATTCCGACTGCTACAGAATATAGTTACTTGCCATCAGGGTTGCGTACAATCCGATTGGAAGATTAAGATATCAGCGTCGTATCCTAGATTTGTTTGAAAGCCATCCGTGAAGACCCGATTACGTTCATTTGCTGCCTGAGATTCTGGCGTGTCCCCATGAAGACAGTCCGTTCTTGGAAATCTGGTTACAGTACCAGTGACGTATTTTGCGAAAACATGTTCCACCAGACCACCGACGCATAGGATATACGAATAATTAGTCTTACTAGATCCAGATATTTTTCCTCGGTTACAAGTCGCATGTATTGTCAAAAGCTTCTTTACACTGCCAGACAGCTGACAGTGTTGACGTGACATGTTTAATCCAAAGAAGTTTGTTATTTAAGTATAATACTCGTACTGGATGGTGATGCGTTTAAGCATTAGATGAGTCACATCAGTCAGCTCTTAGTTGATCACGAAGAAGGCTGTTTGTGGTTTGGAGCTGACGAAGTTACTTGCTTGAACAAGAGCAGCTTAGAAAAATAGGCTTTAAGTCTGAATAGGAATTATAAACCCTTTTTCTAAATACCAGAATACTCGCACATCCCTCGAAGTGAACGATCTAACCCCGATTATTGCTATTTCTCAAAAAGTAAAACAATTAACAATACCCGTAATTGTTTATATATATTTTTTTTAAACTAAAGATGATAGATATCATTAATAAACTATCAACAGATATTTATCGAAATTTGATTATTTGTTTAGTCATTAGAGAAAATTTCATTAGAAATCGTTTTACTAAGAAGATTTCCAATCACTATATAGGGACTAAATTTATCATTTGAATTAATGAATTGATTTAATTACACAATTTACGGTAATTGAAGATTTAATGTTTAATATCTCATTAGTTCCATACGCGTTATATTTTTTTCAAAGATATGAGAATAACAATCTATTCTTTGCGCCTACTTCCTAGTTATTTAGTGACCATATTCAAGTAGTAGGTCACTCCATATATGGGTAAAGGAAGAGTCTTTTTTTTAATTGGAAAAGAGGTAAATAAAATCACGTCTTGTCTTTTCATGGCGGAAAATAAATTTGTTGTAAACAGAATATTTAAGGAAAATGGAAGTGCTATTTTATTGTGATTTAGGAATGGACACCAAATAGTGAAATTATTTTTGAAAAAAGGAAAGTTTTATGTATAACTAGAAGTTTATTTTGATAGAGTAGTAATCCGGAAAGAGCTACTCTTACAGAATTTATGCTGCAGTAAAAGCGTTGCCTGTATGAAGTCCGTAGAATGGTGCCCATAGTTTACTATTCGGTGAACCCCTTATATGAGCTTCTTCACACTTATCACTCCATCATCCTCCGTTCTTAACGCCTTCGAAAAAATTGTACAATTGTGTTTTACCTCGACATCGAGGGAGCTTTCAACCAAGTTGATACTTCCATGATCATCACTTCTCTCCAAGAATTAGATATAAATGATTCCATCTGTAGCTTGCAATAGTAAAGCAATATTTTTTCGCTATTTTACAGGAACCAAACCACACAGGGGAACAACACTAGGACAGATATATGAATTGACCATACTCTCCTCTTAGACACGCAGTTGTGGTATCAAGTATCAATTCGGCTTAAACAGAGCTGATCCTCTTCATAGAAAGAATCACACACCATCACTCAAGCTAAATTGCATCTATATGAGTTTCAAGAGGATTTCCAGGTCCGTCGGCTTTAACGTCATCCAAACTAAGATGGAATGAACGTTTTCAGAACGAAACAAAATTGACCTGTACTCGTGCAAGAAGGCTGCACGTTCAATATGGGGTTCCCAACACAACGTCGATAGATTTATTCTTACTTATGATACAGTCGTATAGTTGACTGCATTGAAAAAAATGACTGACTGCAAACACATCACCGGCGCGTTACGTTCCGGGACACTCGGACGTCCCAGGAAACTGCGCATGCAAGCAAATGAAAAAGTGTGCTCTCGGATTCAGACCAATAAATAGCAGGATATGCACACTCGAACTGAAAGGAAAATTTTCGAATATATATTTGATAACAGCCCCACAGAGGACAGCAGTGTCGATGATAAGGATATCTTTTATGGACAATTATCTGAGGCATGTGCGCAAGTAAAACGACATTTTATCCTTCTAAGCGATTTTAACGCAAAACTTGAAGGAGAATGACACATACAGAATATAGCTGGAAAATACTCATTACATGAACAAACGAGTGTACAAATGGACTGAGATTATGTCAGTTTGCAAGTGAGAATTCGATTAAAATAAGGAGCACCTTTTTGTTATTTGAATTCTGAAGGCAATTAATTTCTAAAAAAATCACTCTGAGGATTTTTTTGTTCGTTTTGCTTTTTTTCGTTTTTATAATTTTATGACGGATAATCTCAGTTTTCGGGGAAGAAGTCCAGATGGGAATTAAGCAAATGTATCTTCAAAGATAGTCGGTCAAAAATACTCAGTAGGTAATTTTTTAACTTTTGTTGTCAGCCTGGGAGCACTTAGACGGGGATTTTTCTGAACTTGCTTTCCAGATTTTGGTAAATTATTTAATAAATAGTGGGTTTTAAATATTTTTATAATATCTCCGAAAGTTGAGTAGCTTCTTTTTACTATTTTTCCAAATTTCACGAACTGATTTGCCCCCATTAAAATTTTCGATCACAATATTTCAGATACATACGAGTATCTAATGATGTTTGACCACGTTGTCACATTTTGTCTTTATTGTTTAACTGCTGTTGACATTTGAACGCAGAAAAAGTATACTGTAACTGAAGTCCGAAAACATTGCAACTATCCCGTTAGGGAATTGAAAGTAATTCAGTGTTTAAGCTTGTTTTTTGAGATGGAATTTGCATGATTCTTTAAAAAAATATTTTTTTATTTCTTATTTTATAGAAAAACTTGAAGTTTTGTTGATTAGTTAAATGACTTCTTTTATTTACTTCATTTAATACTTTACAATAGTTTAACCTAAGTCTTTAAGGATATGGCTTAAGAACGTCTTCCAGATTGACGTTAAAATATTTACAAATATGTAATAAAATAGACTTTTTATCAAAAATCTCCATCCATGACTCGTTTTTTATATCGAAGTGCGTTAGCTGCATAGTTTTATAGAACTTCCCAGCCTCAATTATCATTCAAAATATTGAAAAAGTCGTCTAAATACAGCGAAATTGCACCAAAGTATCTCACGTGGAGATGGGGCATATTTAAGTGAGATGGGGCATTTTCCAATAAAATGCTATATATCCTCCCTCTCCTTAAGGTTGCTCAGGTCACACAAGATTGGAAGATCGGGACGATGAGGCATGTAGTACAGGTTGATTAATTTTCCTCTTAGCTTGAAAATAGTCTTAATCATATCCAATGAATAATTATTTACAAAGTAAGAATTTCTTTGGAGGTTGTAATTAAGTTTGCTAAAGAACATTCTGTGTTGCGATGATAGAGCTTATGTTACACATCCTGCATACATGTTTTGATCAGATTTCACCAATAAAGAGTTAAATAAGTCTTTCAGGATGGAAGGTTGGATATCTGGTGCAATATGTATGTTAATGCAGTAGTCAGCCGCTAGAGACTCCCACCTTTGAACCAAATTCCCCGTTTCGAAAGTATATGCATGAGAACTAGTTTCGGCTGTCCCTTCTTTTCTTGTCCCTTCCATTTTCATAACTTTCATGACGAAGTCAAAATGCAACTTAAGAGTGTTCAGAAAAATTGGAGGGACACCCGTTTCTAAGTGAAGCATGTTGCCCGGGGTGCAGGTTGACAAACTTCAACTTCAACTTCGTCGAAAGGGCGGTATCCCCAAACTTGAGCTCCGTAGAGCATTATGGAAGTAGCAGTTGCCCGGAAGAGTTTATACTTTGCGCTGTGCTCTATGTATTTGTTGTCAATGCATCGCTTCCAGACTGAAGAAATAGCTCTTTTAGCTTCTGCTAATTTGCCTTCAAAATGATTTTTCATGCTGAGGTTAGCCGTAATTAGAACACCTAGATATTTATAATCCTTTACAATAACAACATTTTCCCCTTGGTATTTTCACTTTTCGTTACGAGAATACCTTCCACCGGCACTTCTAAAAACCATTACTTTTGATTTTTGAAGATTAACGGACAAATTACATTGTTTGCAGTAGGTTTCGAGTCGGTTAATTGCACGTTGCATTCCCTCTGCGTTTTCAGCTAGAATCACAATATCATCCGAAAACTTAGGAGCTGGTATCCGGGATCCTTCAAGCTCGATGCCACCAATTATTACATCTGCTATGTCATTTATATATAAAATGAAAAGTAAAATGCATAGAACGCACCCTTGTTTAACTCCTTAACTCCCATTGATGTTTCAAACTCCTCTGAAACGAGGTCTCCGTCTCATACATACGCAATGCTGTTCTCGTACATAGCTTCCAAAACATTAATAATTTTAGTTGATATTCCAATAATGTACAGCTTATAAAAAAGTAATTCACGCGCTATAGAATCTAAGGCTGCGCGAAAGTCCATAAAAAAGGCATAGAATATTTTGCCCTTTTTCTTAAAGATCTCCGCGATGTTAACCAAGGTGAATATTTGGTCAAAGGTTGAGTAATTTTTTCGAAATCCAGCTTGAAATTCATTTAATACTTTCTTATTTTTAATCCACTCCGTAAGCCTATAGAAGATCAAAGCACTAAACAACTTAGCCGAAGTGTTCAAAAAGGAAATGCCTCTATAGTTCATCGGATTATCATAATCGCCTTTTTGTGCAACGGGAATATTATTGATCTTTTGAAGCATCCTGGAACAGTTGCCGTCTCGAATAATCTATTAAATTTCTTTGTAAGATCGGATAAAAATTCTGTTGTACTGTTTTTATAAAATTCAAAGAGAATACGATCGTCACCTGGGGCTTTTCTTGAACTAGTACTTGCGATTGCGCTTTGTACTTCATTTAAAGTAAAGGGAGCATCTAAAAACTCGTCCTAAAAAAGTGGGGCTGCATTTTGTGGAAGTGGGGAAAACTGGGGGGAAGTTTAGTAGACGCCTGAGATAATCGCTGAGCGATTATTTTTATTTCAAAAATAAAATGGTAAGTTCTACGGATTTCAAAAATAAAAACATTTGTTTCATATATACCCTGTTTTTTTTTTGTATAACTCTTCAAAACTGCTCAATTGGTTCTGTCGCACCCTGTATTTAGATATTTCGATTTAATAAATTTTGTTTTATTATACATAAGAGTTACCGAAAAAGTATAATTGGACTAACGGCAAAATGTCACAAAGGAACAAGTTAGATGCCAGGTACAGTATTAGTTAATCAAATTGATCTTGATCTGTATCAGCCAGAAGAGCGTCGTCCTTTATAGATATACGCACACGTGGAGGAGCAAATTGCGACAGCGATTACCACTGGGTAGAAATATAGATATGAAAAAGAATATCCAACATTGCAAAATGTAGAGGAAGAAGGAAAACAAAATGGGATATTAAGAAGTTGCAGGATCCGAAACCCAGTTGTAGGACAAGCAGATACTCTCAAATGGACCAGAAGAAATAAAAATCCAAAACGAAAGCATAGACTTAGATGAAAAGCAGAGCATGATTGAGCATGCAATCGCCCAAAGAAACGCAGACTGGTTTGACACTAAATGTCAGTGCAATAAAAGACAAGAACACAGGTAGAATAAAGCTATTGCAAGTAAATGTAAGGACAAATAGAGAATTATATACAAATAAACGGAAACTATATAGCTACAAAACACTGCAAGAGATAAAAGAAGCTACGAAATAAAGAAAGAACAGTACATAACAAGTATACAAACGAATCAAACCAACCAAAACTAAACGTACGAGTATGTAAGGATAAAAACGGATTACTACTATCAGAAGAAGAAGTGCTCAAAAGATGGCCTTAACACTTTGAAGAATTGCTAAATACACAAGCCACTGAACAAGGAGAAAGTGAACAGGAACAAGAATAAGAACAACGTCAACATCTTATGAAATCGAAAAGGTAATAAAGAAAATGGAAAAACACTTCGGAGGAACGACACAATTACTGCGGAACTTATTAAAAATGGAGGCGAAATCTTAATGCACACTATAATGTGTAAAATATGGGAATAGGAGAGAATATCGGGAGGACTCATTTGTCCCATACACAAAAAACGAGGTAAGACACTTTGAAACAACTATTAAAAATAATAGGAGACTATATACCAGTGAGATTTTCGAAGCGGAAGGTACAATGTTGATCAGATTTTTACATTCAAACAGGCATGAAGAATAGCTATGAGTACAACAAAGACCTTCATTAATCATTGACTTAGAACTAGTGATGATGACGATGAACAAGTCCAAAGCAAAAATTCAAATTCAAGGCAAGGAATCAGATGAACTCGACATTAACAACGGGGTCAGACAAGGCGACGCACTATCTGAGCTGATCTTTAATACTGGTTGCAGTAGCAGTAGCATATGCAACAGGTAATACCCAATCATAGGATACGCAGACGATTTAGCGATAATGGCTAAAACATATCGGATCGTGGTAGAGGTATTTATAGCGTTGGAATCAAGGGCAAACCAGGCTGGGCTCAAAATAAACGAAAACAGAAAAACAAAGTATAGGAGAATGCCTAGGAACCACACTTTAACTTCGAAAATGTTGAAAAATTGAAATACTCTTAAGGAACGACAATAGTATTCATCACTGCGTTCGAGACAGAATACGAGCAGGCAACGTCCGTTATTCTACGCGTAAAAAACTACAGTCAAAACTTCTGTCAAAAAACTGAAAACCTCACTCTACAAAACGATAATACGAGTACGCCAAATAGTAACATACATGAGAAAAATCTAAGAATCAGAGAATCAGAAAAATATGCGATGCAAGACTAGGGGTAGGGTAGGTAAGAGTGGCTGTTGGAAATACCAACCCACTTAGGCCTATTGGCTCATTGTGACGCCAAGTGGATCTATGATCCTCTTACTTATGGAACCAGTTTGAGCTTATGATGAAGCGTAGGGGACTGTTTACGTCTATATTTTTTAGATAAACGATCTAGGTCGTAGTAGAAGAAAGCTCCTAAGTGAAGTTTTCTACTCTGGGAGAGAGCTGGACATGTACACAGAGTAGGTGGGGGATTATCTCCTCCACTTCATAATCCATGCAACTACTACAGAAATCGTTTGTAAAAGCGCCAAGCCTTCTTGTGTGCTTGCCTATGAGGCAGTGTCCAGTGATGATACCTATGGTGATGCTAAGACGTTTCCTATTTAAAAGGATCAGATACTTAGAGCCATTCATATCCAGTTTTGGCCAGATCTATTTGGTCGCTAGACATGTTGGTCCAACAGTCCACCTAAGGTCTGTTCTTTTATTGGCATCCAGCTTTAATGTTAGTTTGCACGTAGCGATTGGTATACCTATGCTACCCTTTTCCAGTAGAACAGGTAGAGTGGTTCCAATTTTGGCGAGTTCATCGGTCCTACAGTTCCCTGAAATGTTACTGTGGCACCCAACAAAGGTGAAGGTTGAACTGCTCTCCCATATCCATAAGAGATGATATCCATAAGGCAAGACTAAAAGATGGAAAATATATCCGCCATACGAACGAGGAAATCAACTCAATATTAGAAGACGAAGAGATAGCGCGATTCGCCAACGCCCAAAGGATAAGATGGCTTGGACATTTAGTAAAAAATGGATGACTCAAGAAAGCAAAAAAGAACATTCAACGGCAACCCTGAAAGCACGAGAACAAGAGGCAGGCCAACGATAAAACGGATAGAAGCTGTAACTAACGACATACAAAAACTAAACGTTGAAAATTGGAGAAATGCAGCACAAGATAGAACAGAATGGAGGCGCGTCGGTAGAATGCTAAATCCTACCCCAGAAAATAAAACGCCATAAGAAGAAGAAAAATATTTAGTAGAAGTTATCAGGAATTTTCATTAAATTACCAAGTTTAGACAGAAATTGCTGTATTCCATACAAGAGCAGTTCCAAGATCAATGCTCCTCGAGGATAGCATGATCTCACTTAGTAATTTTAACTTTTTCAATGCGAATTCTATAGCATGTTGCCAGCTGTATTCCGTCCAAGAGCATTTCCAAGGTCAATGATCCTCGAGGATAGCATGATCTCACTTAGTAATTTTAGCTATTGCAATGCGAATCCTGTAGCCATTGGAAGCACTTTCTACTTGCACAAGATCTGTCACAAAACTAACTGGGTCCCATTTGACAAACAATGGGCATCCCCTCAAGTCTTCACACTGGAAATCAATAGTGGAAAATCTTCAGACATTGAACATTTTGTATTTTAATACACACGCACCCTTAAATATTTTTTATGACCTGTCATGGTGAAGTTCACGAACAAGCAATGCTGGAAATTATTAAAAATTACTACCGAAATTCTGAGTCGGTGGTAGCAACTTTAAGAGCGCTTACTCCAATTTTCGGTCGTAATAATCCTCCCAAAAGACGGACTGTGCGTGCTCTATTTACTATTGAATGTTCCTGTGCCAGTGAGATAACACACCGATCGAAGTACCGAAAATACCGCAGCTGTAAGTGCTTCAGTTCAAAATGAGCCAAATCAGTCGATTCCAGGAATTGGGAATCTCTCAGTCCACATTATGATGAATTTTGCGTAAAAATCATAGCCTGCATCCTTACAAGATCAAATTAACTCAGGAGCTGAAGCCTTTTGATCATTTGAAGCACCTAAACTCTGCAAAAGTTTGAAGATAATCCTGAATTTCATTGAAAAATCATGTCAATAAGCAAAATATGTGTTATTGGACAGCAACAAACCCACATACGCTTCAAGAGACTGCATCCACAAAAAATGGGCGCGTGGTATGGATTTCATATAGGAGGTGTGATTGGACTGTACGAGTATGTTTTCGTCGACGAAAGTGATCGCCATGTTACGATTAAGGGAGTTCGCTATCGTGCCATGTTGGAAGACTATTTTTGGCCAGATTTGGATGGACTTGCCATCAGTGATATGTGGTTCCAATAAAATGGTGCCACATGCCACATAGCTAGTCAAACAACGGTAATCGTGTAATCTCGAGAAATGGTCCAGTCGAATTGCAACCGCGCTCTGCGATTTATCACCGTTGGATTTATTTTTATGGAGTTACGTTAAGTCTTTGGTTTATGCCAACATGCCAAGAACGTTAGAGAAGCTCAGGAGCAATATCGATATATGTGGAAAAGTCGTTTGAAATTGGCTCCAAAGAATCGATCACTGCAAACGTGCTCGGGGTGGTCATATTCCAGAAATCGAATTCCATACTTAAATTTAACATGTGTACTACACCTGGAATAAATCTCAGCCCGATATCTCAATTATTCTGTGTTTTATAAAAAAATATTATGTCCTTATTCAAAAACTCGATGATCGTCAGAAAATTTGGTCTAAAAAGCAAAATTCCAGCCGAAGTTCTAAGGCAAAAATATAACCAAGGTCTTGGTCTCACTAACAAGATGATTCCAAATAGAGCAATCGAAGAATGTTACCAAGATCCGCAAATATGCGATCGCTATGTGCGTTAGCACAAAACAGTTAGTAAAGGACAAATGTATGATACATACTCGTATGGAAGTGAGAATGTATTATATTAGAGAATGGCGTCAAAGGGCCTTGAGAATTGAAATTAATCAATTTGTGTATTTTTTTCTATGGTACTCTGAATTCCGGCAAAAAGATCTACAATAACCAGCGTCGTCCGAACAGGTAAATTATCTTCAGATGTGGTTTTTGAAAATGGAAATAGTAATAAATGGGCCATATTGTAGCTGCATTGTTAAATACACTCTGCGCTGTGATCCGCTGACACAATCTCTCAGAACAATGGGCCATATTTAGTACTCAGAACAATGGAGCAGAAATCCACGACAATGTATAGTAAATGAGCTGAATGAAACTAAAATGAAACTAAGGCTCAATGCCAAACGCCCAACAAATCAATCGCCTTACAGACAGATTATACAAGGTCTTTGTTTTGACTGATAGACCTACCAACAGAGATAACTTAGAACCGCTTTATCATTTTTGACATTTCTGTCAAGTATTGTTTGACAAGTCATCATGAATGTAGTAGATTTACACCAGAAGAAGGTGTTTGTGCCATTTAAACTTATTTCGAAAATCAAAATTGTTAATCGCTTCGAATGCATTTATTCGAATAATCAATCTGCGGTATGGACGGGAAGAGAGTTATCGGAATACTTTGAGACACTGTTTGGGGTGAAGCAAGGATGCTTATTATCGCAGTTACTGTTTGTTCTCTAATTAATCATTTAGATGAGCACTTTGGAGGAGGTCTCAGTATTGAAGTTTTAAATATTAGATTACTGCTGTATGCTGACAATATAGTTATCTTGTTGGATAATATTGAAGCCGCGCAACAGACGATAGTCCGCCTTGAAGAGTTCGGCAAGAAATGGAGTTTGGAAGTGAACCTTTCAAAATCAGAAATCATGGTTTTCCGAAATGGTGGAAGGCTATCAATTGAAGAGCAGTCTATTTTTAAAGGGAAACCTTGGTGTTTCACTTACTCCAAAAATGAGCTTCATGAAGCATGTAAAGAAGAGAAATATCGCAGCGAAGAGTAGCATCAACGCACCGTGGCGTTGCTTTTTGAAAAAGAAAAGAACAAAGTGGAAACTATTCTTGGCAATCTGCAGAGCTATCCAAGCTTTGGAATGTTTGAAGAGGTGGACCAGCTAACTTTCTATTTCCTGAAAAGGATACTGAGACTACCATCAGGCACTCCAAACTTTGCTATCTCGCCCGAGATGGACATTATGCACATTTCTGTATACTAGGCATACATCCTTACATATGTCAAAAACAACTTTTTTGGTGGATCAGAACACAGCACTTGAAAGATACTGGAACATCAAAAGCCTTCTGGATCGATCCAAAACAAATAATTACCAAGAAGCAGAATGGGGAGAAAGGGAAGGTTAGGTTAGGTTAGTAGTCTTATAGACACTCTTAGTTTTGGGTCTTCTGAGAAGATACCAGAACCTGTTCCTTCATCTGTCTTAGAGCCATCTGTGAAAATTGCAATTTCGTTTGACCTGATTATTGCATTTTTACCAGTCCTTTCTCATTCGGAATGTCGAAGTCGAACAAGGAAGAAATCTCCTCCGTTAGAATTGGATTGCCTGGCAGTAGCTCCGTTAGGACCATACTGCTCTTGAAGTAACCCAGATTAGTGAGTCTTATTGCACTGTTCCTAGCAAGTTTTTGATCTGTAAATCAAGCGGTGTTAGGTACAAAAAGGTGTCCAATGCTGCCGTAGGGGTGGTACGAAGCGCACCTGTAATTTTCCGTAAATTGTTTACTTGTTTGTTGCTTTCCACCATATATAGTGCGCTGTATGTAAGTATGGGTCTTACCACCACCGTACACAGCCAGTACACCCTAGCAGGTTTTAAGTCCCAAATCTGTTCTTTTGCGGATAAAAAGAGCATTATATTCCCTTTTTGATTCTTTCCGCTACTTTAAGATTCCAATTCAGTTTTTTGTCCAGAATCACACCCAGCTATTTACTTTTGGGTTGGGTTGAGTTTTGGGAGTTGGAATTGCGGTATGTTGTACTTTTTGGCAAAAAGAACCAGTTCCGCGTTGGAAGGGTTGGCATTGAGACTACAGCTTTTTGCCCAAGTGCTGATCGTCTTCAAAGCAAGCTAGCATAATGTCGCTTAAAATATTTAAAAGTATATTCCCTGCACTATTATGATCATGTCGTCTGCGTAAGCTGTGGCACTTATACCCATTGTACTAAGCTTTTTGAGGATGTCATTCATAACCAGCACCCAAAGGAGTGGAGATATGACTCTCCCCTGAGGGGTTTCCCTGGTTACGGACATTCTAACCGAGCTTTGCCCAATCGAATAGTTTATTTTTCTGCTTGCGAACATGTTGCAAACCCAGTTTGTAATGCCATGTTCAAAGTTAGCGTCTACTAGAGCATTTTTAATGGCGGTGCGCTCCGCGTTATTGAAGGATCCTTCAATATCGAGGAAGACTGCCATCGCAAACTCCCCGCAAACTCTATATTCCCCGCCAACTCGTACAAGGCGGTTTCAACAGATTTTCCTTTCGTGTATGCATGCTGTGACTCAATCAAAAAGCCATTACTGCATCTATTCCTATCCTATTCCTATCGCTCCAGGGTTTTAAGCATAAATAATGACAGACTTATTGGTCTGAAATCTTTTGCTGTTATTGTATATGCCCTTGTTTGCCAGCTTTATGTATAAAAACCACCTTAACTTCCCTCCAAGCTATTGGTATGTACCCTATTTTTATGTCTAAGAATTTTCATAATTTTTTCGATTGCTACTTCCGGTGCTTTCCGTAGCATAATCGGTAGAATACCATCCGGACCGGGAGATTTGTACGGCTTAAAGGACTGAATTCCCCACCGTAATTTTTTCCTATTAATAAGAACACTTATTTCCTCTTCGCAGTACTACTGCCATGAAGCCATTTTTGACTTTATAACTAGGTATTTTAATTGTTTCTTACATTCGTAGTAATCATTCCATGTACTGTCGCTTCTGAAAAGCTTTGCCTTGTTATAGAGTTTCCTGACCACTTTCCTTTTTAAATCTATCTCCCTATTCCACCATTTTGGTTGAGCCCTTTTTGGTGTTCAGTTAGCCCGGCAAGCTTTCTCGAACCCCATTGTTAGTGCCTTATCAATATTTTCTACCGCCCTATCTAAGTTAACAATATTATCGCAGGTGATTGATTGGGTATCCATGTGTATACCTACCACTCCTGTATACTTGATCAGAATCCGTCTTCCTAGGATTTCTTCGAAAACTACATACCCTGTTCTCAAAGTTCACCTAAATTGTACTTTACCCGACAGATGACTCTGTCGACATCGTCGCAAGTTTTTTAATCACAAAACAATGTTGAAAGTCGAAAAAGTTGGAAAATAAAGAACATTTTACTACTACTCGTACATACTACTATACCACTATTTCAAAAATCTATCTTCAATTTGTGAAACGTTCTCAGAACCAACCTATATGACGCATCAACAAGGCGTTAACTTAAAGTGCGTACAAAAGAAACTATAGCCACTGTGGGTGAGAGTGTGGTGGTAAATCCGGAATTGTCAATTCGACGTCGATCACAGCTGTTTGAAGAGTTTTGAGAAAGGGTTTTGCTGTATACCCGTTTACGATACTACTAGTTCAGGAACAAGACCCACGAGACCATTCATTGTGAGCAGCCTTGTTGGCTCTCCACTTTATTGAAAAATCGTTTTATTGTCAGGCTCACTTTTGACTCAATGGATTTGTGAACAGGCACAATAGTCGGTTCGGTAGTGAGATGAATCCAGAAGAGATTTATGAGACTCTATTGTACCGACAAACGTGCATGGTTTAACGTGGTCTTCATAAGACCGGAACTCACGTTACTTCCGTAATCAGTGTTACCGAATCAGTGATCAATGATTATTTCTTCGAAAGTATGGACGACATTGATCCGGACAACATGTGGTTCCAGCAGAATATTGCTAAACTAAACCATGAAACCATTGGCTTACTGAGGACTCCATTCAGTGAGTTAGTCGTTCGCAGATCTCCGCAGAGTGTAAACGTGTTCGGCTTTTCCTAGAGTGAAAAAAAAAATACAAATAAAAAATAATAAAAAATAGTGATACAGTAAATGATACAGTTCTGCTAATTGGTCGCAATTTTATTATCTAACTCGATAGCCAAGCAGTTAGCGGCGTCGATGAACAAATCTGGGATACGGGTTCGATCCCAGATTGGGACTTTTTTTTTTTTTTGTTCTTTCTTAAATTGGATAAACAATCAAAAAGTGATAAGGAAATTGCGTGATGGATGGTGGAGAGCGCTCCGCTATTCCCATAACGGTAGTTGCCAAAGGCAACAATAGTGCTGCCGGTGCCATGGCGAAAGCCATTAAAAGGCGGAAGATTTTAAAAACCACTCCTACGAACAATCTAACAAAGATGAAAATGGGTGCTGCTTTAGCAGCAGACACAGTACAGACCAGACAACAAATGAAAAACCAATCGTCGATGTATATTTCTGATGAGTATTATAAGGGAGGCAACAACAACTTTGCCTCTCTTGCAGCATCCGAATCTGAAGATGAGGATGAAGAATTAAAAGACCTTACGAGCAGCATACAAAAGCTGAATGAGAAAGTGCTTGCTTTTAGGCAAAGACAAACTGCACGCAGGCAGAGGAAGCAACTGGAAGTAGAAAGCTCCCAGAAACAGAAACAGCAAAACCAGCAGCAGCAGAAACAACAACTGCAACAGCAGCAGAAACAGCAACAGCTGCGAAAACAGCAGCAGCTGAAAAAACAGCAGCAGCAACAACAACAACAACAACAACAACAACAACAGCAGCAGCAGCAGCAACAACAAAAGCAACAGCAGCAACAACAACAGCAGCAGCAGAAGAAGAAGAAGGAGAAGGTGCCTCCTATCAACACCTATAAATTAGAGGTAAATGCAACCAAGGACCTTTGTAAGTTGGCCATTGGTAATAATTTTAAAATTATGAGATTGGGGAACGATCGCCATGCCATCCACTGTAATACAGTGGAAGGCTAAGCGAAAGTGAAAGAGCTCCTAAAGGAAACGACGACGGAGCACTACTCATACACACCGAAGTGTGAAAAGCGGCAATCGATGCTGCAGAAGGGGTTGGAACCGTCTTCTGATCCTGAGGAGATCCTGGCACTGCTCAAAGAGAAGGAGTGCGAAGGACTCAAGTTTGTGGGGGTAAAGCCGTTTACCACAGCTAGAGCCAAGCGGGAGAAACGGAGTCTGCCGTTCTTCCTGGTGCAGCTCAGTCCCGAAAGCCGTCTGGATAGTCTAAGGAGTATCAATGTCCTAGACTACCAGGTGGTTCACTGGGAAAAACTAAAAAGGAGCGAAAGCGTTATACAATGCGTTCACTGCCAGAGGTTCGGGCACGCCGCGTCGAACTGCCAAATGCAGCCTCGATGAGTGAAGTGCGCTAAGAACCACAGTTCCGAGGAGTGTGCTCTGGGTGTTGACGGGGAAATAATTTGCCAAATACTAGAGGGAACCTACTACTCGATTGGTGGGGTCAGCACGATGTCATGTACAGACTCGGTCTTAAAGCGACGGATAACCCGTCGTTTCCCAGATGCGGGTCTTATTTGGATCTACTGCTGTACGACGAAAGTATACGACTGACAGGTACGAATTTACAAACATTAAACTGTCTGCGCACGTTCGTATATGACAGCGACCATTGCTGTTTTAGCACAGAAATTACAGTTCCCAACGAAATTGCGGAATTGGAGGAGTTTGTCCAAAGATATTCTTACAACTACAGTAAGACTCGATGGACACGCTTCTCCGCAACCTTGAAAAGAGCGCTCTCCTCAAACATGCTCCACCCACCGCCCAATAGGAATTTGTCAAACGAGGAGATCGACAATTACCTAAAACAAATGGACGAGACAATTAAACAAACTATGGACACTACAATACCGCGTTATCGACGAACGACTAACGAAGACCTGTTCCGCAATCCTACTATTGACGCACTGCACCGACAGAAAAGTAGACTTCTGACAAGACTCAAAAACTTGTACAGACAGTTAACTGACCGACAAGAACCGGAGATTAGGACACTGAAGTCGTCGATTAAAAGTATTCAAACGCTAATACGCTCGTAAAAGAGAATTACAGAATTTCTGTAAGTTTGTATTGGAACAAGAAGGTTCGGGCTATAAACACCAGCAACCCGAATATGTTCCCGCGAATAAATAAACTATTTCGAAGAAAATATCAAAACGACCTTCAGCGTCTTAAAATAGCCCGGACAACAGACAACGAACGGTTACTGACAATAGCAGTTATTGATCCAAATGAGGCCGCTGATGATGACGACTTCTTTGTGATCGAGGATCCGCAGGAGAAGGTTAAGACCATAGGGGCGACTTTCCAGGAAGTATACAAGGCCATTGATATCATTGACCCTAATTATGACCTGGACAATCGCGTCTTGGCGCACGACTTCTGCATTCGAAATGAAATAGGGAACTGGCGATCCGAGGGCTCTGGTTTCACCCGGTTCAGCGAAGAAAATATGGCAAATAATGTCATTACCAGAGAGGGTGACCTACCCCCATTCATTTCGAAGGAAGAACTCCATGAGATCTTCGACACAATCAGGGCTAAGAAATCAGTGGGGACCAATGGCATTCCGAACATCGTGCTTTGACATCTTCCTCTAGAAGCGGTGGACATTTACACCACCCTGTTTAATAATGCAATGAATAATGCACATTATCCAAAAAGGGAAAGGATATGTACAATCCGGCGAATCTCCGGTCGATAAGTCTCCTTCCGAATATCAGTAAGGTTTTTGAAAAAGTAATCAATAGAGCTCTGTCTAGGTGGGTTGAGGACAAACATATAGTTCCGGATAATCAATTCGGTTTTAAGGCGGTGCATGATATCTCACATGTCTAAACTGGTGTCCGATATCCAATGGAATAAAGGCAAAAAACAATGTACTGATGCCTGCCTTGTTGACTTGGAGAAGGCCTTCGACACCGTATGGTTAGAGGGTCTTTTCTATAAGCTGACTAGGCTGGGGATTAGTAAACCACTTTTGTACATTCTTTATAATATGCTAACCAACAGACAGTTCATCGTGAAAGATGGTGATGTGACTTCTGTTGGAATATTTCAAATTAAAAATGGTCTTCAGCAAGGCGCGGTCAATTCGCCGATCCTATTCAACATTTATACAAGCGACTTGATAGGTTCACTTCCCCATACTATTGCGTACGCAGACGATTTGATAGCGTACAGAACAGTCATTAATACTCTCTTACAGCGTGACTTCGATAAGATAAGACGATTTTGCGATGACTGGAAGTTGAAAATCAACTTTCAGAAGTCGGAAACCATTCTCTTTAGGACGGCGTTTTCTGGAGCCTCTAGGGATACCAGAAAAAATTGGCGAAAGTTCTCTATCATTGGACAACACGGACAGCCTCTTGCCTGACGAAATGTAGTCAAATACCTTGGGATCTGACTAGATCAGTTTCTGTATTTTGGCAAAAATGTAGATGCTGCTCTGGCCAGAGCTAAAGGCGCTTTTGCCCTTACAAAGAGACTGTTTTATAGCAGCCAACTCGATGCGAGGGCAAAGGTAATCTGCTACATGGCCCTTATCAGGCCCATGCTGGTATTTGGGTGTCCCGTGTGGTTCAATGTACGAGCAAGCTTAATAGAAAAGATTCGGGTGTTTGAGAGGGCTTGTCTTCGCTTGTACAGAACACCAGAGTCGGAGTACAAGAAATTTTATCCTAATGAGGTCCTTTACAACAGGGCGAACCTAATATGTGTGGACAACTTCGTAATTAAGTGAATAACCTGATATCTGGGGCTTACTACTTACTGACGGCTTCGTTCCACCGGAAGCATTCCTCTACCTAGATCAGATAGGGTTGATCCAGGATAGATCAGCGGTGCCGTTAATCTTCCATGTCGCTCGGACAGCTGGGGACAGGCGATTCAACTACAACAGAGACGTCGCACACGGCAGTGTGGATCGCCTCAGGTTCAGTAGGGCGGTGGGGAATCGCGATAAGAGGGATGTCGTTCGGCAGCACCAGCATTTCTGGTGGTTGAATGATGAAGAAGATGTTTCGTCGTCGTTTCCGTCAATTACGGACCAGCCTCACTAATGAGGCAGGGCTGACCAATATATTTGCTTTGTAAATAGCGATGGCCAGCTTACATAGGTTTAGGTTAGCATTTAAGTAATATATACATGTGTTAGTGTATATAAAGGTATATACTAACATATGTATATTATTGTGTATAATGTCTAAGTGTGTTTATGTGTATTTTGTGTATGTAGGTTAAGTAGACTAAGGTTTATTTTAAGTTAGATATTAAATTTTTATAAAAAAATAAAAAATTGTCCATGTGCTAAGTTTTTGTAATCAAATTTTTTTCTTAGCCCTAAGTATATAAAATAAATATTTCCAAATAAAATGTAAATGAAGTCGAAACACATAGATATAAGAATTTAGAGTAGCTTAGAGTGCCCGTGTGGGGCCAGCAAGTTAGTATAAGATTGTTAAGTAATTTTAAGCTAGCATTTAAGTATTTTTTGTTAGTATGTAAGAGTTAATGATTAAGAAAATAAAATGCTTTAAAACTGAAAAAAAAAAACTGACTCCAATCAGTGACAATATTATATCCTGGAATGCATCAATGAATTGGTCACCCAGATCGTGCGATTTCACGTCACTCGATTACTCCTTGAAGGGCCATGTAAAGTCTTTAGTGTATGCTGATTACTGAGCCCTTGGAAGCCAATATTCAGCGAGTAATTGGTGAGATAGAGCCCGTAATACTAAAAAAAAACATTACTGACAGAATGAACTTTGCCAAAAACAGCACAGGAAGCCATATGCCTGAAGTCGTGTTCAAACATAAAGTTATGTAGCCCTAACACGACATACCCATTATTAAGATCGACAAAGCATATGTCTTCATCATCCGTGATATAAGATCGAATCATAAATACTGTAAAAATGCTTACCGTCTTGCCACAATCAAAATAAACTACTGGAAAATTTGTTGAGGAGAGTAGTTAAACAATTTTATTTTATTATCGGTTGCAACATTGTATAAAACGACGCCTTTAGTGTGCTGGGTATTACCAGGAGTCAGAAAACCCCTAGTCTGACGAGGAGTACCGGAAAGAGTTTGTGGCCAAAAAGTTTTCCCATGAGGCTCTGCTGCACATATAAAAGAGATCCTCTCGTAAAAAATTCAAGTTTCCGGGAAATGGTAAGTTTCAGGCGTAAAAACACTATGTCTTTTATCCATGTGGCCAAGATATATTGTACAGGGCCTTCCGAACTTTGACAATTTATAGCAGCCATATTGTTGAAGCTACATCTGTTAAATTGGATGTCATTTATTCAGTCTATTTTGCCAAATCACCATGGATGCACATAGCATTCAACAACACGTGTAAATGATAAAATTGTTTTATCAAAATGGGTGTTTTGTTCGGGCATCGTTCCGCGCGCTTCGCCCATTTTACGGTAGCCATAATCGTCCTACTGCGAGAACTATTCGCAGTGTGGTAGATAAATTTGAGTCCACTGGTTCAGTAAACGATATACCAACACCCGCATCTCGACAAAACGCAAGATCTACCAAAAACATCGCCGTTGTCCGTAAGAGTGTGCAGAAGAATCCGAGGCAGTCGATTTCGCGTCGCTCACAAGAACTCGTCCTTTCGCAGACCACAACTTGGCGAAATTTGTGTCGTGACTTGGTTCTGCCCCGTATAAATTTCAACTGACCCAGGAGCTGAAGGTAAGCGACCATAGACAACGACGTGTGTTCGCTGAAGAGACTCTGGAGCAGTTGGAAACTGACCCTAATTTTCATCGAAAAGTCGTCTTCAGCGATGAGGCCCATTTCTGGATGAATGTGTAAGTCAGCAAACAAAATTGTAGAATTTGCGATATCAATCCACATGAGATCCAAGAAGGTCCAATGCATACCGAAAAAGTCACTGTTTGGTGTGGATTTTGTGCTGGCGTCCATATATCTTTGAAAACCACGTTGGCCAAGTCTAGGTTGATGATCACCAATTCCTTTTGGCCTGAATTGGATGATATGGACACCAACGACATGTGGTTTAAACAGGACGGCACTACGTGCCACACAGCTCACGCCACATTGGAAATTCTGCAGGAGCGATTCGAGCGCATGGTCATCTCACGTGGAGGTGATGTGAACTGGCCACTAAGATCGCGCGATTTGACCCCGTTAGACTTTTTCTTGTGGGGTTTTCTGAAGTTGCAGCTGAATAATCCACAAACTACAGCGTCGGACATTTAAACGATGTTATATTCCATATATAATAACATCGATAGGCTTTTCAAACGAATAAAAATTGTCGACGATATCTCACACACATTTTGATTTACAATATTTAAATTTAAAGATAGGAAGCGCTTAGTGAAAGACTCTTTAGACCACCAAGCTGAAATCCAAAAAATTTGTAATTACTGCAGACGATCCAGTGAAGAAAGAGATACGCTCTCAATTGAGTAAACTATAGAGAGCATCAGTTTTGTATCTGTGATGTGCGGTCGTCTAAATCCTGATCCGATTCAATAAACGCAGGGATTTATCAAATTACAAGTTGCCTACTTAAGTGTATATAGAGATGAGCTATCCAAAGACAATCGCTAGTATCACAGCAAAAATCGCTATGAAGTGCAGAACTTCGATGGAGAAACCTCGTCAATCTGTCAAGGCACAAGCGGGATGTAGGAAAACGTGACATGGCTAGGGGCAAATTGATTTGACAACATTGAAAGGACGCAGCAAGATGTGAGCTTCATTTTGAGCAGTGGCTATTACTTGTGCGAAAAATCTGAAGAATATCGTCAGCGGATTTTGGTTGCTTAGAGTGAAGAAAAAAATACTTAAAACAGGTAAAAATAGTGGATTTCACAATATCAAGTTCAAATCGGTACTTTTCAGCCTTGAATAGAGTGGTTTAGTTAAGCAGCCCTTTCTACAAACATAGCCCGGTTATTCTTTTCCTAATTCGAAGGACGCTATCAAAGTTATTTAATTTTGAATTGATTCTCGAACCGGACAACTATCTTTATATTACAAGGTAATTAAACTCAAAACCACTTTCATGGTTTTGTTACAAGTTTTACAAGGACTTGAAAGAGGGAAGAAATACAAAACGAGGTACTACATATCTCAGAAGTACAATTGTTCTAAAACCAGAGTAAATATTGAACTTATTGGCATAAAGTGACCAGATAATGTCAAGGCAGTACAAGGACTAATTTGCAATTAACCATAATTTATAGTATATTGCTTGTTTAATTAAACTTGATCCAATTTTATTTTATTAATTTTACATCAATCAAACAAGTTATCCTCTAATAAGGCACTGGAAATGCTGAAGTGATCCACTTAAAGTTCATTGATAATTAATTGTTTCAATGTAAAAAAGCACTAAATGCTATGAATAAGAAGTTTAAAATGGTACATACTTCGATTTGTATATTTTTATAATTTCAAAACACTGTAAGTGACAGTCACAACTTATATAGATCAAAACTTTCGCTCTTAGTCAGAATTTTAAAATTTCTTTCGGTGTTTGTTTTTGTTTAGATATTTCACACGGATTCGCGTAAGAGAACGAACACGTCCAAATTGGTAACCGACAGATACGATACTTGATTGAGTAAAAATTTGAATCAGCAATTTATTCAAAAGAAATTGAGTAAAAATAACAAAAAAGAAAAAAAAAAACAAAATTCATGAGTGATTCTCAGGTGGGTAAGCTGAGAGATGTCTCGCATTCGCATTCGCATCTCAGTTCCTCGTGTATCGGTGCGATTAAGTTATTTATGCGCATACACTCCACTTATACCACAATAGGGAGAAACAATTTTACTATAAAGACTATTGAATATGGCCTGCTTGGCATGTTCAAAGTCCCTATAGAGAAGACAAGTGATATTGTGACGCAAATTAGGGAACTCTACTACTCTAGTACTAGTGTCGTAGTGCCTCAGAGATTATTATTCGTATGCATTTTAGACATTTAAATACATAAACAGCTGATGGATGTGCACAGACTTGCTAATAAAGGTAGGACCAAGATTCCAAAGTCACTTGTTCAGGGAAACATAGTTATTTTGGACTTTTGCTCTTGTTTATCATTTTGGTTTTATATACGAGTATTCACGCAAACTGCATATTGACTTTGAGATGAATTTGTGAATTTCAGAAATGCACTTACGGATACTCATGCATATTGGTTTTGGCGGGTGTTGACAGACGAGTCTTGCGCTTTTCATTTTGCCAGTTTTTTTTTTTTGAACGACGATCGGTAACGGTTTCGACTATTTGTGTTGACAAATCGTACTTTACATCGGTGCCTCGATATAGGTTTATGGGTTAAAACAGGTTGAACGACGAAAGAAAGCTAGTTTGCGATTTTTGTCAGTGGTTGCCCGCTGAAAGATGGTTCGTTATACACATATGTAATTTGGTGGTTCGTTATCCACATACGTACGAGTAGTTTGATGATGATTTAAATAAAAAAAAACACAACAAACAAAACCGCAACGTATTTGCATTTATATTTTGTAATGTGTCGCTTAGCTATCAAGAAACAATCGAAAAATGCATAAAATTGGCATAAAAGGCATAAAATGTTGTGCAAATACGTGTGGGTATTGGCGGTGCCAAGGTTGAACTCTCGGCGGCAAGTTTTTTGTTTTCAATTTTGTTTCGGCCTCCATGAACTATTGTGCTAGATCTTAATCCTAATGACAAGTTTTGTAGCAAATTTTTAATTTTAATTATTATTTTATACAGATTAGAGGACAGCGTGTGGATGCGCTTTTATTGTTTTTATTAATTTTTTTATTACACGATCAAGGATTAAATGCTATTGCTATGAGCCTTACACCCGAAAAAGTACAAATAACGTAACGAGATAGGCTTTCGACCCTTGAAAGTGTCATTTGTTGTGTTCCAAAATTGTGGTAGTTCTGCAAGTTATGAGTGAAAAACAAATAAATATCAAGTTGTTTGGAAAATTTCTGCTCAGTAGATAACCATCATTCTGCCAAAACATACGTATGTACCTTATATTCACTATAATGAGTCAAAAAAAAACTAGAGCAGCACGCAAAACGAGTGGTGTCGACTCGAGAAAATCCGGGATAGGACAACACCTGGAGTTTGTATAAGAAAGCTAAGGTACTGGCTTCTTTACTATAATCCATGGTGGAACAGAGATTAAAACCTTTCTTGACAAGCGCTTACAATTTCATTTGATTGAGCTCTCACTCCACTTTCGCGTGCCAATTGAGGTAAAGTTAGAGCGCTGGTGGCTATCCGACTCTACATGTCGCAGCTATCCAGGCTGACGAATTCTGATTCTTTTAGTTAAGTCCTTTTTTCTTCAACGATCCGTCGACACATAGCCAGTTCCGTAAATCAGTCCAAGCACTTTCCTTTCATAACAACAAAACGCCTCCTACTCCTTTTCTGACAAAGTCTATGCCTTGTTCTATAGAGTGGTATTTTGGTTTTCCGAAACTACACACCTAAGCGCCTCCTGGAACCAAAGGAACAGCAATTGGCAAGAGTTTGAATGGTGTCTAAAGTCGTACCGTTTTCTATATCAACTGCCGAGCCTAGTTAGACAAAGTCATTGACTTCTTCGAAGTTATACCTCTCTTTTATGATGTTTTATTCAAGTCGTTAATGTTTTGTTCTTTCTCGATTATAGCATGCACTTTAGTTTCCACAGTTTACTGCGAGGCCCATCTCTGCCGCTTCTACTACAATATATCTCATAAGCAGCTCGCTATGTTCTATCGAATGTTTATGTCATACACATAGGAATGAAGTTAACGGGTGTTCCAAATACAAATTTCTTTTTGAATAATATGTTACGAGTATTTTGACACTCACAGTCAGTATCATACCTCCGCAGAAGGAAATGAAACGCTTTACGCTGGAAAAACGTTGTGATACAAAGTGACTGCTGTGTACTTGTACGTTTACGTTTTGGCCGAAATGAAGCAACCACCACGCTTAATGTACCTTTGTGCAAACAGTGTCCACTTGCTTGCGGATAGCACTCATGGTCCCGTCGTACGGTACGTACCGACATGAAAGTGGCTTCTGTGGACGAGAGTGTTCGACTCAATTCCGGAACATCGACTCGCAATCGATCTCAACAATTCAACATTTCATACATCAGCCTGATTAGAATTTTGCACAAAGACCTCGGATTATTCCCTTACAAAGTCCAATTGCCCAAAAGACCGTCTGCTTTGTTATCGCTTCTCAGTTTGGGCCTTACAGCAGCTCGAATTGGGCCGAAAATTCATATTTTCTGACGAGGCAGATTTTCATTTTGTTAACAAAAAAAAAAAAAAAAAATTGCCGCACCTGGGGATCGGAAAACTCGCACGTGATTGTCGGTGCGGATTTTGGAGTGGTGGAATCATTGGCCCATTTTATTTCGAAAATGCTGCTGGCAATACTATTTCGGTCAACGGAGAGCGCTACAAAGCCTTGATTACCGACAATCGACCTTTTGAGCGCTAAGTTCGGTAATCGTGTTATCAACCGCTTTAGCGATGTAAAGTAGCCGCCTCGGAGCTCCGATGTGACTCCGTTAGACTTTTTTATCATTGGGTCACCCTTAAAGATCGATGTTATGGGGACAATTCTAAAACAATTCCAAAAACAATTAAAAAACAACTTGTATTTGAACCACCCATTAGTTGCACGCACAGATTTTCGAGACAGACATTCTCAAATGCAATGTTGAAGAAATCGCATGAAAGTGGATCGCCTTCTCGGGAGCCTTTTTTAAATTTAAAGGTCTGGGGAAAATCATTTCCGATCCTGATGTAACAGATATTGTAGCTTTCTAAATAGTAATTCTCTAGAGCCTGTTAGGCTCATTGGCACGGATGACAAAACTGAACCTACTTCGTACAATTTTTCCCAATACACGCTATCATAGGTGGCCTTAAAATCGGCAAATAGCTGGGGTGTATAGAGTGGGAATTCGCGGGTAAAATTCTGGTTGATGGTGGTCACATTGATAAAGACCGAACGGTTGGTTAACATATGGTTTTAGGAGATTACATAGCAAGGCGTAGAAGATATTATATGCCATCCTGAAGAAACTGAAACGCAGACAAGGCGGTTTATTTTCATTGTGTTTGGGCATACAATGCTGAGGACATACTTTCGTGAAAACGAAGAAGAAGCTGGAAGACCGAGGAATTTGCCGATGAGAATGCTAATTGGGAGCTCAATTCACAAAATGCATCTGTCTGACGAAACTGAGTGTCGACTCTGTTAAGAAAATACCAAAGATACAGAAGACATACTATGGTTCATTGTCATTTAAAGAGATGTATGTTTCTCAAGAGTACGGTGGCTCCTGAGCACACTATTAAAGTTTTAAATAGGTAAGCTTAGTTTAATATGTTCACCAGGTTTGTCGAGTTCACCAGCTTTACACTTCTATGGAGTGTCTGGGTCTACTTCAGAATTTATAGAGACAAATTTACTCCCCGAAAAGATGCGGATATCCATAGCGGAAATTATGTTCTAAAGCCAAAATACGACCGTCATTGGTCTTTGATTTCTCAGGGTTAAAATGTATTGCTTTGGCCTTCAAAAATGACTAGGAAGTCATTACTGCACCGTAATATGGTGTACTCTTATATTACTTGGGAAGGAGGCAATTGCGATAACAGCGTGACATGTCGCCTTGCTGGTTGCATCAAGGCAAACAGCTGCTCTAGCAGTCGTGTTCTGCAGGAAGTAGTTCAAAGTGCTGCGCTCACAAACATATAACTTTACTTAGCCTTATATCTGAAATATGTTAAACTCAATTTGCGCAATCTCACATTTCTTTATTGAAGGGAACAGTCGTTCATTTATCATATGATAGTATCATATTTGGGAAAAGAGGAAGTAAAGTCAATCTACACACGATTGACAATGTGTTTGAATGTAGAATATTCGAAGTTGCTATGCTTTTTACCGTGTTACGCCCACAACATAATCAGGTCCAAAGTAATAACCAAGAAAATGATGCTTGTAAAATAAGAGATGAGCATAGGCATCACGACTCTTTCTTTACAATGTATCGTTTGATTTGTAGATCAAGCAACTAGCCGCCAATAATGTGGTATAGTTCATCAGTTTTGACCACCTCAAATGTTACAATATAATCAATTGTTAAATTGTAAAAGATTTACTGCCGGATTGTTTAACCGTCACGGGTCCACTTCGATACACCTCGCCCTTCGATATACTATATCCGCTAAGGGATATTTGGCGAAGAGATGTAATAACAATGCCGAGCAAAATTTCTATCAACAATGCCGAGCAAAATTGCTTGACTCTCGGACACCAGCATCATCTTCATATTAGAAGTTCAAGCTGTTCTTAGTGCGGTTGGGCCCCCAACCATTTACAAGCTGCCGGTCATAGGTTGTGTTGGCGGTAGGACTTAAATCACGGTACCATGGAAACTACTGGAATTTATTAACATTAATTCTGATATACTATAGTTAGGAACTATGACACGAAATTCAATGCATAATGCAGGCTGAACCCAATCAGGATATGTTGATGTCATATGTTCGTAAGCGTAATTTAGGGGGTCTTAAACTTAGAGGAGGAGCGTTGATATTGATAGCAAACATGCCAGAAGACTCAGACTGACACAAAGGGGCACTTACATATACTGACGTGCCCTATAATCTGGAAAAACATAGCATACATATACATATATATGTATGTATGTGAAGGAGTTTCGCCAAACTGAAGATAATTTCTATGAAAATATTCTTTTGACCATTCAGACTCGCAGGAAAATTGAGTGTTTTTCAAGGGAAAGTGTTTAGGTTCTTCTCTCTGAAACATTTACTCGTATTTCAATTAGCACTTTACCGCTTGTGGGTTTGGCTAATTTTTTTAATTAGTTATGATGTTTTTGGATTTGGGTGATCCAATTAATTTTCCTCGGTCCCTTCTTCTGGCAATCCAGCTAATTTTTCTAGTTTGATGGTTGTCCACTGTCGGTTTAGTTTCCGTCGCTGTCATTTTTCTATTATAGTTCTCGTATATAGTAGAGCTTAACATTGTAGTACATATAGGGTAACATTTTTGTTAATCTCTCGGGTGCCATCGATATAAGATCTCTGGGAGCTCTGTCAAACGTTTTTTTTTCCAAATCGATGAAATTGACGACCAGGCCTTTCGAGCCATCGCGATGTTTCTTCATCACAATGCATAAACTTTGAATCGTGTCATATGTGGACCTGCCTTAATAAAGCCCCATTGGATTGCATGGTTTTTAATAACATTGCGTTTTCGACTTTTAAGAATTCTCTTGCATCTCTCATTGGGACGAAAAGTTTGCGACTTTAGCTACAATTTTTCGTGTCGGCTTTGCCTTTATAGAGTCGTATAAGAAAGCTCTCTCTTCACTGGTTAGACAATGAATCGGCTTTCATATTTTTATCGCGAGTGACTTACACCTAATTTTTCTGATTTTTTTTTAAAGAGGGTGTGACTACTGTGCGTTTTTTCTTGCCGCTTTCTTAAAAATGTTAACTTGTTTGCCCGCGCTTCTACGTTATATTTCTTCTATAGGTTGTCGCTTTTTTATAATTGGTTAAAGTACATTTTAAGTTCCGATGCAATAGATTTATTGTTACGGCACGTGCTTTAGCTAGATCTTTCTTCACCTATTCGTTACGCAGTCCGTAGTAAACTCAAGATTCTATATTAGTCCATGTCTGAAACTCTTACCATTTCATTCAACCCCGTGTTGCCGGCCTTTCGAAACATCGAGCATGTGTGAACTCCTCTTCTATTTTTCACCGAAGTTGTTTCACATATCTTGAGGTTTGGTTTTGCTGGGTTTGTTCCTCTTAATTAGTAACATTATAGAGTTATTCTCTAAAACCAACCCTGCAGGTTTGAGCTGAGTTGTGCAACTTTATTTACTCGACTGAAGCGTTTTTTTGTTGTCTATTCTATAGTTTTTACATTAAGTTCTGTGTGTCTAATAGTGGTGGGCCCATCTTGTAATCTTCACCTTCACTTTACTCACGTTTCGGGTAATGCCATTGAGATGGCAATTTATCTCGTTTGGTGTCCACTGATGGAGTACCGACTTTGCTTAGGTGCTTTTTTTAACTTAACCTGACATACAGATGGCAAGAAATGTTTTTTTTTTGTTTTACGAAGGGAAGTTAGGGAGGAAAGAAATAAAGACACCGATGCACGTTGGTCTTAAATGTTTGCAAGTTACAATGACTAGGGAATAAAGAGCTCAGAAGGTCATTCCACAAACGAGTTCTACGGCTTAGGAACAAATCACGATATTTCACAATACGTCCAAAAGTGGGCTTGAGGGTGCGAGACGGGTGTTATAGTTGAGGGTTTGAAGCAGCGGAATGCTACTGGCAATTTCAATGGAGTACTGGTGGTGGAAATAGCTATAGAACAAGCTGAGACAGGAAACATTACGCCGGTGCTCGAAGGTATCAATTGACTGAGCGATATTAGCATCACCTATGAGTTTTATCGCACGGTTTTGAATCGTCATTTAGCAGGTGCAGAGATGTTATAGGGGCACCTGATCAGATATACGCTCCACAGTCGAAGTATATGGACGTGAGTCCGGGAGCGAATATGAAAAGCAGAGAGTACTGTCGTGAGCAAAGGAATATATTGTATTAGAAGTAGCAGACAGGAGATCATTAATGAAAATTAAAAAGAGTGTCGGAGACAAACGGAACCCTATTTTGTGAATATTAGACTTAAACCCATACAAGCCAACTTGAATTAAACGTTCCGAAATGTAGTTTCTAATCCATTGAAGAAGAGAGTCGCCGATCCCTAATGCACGCATTTTCGACAAAAGAGCTTAATGCCAAACTCTGTTAAATGCCTTAGAATTAACAATTGCCAGATTGATTTACGTTTTGGTTCTAATTTTCGGTGAGACATGCCATCAAATCACCAGTGGACCTGCTGTTATGTAAACTGTATTGCCGGTCATTGTGAAGTTTTCTTGATTCGAGATATTTCATGAGCTGACGGTTTATCAACATTTCCATGACCTTGGAAGAAGGGATGCAAGTGCAATGGGTTTGTAGGAGAAGAGTGAAGAAGATTCGCATTTTTAAGAGATGGGTTGAACAAATGTTGTTTTCGGAAATAATCCTAAAGAGTGGGAATGATGAAAAAGCTTACGTTTGGTCGGCGTGGAAGAACACTTCATCAGAGGAAGGAGACCAGCGGATTTGTGTATGTTAAAAGTACTTATCTTGCTACTAAGCGAGTGAGAAAGTGGATTCGTCCCATTGAAGATTCGACACACTGGCTTCTTTACTATAATCCATGGTGGAACAGAGATTAAAACCTTTCTTGACAAGCGCTTACAATTTCATTTGATTGAGCTCTCACTCCACTTTCGCGTGCCAATTGAGGTAAAGTTAGAGCGCTGGTGGCTATCCGACTCTACATGTCGCAGCTATCCAGGCTGACGAATTCTGATTCTTTTAGTTAAGTCCTTTTTTCTTCAACGATCCGTCGACACATAGCCAGTTCCGTAAATCAGTCCAAGCACTTTCCTTTCATAACAACAAAACGCCTCCTACTCCTTTTCTGACAAAGTCTATGCCTTGTTCTATAGAGTGGTATTTTGGTTTTCCGAAACTACACACCTAAGCGCCTCCTGGAACCAAAGGAACAGCAATTGGCAAGAGTTTGAATGGTGTCTAAAGTCGTACCGTTTTCTATATCAACTGCCGAGCCTAGTTAGACAAAGTCATTGACTTCTTCGAAGTTATACCTCTCTTTTATGATGTTTTATTCAAGTCGTTAATGTTTTGTTCTTTCTCGATTATAGCATGCACTTTAGTTTCCACAGTTTACTGCGAGGCCCATCTCTGCCGCTTCTACTACAATATATCTCATAAGCAGCTCGCTATGTTCTATCGAATGTTTATGTCATACACATAGGAATGAAGTTAACGGGTGTTCCAAATACAAATTTCTTTTTGAATAATATGTTACGAGTATTTTGACACTCACAGTCAGTATCATACCTCCGCAGAAGGAAATGAAACGCTTTACGCTGGAAAAACGTTGTGATACAAAGTGACTGCTGTGTACTTGTACGTTTACGTTTTGGCCGAAATGAAGCAACCACCACGCTTAATGTACCTTTGTGCAAACAGTGTCCACTTGCTTGCGGATAGCACTCATGGTCCCGTCGTACGGTACGTACCGACATGAAAGTGGCTTCTGTGGACGAGAGTGTTCGACTCAATTCCGGAACATCGACTCGCAATCGATCTCAACAATTCAACATTTCATACATCAGCCTGATTAGAATTTTGCACAAAGACCTCGGATTATTCCCTTACAAAGTCCAATTGCCCAAAAGACCGTCTGCTTTGTTATCGCTTCTCAGTTTGGGCCTTACAGCAGCTCGAATTGGGCCGAAAATTCATATTTTCTGACGAGGCAGATTTTCATTTTGTTAACAAAAAAAAAAAAAAAAAATTGCCGCACCTGGGGATCGGAAAACTCGCACGTGATTGTCGGTGCGGATTTTGGAGTGGTGGAATCATTGGCCCATTTTATTTCGAAAATGCTGCTGGCAATACTATTTCGGTCAACGGAGAGCGCTACAAAGCCTTGATTACCGACAATCGACCTTTTGAGCGCTAAGTTCGGTAATCGTGTTATCAACCGCTTTAGCGATGTAAAGTAGCCGCCTCGGAGCTCCGATGTGACTCCGTTAGACTTTTTTATCATTGGGTCACCCTTAAAGATCGATGTTATGGGGACAATTCTAAAACAATTCCAAAAACAATTAAAAAACAACTTGTATTTGAACCACCCATTAGTTGCACGCACAGATTTTCGAGACAGACATTCTCAAATGCAATGTTGAAGAAATCGCATGAAAGTGGATCGCCTTCTCGGGAGCCTTTTTTAAATTTAAAGGTCTGGGGAAAATCATTTCCGATCCTGATGTAACAGATATTGTAGCTTTCTAAATAGTAATTCTCTAGAGCCTGTTAGGCTCATTGGCACGGATGACAAAACTGAACCTACTTCGTACAATTTTTCCCAATACACGCTATCATAGGTGGCCTTAAAATCGGCAAATAGCTGGGGTGTATAGAGTGGGAATTCGCGGGTAAAATTCTGGTTGATGGTGGTCACATTGATAAAGACCGAACGGTTGGTTAACATATGGTTTTAGGAGATTACATAGCAAGGCGTAGAAGATATTATATGCCATCCTGAAGAAACTGAAACGCAGACAAGGCGGTTTATTTTCATTGTGTTTGGGCATACAATGCTGAGGACATACTTTCGTGAAAACGAAGAAGAAGCTGGAAGACCGAGGAATTTGCCGATGAGAATGCTAATTGGGAGCTCAATTCACAAAATGCATCTGTCTGACGAAACTGAGTGTCGACTCTGTTAAGAAAATACCAAAGATACAGAAGACATACTATGGTTCATTGTCATTTAAAGAGATGTATGTTTCTCAAGAGTACGGTGGCTCCTGAGCACACTATTAAAGTTTTAAATAGGTAAGCTTAGTTTAATATGTTCACCAGGTTTGTCGAGTTCACCAGCTTTACACTTCTATGGAGTGTCTGGGTCTACTTCAGAATTTATAGAGACAAATTTACTCCCCGAAAAGATGCGGATATCCATAGCGGAAATTATGTTCTAAAGCCAAAATACGACCGTCATTGGTCTTTGATTTCTCAGGGTTAAAATGTATTGCTTTGGCCTTCAAAAATGACTAGGAAGTCATTACTGCACCGTAATATGGTGTACTCTTATATTACTTGGGAAGGAGGCAATTGCGATAACAGCGTGACATGTCGCCTTGCTGGTTGCATCAAGGCAAACAGCTGCTCTAGCAGTCGTGTTTTATCGAGTTTTATCGCACGGTTTTGAATCGTCATTTAGCAGGTGCAGAGATGTTATAGGGGCACCTGATCAGATATACGCTCCACAGTCGAAGTATATGGACGTGAGTCCGGGAGCGAATATGAAAAGCAGAGAGTACTGTCGTGAGCAAAGGAATATATTGTATTAGAAGTAGCAGACAGGAGATCATTAATGAAAATTAAAAAGAGTGTCGGAGACAAACGGAACCCTATTTTGTGAATATTAGACTTAAACCCATACAAGCCAACTTGAATTAAACGTTCCGAAATGTAGTTTCTAATCCATTGAAGAAGAGAGTCGCCGATCCCTAATGCACGCATTTTCGACAAAAGAGCTTAATGCCAAACTCTGTTAAATGCCTTAGAATTAACAATTGCCAGATTGATTTACGTTTTGGTTCTAATTTTCGGTGAGACATGCCATCAAATCACCAGTGGACCTGCTGTTATGTAAACTGTATTGCCGGTCATTGTGAAGTTTTCTTGATTCGAGATATTTCATGAGCTGACGGTTTATCAACATTTCCATGACCTTGGAAGAAGGGATGCAAGTGCAATGGGTTTGTAGGAGAAGAGTGAAGAAGATTCGCATTTTTAAGAGATGGGTTGAACAAATGTTGTTTTCGGAAATAATCCTAAAGAGTGGGAATGATGAAAAAGCTTACGTTTGGTCGGCGTGGAAGAACACTTCATCAGAGGAAGGAGACCAGCGGATTTGTGTATGTTAAAAGTACTTATCTTGCTACTAAGCGAGTGAGAAAGTGGATTCGTCCCATTGAAGATTCGACACACTCAAGTATAGGTGGAGACAAAGCAAGCAGATTGTCATTGTCCAAACAACTGATATTTGGAACGTCATTATAAATGATCGATGGGATGGAGGATGAGGCAGAATTTTTAATATTTTTAACGAACGACCAAACATTTTTACTACCTTTGAGGCATTATAGTATTTCTTGGTCGTATTGAAATTTCACATGCCTAAGAAAGACGTTGCAGTCATTCTTGGCTCGTTTGAACTTTTTTGGATTTTCCTCTGTTGAGTTGGTCTTGAGGGACCAAAAAAACATATCTCTGACAGCTACCAGTACCAGGACAGTACAGGCCTTGTCTTTCGGTTTGATACTCTTCACCCGATGAGAGATAAAGGATCTCATTACAAAGAGAATAGTGTCTGTAGGATAATAGCTTAAGCTGATGCAACAAGTTGTCATAAGTCCAGTACGCTTCAAGACGGTAAGGTTTTAATTAGTTTATTTTAACCAGTCTTTGTAAGGGAAAACTTGGGAAATTTTTCCATCGAGTGATATTCGTTAATCATACCCTTGACAGCACTGGTTATGATATCAATGTTAATAAAAATCCGTTTCATATTTGAATGCTGCCCACGTTGTGACTTAAGAATAAAAAAGTGGGCCTGCAATTTTTGCTAACAAAAGGCAGGTCAGGGTGTGAAGCTTTCTAATGAAGTTTCACTTTCACATGCTCTTCAATCCGCATGAAAAAATTACATCGAAAACCATTCTCATTCTCATCATGGGTGGTCAACTTAGAATATATAGAAAAAAGCAAAATATACAGTATGTATATGTATATGACAAAGCCTAGAGATCCAGCTTACATCTAGTCCAAAGTCCAAATGCAAGTGTACTAAATAGTTTAGGCCTGATTTCAACACGGTCAAAGTACAAACCTTTGCCCAGTCTATCTCAAATGGCAGCTTAAATTTTGAAAAAAAAAAAAAACAATAACGACATCTCGTAAAAAAAAACTGCCATAAAATTAAACAAAAATTTGAAAAAAAGTGAACCAACGAACTAGTCCATGAACGAAATTGTAAGTATGAGATATTGAGATACTCTTACATGGTCATATTTACACTTTACTTATTCGAGTATCTTTAACAAGTTATTTCACACGAGCTTGCTGTTTTTTTTTTTTTTTTTTTTTTTTTTTTTTTTTTTTTTTTTTTTTTTCAACTATAAGAGGATGGGTTGACGTTGATGCATAAACGGCGGAATTTCATATCTCTCATGAATGTTGAATGGACAATTCGAGAGCAAAGGAGAGGGCATACGAAAAGATACAAAAAAAAAATACAGTACACTCACACACTTTCGTATTACAACATTAAAAACCCGACTGAAATTTTTTATTTTTTTTTGGTTAACACATAAAAGCATTTGAAATAGTGAAATACTTAGCTACTAGCTACTGAAGTTGTACTATAGATACATTGTTGTCATTATCAAACGGTAAATAAACACTGTGCTAATTCCACAACGATTGTGTCTGCATATCGTCGCACATACTCGCATTCAGCTCTCGTACCACGTCAAGTTCGTTTTGTTAATTCATTCAACCCACTGACCAATTACTGGTTCCGTACATACGGATACATACTTTCAGCATGAGAAATCCACACTGTCTTGCTTATTTTTTATTTTTTTATTATTTTTAACACTTAAATATAAAATTTCAAATAAAAAAAAAAGTTATGATGATGCGTAACTACACCGACAACGAACAGAACTAGATGTAACGGTCATCATCTTCTCCAAAGTTGGCCTATTAATTTCTAATCCCACTGTATAGAGTTCATGTGTGCTTCGAGTATCTATAGGTATAATGAGTGCGTCCAGTGGGTTGACATTTTTCTATGATAGAAATACGACCACGACGACGTCGAAATGGGTCAATCGTTTCACCTTATTCAATTGTGAATGGTAGTAATTTTTTCGCAAAACACCAGATACGCACCTTTCATTGGAATGTTTGTGTTTGGTTGGCCCCGTCGATGTCGTCTCTTAGTTACTCGTAAATCGTAAACGTAATCCCAGACTTGAAGGTTTATTCATCAGCATTCAACAGGAAAATTTCACTTTTTAAATTGGAAATCGGTTTCAGTTTATTGTCGATAATCAACGAACTGAAGAGCTCTCTCGTCTCAAGATACACGGGTATGGATACGAAATATACTATGCACGCACACGATCGGATCGATTCTAGGAAGACAGTGAGGTCTTCGACCAAAATCTTCTCATTGACAAACTAATTGAGAGAGTCTTTTCACTATTTACACTCACGACGAGAAAGAACCGGTAGGCGGTATGGTACTCTGAACAAGACTCAGAACTGAGAGTCAAAGTCAGAGTCGGAATCGGAGCGAGTGCCGCGGCCAGAGCCAGAGTCAGATCCAGAGTTAAAGTCAGAGTAAGAGTCGTTATGGTCGCTGTCGCTGTCGCTGTTGGATGGAAGAAGAAAACTTTTCTACAGTCTGCGTCTGGTTCTGGTTTCTTGAAATTCTTCTTCGTCTTCGTCTTGGTCTTGATCGTCGTTGCTATATTGCTATATTGCTATTACTTTAGCTTAGCTTTGGCTTTGAATTTTGAATTTCTTTGCTAGTTTTTTTTTGTGTGGTTCTTTCCTCACGTCAAACACGGAAGTGGGTCACAATGCTCGTTTTTCTTTTATTTTCGTTTCTTTTCGTTTTTTTTCCTTACTTTATTTTTCTTCTCTCCACTGATTCTGGAAGTGGGTCATACAGCACATAACCGATTTATTAAACACAAAATAATAAACTTTTTTTTTTTTGAATTTATTGCGAAAACCACGTAACTATTTTACTCGGACGGAGATGGAACGTAAGTGATATTGAGGTGCAAATTGTATTGGAAAATAGCACTAAGTACTTTTCACATATGTTAAACACTACACTACACGAGGGGTAGTTGGGGAGGGGTTGGGGGTGGTGGATTAACAAATACAATACCATGAAAGCGGAGGTGGGTCAAAAAGAAATTTCGATTCGACTCTGAATGGTAAAATTACTCGACTCGAGCGAGTATCTGTTTGTCGGTTTGTTCGTTAGGTTTCGCGATTCCGTTTGGCTAAGGCATGGAAGCGCATTTGTAGCCGGTCTAAAGTCAACTGAAACCGTGAATGAAGAAGTGAAAGATTTTATGTTGTGACTACTCGAAAACTAAGAATGGAAGGGTTTTCTCGGTACACTGGTATAATAAAGCAGACAACAGGTGAGACGGCACTAACAAAAAGACGACAATAAGACGAAGAAAACGAAGACGGAGTGATTGCGTTGTTGTTGTTGTTATTATTGTTGGAGTTATTGTTAATGGTAATGATCATGCTTATGTTGATGGTGCAATGATTTTCCATTAGACAAATCCAATGTCTTATGCACTTGAGATACCTAACAGCAAGGCCCATAGATAGCTGGTACTGAAGCAAGTTCAAAGCTCTCAGCTGCAGATCTATTGCTTTGTAAGTATTTTAACTATATATGGGAGCTAAGACAAGATGCAATCACCTATATGCATATATATGTATGTGATTTTGATGATACCGAGATTACCAATTTACTTGAGCCTCAGTTAAAGCGGAAACAAATTAGATCGATGAGAACAACTTCTAATGGTATTAGTGTAATGGGGTACAAGGAAGCTATTGCAATTCAGTTCGGAAAGATATGAGTATACAGACAAACAAATAACTATCTTTAAGTTATAAAAAAGACATCTGAGCGACGTAGCGCTTAAAATGGTTGCCATAGAAAGGACATTTCAAAGCAGAGCCTTGAAATATAGCTAACGCCATCTGTATCAGAAAAGGTATCGCTCAGAGTCTTCACTTTTAACCATCTCGAAGAAACAGAAAAATGGGATCTTACGAGTATCAAGCAAGCTGGAAAGATTTAAAGTCTGAATGATCGCCTCAAACTTCCCTGGAACCTTGCTCAACAAACGATAACAAATGACCAACATTAAAAGCCCGAGGCGGGATCAAATTAAAATTCTGAGGCACAACGTCCCGACCATATTTGCTTGTACTCAACCGCAAAAATTAATCTACGGCAATATACTCGTGAGTTAACCGTATTGTTCCTAACACCGCGCATTGAAATTTCAGGAAATAGAATTCTGGTGGACACATCATCGTGAATCTTCCACAAAATATTCCTCCACTGCGATGTCCCTTTGGATGAGAACCGGAGTCCCTTCGGGCTGGAGAACTGATAGCCACTTGTTTTCCAAAAGCTAGCCATCTTACCCGAATTGGGGCGATGAGGGTTTTATATAGAGCCTTTTTAGTACATATTTAGATGTCGTATAGCACAAAGTCCGTTTAAGATGTCATATGAGCCTCAGCTTTCACTTGAGGTTTATTCTGGTGGAGATACATACTTTGTAATTCCTTAGCCACTTCAATTTCTCTGCAAAAGTAATGCCTCCTTATGCCGCATAGAGCCACCCATTCACATAGTATAATATGTGTCCCGCGATTTCAATATCTTAATTTTTATAATTGGTGAGCGCACAAGGGATTTGTACCCTTAATATGTTTGTACATAGCGCGGGCGTAAGGAAGTTAGGGAGGGAAAAAAGTAAGATACCTATGTGCGTTGGTTTTAAATGTTCGTAAGTTACAGTGACTAGGAAATAAAGAGCTCAGCAGGGCATTCCATAAGCGAGTTGTTCGGCTTAAGAAAGATTCATGATATTTCAGAGTACGTCTGAAAGTGGGCTTGAGGGTACACTGCTGACCATTCACAGCGAGACCTGTGTTACGGTCTAAAGTTTGAAGGGTTTGAAGGAAAATACCAATAGAATAAGACGAGACAGGAGACATATCATCGGTGTTCAAGGGTGTCAATTGATTGGATGATACTAATTTCACCTATGAGTTTTATACTGAATACGGGATGCTGAAGAAAGCCCTTGGGCTACTAAACGGATCAGCTGAATCTTTTCTAGCGATTTCTTAGGCTTTTTCATTTCCTTCAACACCCTTCTGCCTTGGTACCTACCAGAGCTTGACTTTGTTGTTTTTTGATAAGTCCTGAAGAGTACAGTGGCAGTGTAGGACCGATTTGGGGCTTTCAATACTCCTTGACTGTCTGTGAGTTTAGCACGTAAACACCGCACCGCACTTCACTGAGGTAGCTGACGTTCCGCAACGAAGCTTTCTTGACCCGCTTCTGTATTTTTTATATACACGGTGATATACCGCAAGGAGGAGGGACTATCTTATATATGTTTGCAATCTTAACAATATGTAAAACGGTTGAAGAAGTAACTTTCAAATTGAAATTCGTTCTGAATAATATTAATGAACGGACAGAAATTAAGAATCTAATCGCTGCTTGGCTGCCTATGTTCATATGTATATTGTGTTATCCGACGCCGGTATTGGATTCAGTCTAATCCAACCAACGGTCTGATGAATAGCTGCGACTTCAGCTTGTATGAAGGTAGAGAATAAGGGTATACTGAAGGATTTGTGTATGCAAAGGTCCTAAGAGAAGACAATTGTCCCAATGCTTTCGGCTATTTTAGAGCCGTATGTGATGGTGGAAAGGGCCTTACTGAACTCTTGGAATTAGATAATTGAAGTCAACGTTGAAGTAACTTTCAGAAAATTGAAGGTCGATTGAGTAGACTGTAATATCCTATTTTACAAATTCTGGAGAAAAGAAACCTATTAATTGTTTATAAATCATAACTTAGTTACAATAACCAAACACTTTTAATCGAAGAGAGGGGTGTTTTTAGTGAGCATGATCTTACATAATTTAAAAAATTGCGGTTTTAAAGCTTGCGATCCTCTTAGTACCTGTGGAAGATTTTCACTTGACCTTGCAGTACCTGTTTCAGTAACCAAACCAGTTGAAAGATTTCTTTGACTCCCTTTTGAATTAGTGTCGCTTTATAAACTTCTGTAAATGACTAGCTTTGGGCAGGCATTGCTATTATATTGCCTTGGACGTTCGTGTTAGTCACATACGACGGTGTTATACATAAGTTGGGATCTGATGCAAGCTACATGGTCGGATTATCGAAATTCTGCCAACATAGCAACGAATTTCGCTATCCCTACATTCGTCTGCGCAGTATGATCTAATATATGTCGTCTATGACATCTACCTTAGATGGCTTAAAATCCAAAAATTCCTTTAATTCAGCTCGATCAGTTGTGTCTTTATTTTTGTAAAGCACATTAGTTGAAGTCAGTTTTCATTTGTCAGCGCCTTCTCCAAAAGAGTTTATATCAAGTCTTACTTTCGTTAACCAGGTTAAACTATCAACCTCCCACTACGAAACCCAACACTATACTTCCTGAGTTTAATATATTGTATTAAAACATTCCACGCTACTCGTACATTGTTTTTGTTTTTTGTTTACAAATTCATTAAGGAGGAGCGAAACAATTCTGTTAATTATTAACAATGTGCTGATACGACTACATTGAAATCTGTAAACAACCAAATTGAACACCTTTAAGCAAGTGAAGTTTACTACAATGAGTAAAACAAAATAAAATAATTGCTGACATGTGGGAGATAAATTATGCAACAAACGCGATGGCATTGCTGTCATTAGGCTCATTAAAGTTTCATTGTAAATTTACTGAAGAATTATGAACTACGAGTATATAGTATGTGAAGATGTATATAGGATAAATCAATTTCTGTGTGTAGTGATTGAGCGAGGCCTTCCAAGCAGTTCTTGACAAATATTTCTGTTAATGATATTTGTGTTTATTTTCGATCCGATGGTTATAGGACGCTTCTTCATTAACATAGCTGGAATGCGAGAATATCGGTTGATGGTCTGCGAATCCAACCCAGTACCTCTGGTCTAGTATTTAATAACGCGAATTTTTTCAGTGCGCCGCCTTAGCATCATTCTACTTATTCACCGCCTAATTGCGCTGACTTTTTCACTTTTTCCATTTTCGCCAAAATTCATGCAGTGTTCTGCTTTTAATGGCTGTCAAAATGCCGCAGCAGGTACAGATTTTGACAATAGTATATTGACAGAAGCGAACAGGGTTGCAATGCGGGAAATTAGAAAAGTCACCGACTCATTGATCCACCCCCCTCGTAGAATCTGCAGACCTGAGTTTTCGGTTACAAAAGATTTTTATCTCTTTTTAACGGCGTACTCTTTACTTGTCATCCGTCAAAAAATGATGGCATAAAATGACAGGTGGCAAGCTTTTATTGGAAAGCCCTGCTTGTTATCTGTTGTCAATCAGGCGGAGGGCAAAGTCACGCAGTTAAGTTTGAAACAAAATCTTATTCTTCTTCATGGTCTTGTGCTGTTTTAACTGCGGACTGTAGTCTAAAGTAGTATGTTAGTCTAAAGTAGTCTAACATACCGCTAAGATAGAGTACCTCTTTTTTTGGTTGCATTGTCGTGGCTGAATTAAGTTCTGAAATATGCCCAAATGAGACGTCGAACTTAGGCGTCAAATACAGCTACACTACACGCTACCAGCTTGCGACTAATGTGGTTGATTCCCTTTCTGACATCATTGACTTCTATGACGATATCATAGTTCTTTGCGATTTTAATCTCCCTCGTCGAACAATGAATCTTATCTCGTTGTACATTTTATTCATACAAAAATGGCAGAAACTAACAAAATGAAATGAAGCTCACATTTAGTAGATTTCACGTGTACATTTTGATGCTTATGGAAACTATAATCTGTGAATGGTGATTCTTTATGTAAAGCGTCTTCTTAGTTGACGACATAAAAAAATTCCTTGGATCAGCAAATATTGTCTTGCTGCCTGGCTTCCAGTTGGCTGGACTGACTTCATCATGCTCATCGGGGAATTGGAAATCCTGTACCAAATGTAGATTTGCCGCAAATTCTGCTTACCATCGATGATGAAGGGTCCACGGAATGACATACCAGATTCCTTGTCCAAAACGCCATAATCACGGTCGATTTTCATCGATTTATCAGCGAGTAAGGAAATGTCCAAGGATCCAAGGCCATCTTGCTTGAGTGGGATATTAATCCATGTCAAATGAGTGAAGTGAGAATCTGTCGAGCAGGCAATTATTTCAATTTACACGGTCAGAGAAGGCAATAATCTCAGTTCGGGAGACGAAGGGAGATCTCCTTGAATGTACCGGTCACGACAGCGGTTCCGGCGAATTGAGGAGCTGGCTTCCGCAGTTGTGGCATCTTGACGGCTAATGAGTTTAACAGGAATTCCAACAAAACAATTTTCGCCATGAAAAGAATATTACCAACTACCGACCTATTGCTAAGTTATCCTGCATTCCCAATATATTTGAGAGCATTATTTCCGTTGCAATGTTCTTTCATTGGAGATCTATCCTTGCACCGAACCAACATGGATTTCTTAGAGACAGATCAACTTCTACTAACCTTATTGAGTTCGTTTCTAGTACATTGTGCGCCCAAGAGCAAGGGAAAGAAGTGGCTGTGATCAGTGCCTGTCCGACTGCTCATAGCGCCCCGGTGCAAGTCGTACACAAGCGCCCCTCAAATTTCTATGACTAAACATTTTATCAACATAAGTAACTTGAAATTTGATGTGTGTTTTTTTGAAGAGAAATTTATATTTTTTGTTGATGGTTTTACATTTGTTTTGTAAATTTTATAATTTTTGAATTTATATCACTATTAAATATTGCGAGTTTTGTTCAATGATATCCTCATATTGGATTGAATCAGCAATTTCATATTCAATCTATATTGTGGCTAAGTCATTTAGTTACTCTAGTCGAATTGCGTAAATAATTTTTAGTTATCTTTAGCTTTGAAAATGATCTTTCAGGTGTTGCGACCTATATAGGACTTGTTAAAAAAATTTTGTACGCTATGACGGCGTTCGGAACTAGATTTTCCATGCCGTTGCTCTTAATTCTGTTTAGTATGTTAATGACTCAAATAAAATTTAGATTTTTCACCAATTCTGCAATCACTGTCACCTCTGAAAACAGTTCATCGCCATCGCCATCAATATCAGATTCGTTTTTCCTTTGAAAGCGTAGTTTGAAGCTGTTTACACGACTTGAGCAAATTTCCATTTTGTCTATTTTGATCGAAATCGGTAAAATTGTAGAGAAAGGAGAAAGTTGCACTGTGCTTTTCAAATGCACAAATCGCTGATCGACTGCACCAGTTGCAGCTTTCAAGACAATATCAATAAAATTGTTCTTGAAACTTTTTTCCGAATTTTCGCGTCCAGCAGCTACACGTTTTCAACAGTTCGGAAAAACTATGTCGATTCCCATTTTCTCACAGATTTCTTTTGCATCACTAAAAACCTTTTCAGGTACAGTTGAACTCTATTCTTTCAAAAATGTTTTGGTACTTCCCAAACACAGTACAGTGGCCTGTAAGTCCGAATCAATTGATTGCAATGCTTTCGAAGCAATGTTAACTAGACTTAAAACGTCGTACCACATGCACACTGAACACACATAAAATGATAAACGATGTTTTCGATAATTGCTCCAGCTTCATAACGAACTGAATTCTTGAAAGCCGTTGAATTCTTGATTTCGTCTAATGCAGAGATTATATTGCCAAGTTTCAGTCGAAGTGTGATGTGGCTTTTCATAACATCCCACCGGTTCAAAGAACTCGAAAGAAATACATATATAAATTTATTCGACAAAAAAAAAATTACCATTTGGACCTGATCCAGCAGCAGCTTCATTTATAACGAGATTTAGTTAGTGGTTTGAACATGGCATAAAAATGCTCAAGAGCACGGGCATTTTTCTAAAATAAGGTTCTGTACGCCAAAGTTCTGCCCTCTAATGTTTGCCCCATTGTTGTAGGCTTGACCTCTTAAATCTTCAGAATTTAAACCGAAGATTCCAACAATTCATTAGTCATTAGCCATTTCCTTAATACTCCGACCGGTTTTCTCGTGCATTTTCAAAAATTTAATAAAACTCTCTCTAACTTCATAACTCTGAGTCCCTTGATTCTCGAACACATACCGCAAAATGACAGTCGTTTGTTCGATATGGGTGATGTCAGTCTAGGATAAGTGAAAAGTCTTTACTTTGCTTAACACATTGCAAAATATGATTTTTCACATTTGCAGCAATAATTGCAATAATTTTTTGAAATTTGGGTAAGAGATAGTGATTTTTTTCACGCTCAATATGCTCTCTCAAAACAGGATCGAATGTAGCTACAGTTTTAACTAGCTGCTGAAAATTCCCATTTCGCCCAGCTGAATAGTGGAGTTTTGAAGTGGAGCTCGTGAATGCGATATTCTGAGGCGCAAAAAATAACACAAATTCAATAATTCGCTCGAAGAAATCTTTCAATCGCTCTCTTTCCTGATGGACTTGATTGAATAATTTGCTATCGATTATCTTATTTCCGGAAATTCGCTTTAAAAATGGCTTCCATTTGGTGTAATTTTCAATGTGCAGTTTAGAAAATTCATGCTCTTTAATCCGTTCGGTCAAATGTCCCCAATCTTTAATTCCATTCATTGATGATTAAGACCGGTATCAGCTTAATATTTTTTGAAATAGACGGCAACAGAAACAGTGTAAACAATCGAGACCTTTTGAATAAATCAACCATTCGCGGTTTACATTTTCACTGAAAAGCACGTCATTTCACAGTTATAAAACACAGTGGACACTGTTTTTTCCGTTAGAGCCACTTCTGGGCAATACACGCACAGTATACACTCTTTTTCGCAATATTTGTATACGCAATGCAACACAACACGGCACTTCCCTTCCTGTTCATTCTATTTTATTTGATTTTCGTAAACAATGATTGATGCTCTTATCTATTTCGTTTGCTACTGAAAATGCAATTTGAAAAGGGTATCCACTGTGTACGACACGTACTAGTCGAGTGTCGGTTGTATTTTTAGCGCCTTTTTTAAATTTTCAAATACGATTTCAGCGCTCATTCAAATGATTAAAATATATATGTAAACATCTACAGCGCCTTTTTATACGTATATTGAAGTCTGGCGCCGTGTTTTGATGTAATTTTTAGTAAAAATGTGTATTTACTCGTTCTTTTTTGTGAGTAGTCGCGCGCCCTTGGCATGCTCGCGGCCCGGTCTACGCACCTGCTGAACCGGCGATTGAACAGGCGCTGGCTGTGATTACCACTGACTTTAGTAAGGTCTTTGATAAAATTGAGCATAAATGAATTCTTTTTAAGCTCAATGCACTTGATTTTCAACTTGGTTCAAATCCTACTTGGAAGAACGCTATTACCTAGTCCTGGTCTACTTTCATTCTTATTTGTGTTCCACAAGACAGTCAGTCACTTTTGTCCACTAATTTTCATTTTGATTATTAATGATGTCGTAAGTATTACAAAGAACTCATACATATCTGTCTACGCCGATGATATGAAAATCTATAGACAAATTTCCAAATTGTCTGATTCTCAACCTCTACGAAATAGGTTCTCAATATGGTGCCACAAAAACTTCTTTGAGTTCAACATAAAGAAATACCAAACCATCTCATACTCCCGGAAGCGTTTAACACTTCCCGACTGAACTCACTACATATCAATCAAAGCTGTAGCGTTCTGTAATTGTTCTCTGGCTCTTATGTCACAAAATCCCTGTCAGCCCACTTCTCGAATATGCTAGCCAGGTATGGTCCCCTTACTATGAAAACCATATTCTACGTATCGAAGCTGTCCAACGCAGATTTCTACGTTTCGCTCTGCGCAGGCTCCCATGGGCTGATCGCTACATCCTTCTGCCCTATCATGACCGACTCAAATTGCTGGGTTTACCATCATTGGAAAAACATAAAGAATCCACCGATATTCTCTTTATACACCAATTCTTAACTGGCTTCATCGACTATCCTTCGCTGCTGGATCAATTTTTTTTTTAATATCAATCCCCGCTATTTAAGCTCTGCCCCTCTTTTCCAAATTACCACCGAACGACATATGGTTTTAACGAAACACTGCCTCGAATGCTCCGTGAAGCTAATAGAATTTCCCATGTATTCGATTTCCATTGCTGCAGAAGCATCCTCAAAAACATCCTCAATTATCACCAATCTTGACACTGGCCTTCCCTGTCATTTAGTTTTAGTTTTAGTTACAAGAGCAGTTTGTACTAACTCAACAAAGTCTTCCGGGGTTGCCCCGGGCTTGTTAAATCTAAATCTAAAAATCTAAATTGAATAGTTAAACAGTTTTGAGGTGTCCCCACAGGGTTATACTCAGTGTGGTACTCGCAAAAGGGATAATCGGACCGGTGCCGGCGAACAACACAACATAATAAAAGCTACCTGCGCTAATCCAGGAGTTTCTAAAACTTTCGTTTGTGTGCTTTTACGTGCTTTTACGACAAATCGGTTGAGATAGAACGACAGAGAGAGGTTCAGCCTTTTCAGTTAAACTCCATCAGAATATATCGTGCATGGTAGTGTCAGAGTGTTGCTTTTGATGCCCGGTAAACCGAACATTTTTAATGGGCTTCAGAGGAAAATACTCTTAAGGAGTACTACTTGTACTTTAAATAGGCGAAGAAGGCGATCGGAAAACGCGCAACGCAAAAAATCGTTATTGTACATACGAGTGTTAAAAGTCTGACTCCTCCACCACAGACAGAGCAGCGAAACAGATGAGTAGAAGTGCTAGTTATTGAAACCCATCAAACACTCGAAACTGAAACCGCATTCTTTTCCTTTCTCCTTGAATAGGGCCAATAGAAACAACGATTCTGACACTCCTTCCATCAATGAATCTTTCCGCCCACAACGCCCGGATGAAACCAGTAAAATCTGCAGTTCCAATAGATGGGAATGGAATGAAACGGTTAAAGCCCATTGACGAAAACAAAACCCAGCAGGGCGTGATATTAAAAACGGAACTCTTCGAGTGAGTTCACGCAGCAAACTCTTGAATGACTAAGCAAGTGTGGAGAAAACGAATCTGTTATTTGATCATCTTAACTTGGAAAATTCCTTAACCCAAATTTAGTTTTTTCTTTCTGTCGGAACAGAGGACGCAGATCAAGAACACTCCATATAAGTTTTTTTTTAATGGAATTTCTCAGTTGCTTCAATGATGAAGTGTCTACAGTACCAGTATCCATCACGTCGACGCCAAAAGAACCTGCAGCCTGATGAGAGCGCAAGCTGGATATGCCCAGAAGTCGGTCGCCGCGGTATCATCTTCACTTTCACAGCAAACGTCACATGATGTTGTATCACTAACGCTCAGCACATTTAAGTGCTTAGCAAAATTGTAGACCTTCCTCCTGAGGGACAGCAGAAATGCCGCTGACTGCATAGAGACGTCGGGAGAACTCGTTTGGTCTACTTGTAACCTGCCATCTGCAGTTGTGCTCATATGAAACTCACCAGTCAATGGAATTCTTAACCGAGGACGCAGGCAGACCTAACGTAGGTTCGGGTAAATGAAGAACTCTCCTCTGCGTCTTACCAAGCAAGTTAATCAGCGATTTCGTTTCCCGTGAACCCAGACAAGATTCAGTGAATTCGACCTCCTGATTGCGTTCTGCGAAGTCTTACATTCTGGAACTAACTCGGAAGTCGTAAGGGGGTTCAGCAAGGCTCTAAGCGCAGCTTGACTATTGCTATAGATTCAAATGCTTGGCTCCTCCACCGATTTTTCGCAATATAGTTCGTTGCCATTAAATTGAGTATATCTTCGTAAAGTGAAATCTAACGCTGTGTCCTCCGGAATAATAAACCAGTTTTGGGGCCATCTGTGAAGACCCGACTATATTGCTTTCCTGGCTCAGATTCTGGACAAAACCAGACTTGGGCACAGGGAAAGTCAATTTCGCATTTTTTTCGCAGCAGGAATTCTGGTGTCATTGCATCAGACGTCATCTTGATAAGACCAGAGTCGTAAGATAGTCGGTGCGCAAGGTCATCGAAGCTCCAGTGCGTGTTGTAGCAAAGGCCATTTCTCTTTAAATGGAAGATGGCTTTAGAGTGCAGCTGATGATATGAATATCAAGGGGAGGAAGGAGTCTAATAAAAGCAGTAATAAGGTATTTTCGTGAGAGCTTGTTCTATCAGACAATCAAGGTATATGATATAATTGGGCTTATCATAGCCGCGTAGATCCAAAGGCTAGCCCCATGTCTTGCCAATAGTTTCTTTGCACTGCCAGACGGCTGACAGTGGCTTAGCTGCTTTCGAAGTAACATGTTTAGTCGAAATACGAAATACGAGTACTTATCTTCTTTGGAGAATTGAATTGAGATTGGAGGTTGCGCGCAAAACGGGGCCCCCTCTGCACTACTGTTATAGTATTGTCCTACTCACTGCAAATGCAGATGATTATGCCTAGCGACTGTCTGACCTAAAGCGCTGGCAGCACTAGACGTGATCAAATGGCCCTTCAATCGATTCACTCAAAACTGAGGTTCTCTTTACGAGAAGGAGGAATCTGACTATTCTGACTCATCTAGTGCTTACAGGCTTCACCATCCGTTTCTCCAACGAAGTAAAGTACTTAGGTGTCACTCTGGATCGCAAACTTTTTGGACTAAACGCGTTAAGGATAGCCTCTTAACCGCTGTTGGTCTTCTGGCAGTGTAAAGGAGCTATCGGCAAGACATGGGGCTAGTATCCGAGGATGGTCTTTTGGATCTACACGGCTATGATAAGGTCAATTATATCCTATGCGTTGGTTATCTGGTGGAACAAGTTTTTACGAAAATACCTCACTGCTGCTTTTAGTATACTCTAAATAACAGCCTGTCTCGGCAGCATGACTGATGAATCTGCGTGCCCTTGATATTCATATCATTAATCTCAGTGATTTTTGATACAATACGCACTAGAGTATCGACGACTTTGCGCGTCGTCTGTATCTTCACGCTGATCTTATAGACATGCCGTCTGATGAAATACACTAGAACTGCTGTTGTTGCGAAAGTACGAAATCGATTTTACCTGTACTCTGGATTTCTCGAAAACTATTCTAGAATGCGGAAATAGTGTTCTTTTCGTGGCACACCTCTTCTGGTGAAACAGATGTATTCTTCGGAACATTATGCCTCTAAATATCCCTACTGTCGCATCAGGTTGCAGGTTATGATGGCTGATAAATTGAAATTGAAATATATAATGATAATACTTCCCGCTCAATTTTAAAGGCTTACATATACTTTTTATCTTATTTAAGATGTTCACATTCCGACAGACTATCAAGGCCGTGCCTGTGTCTATCAGTCAATATTTTCAAAACACACTGCCACTCAGTCGCAAGAGAAAATCTAAATTCTGAATAAATACGTAGAACTGCGTGTGTAAGTTTTCCAACGCCCGGTATCCTATGATACGAGTAGTACTTACTGCTTACATATGCATGTACAAGTACGAGTATATGTACATACTCGTATCTCCTATACTAAGTGCCTTCGCCTTTATTCATTTTGAATGGCTCTTCTCATATTCACACTGTCAATATCGTAACTATGTGTGAACGGAAGTCTTTTTAACTGATAGCGTATAGCCAAACTTATGTAAACCTAGAATTTATTGCAAATATTTAAATTTGAATAGAAGTTCCGTTTCACAGACGATTGGAAGAAGCCTTGCTGTTGACCAGGTTGGTGGTTCCGTGGGCCATCCATAATGCAACCATGAATTCTTAATTTATTCTGTGCAAAAGTGCAGTACATCCACTGGGCATCGACTCAATTATTGACAATCAATCCCGATTTGGGACACTGCAATCAACTAAAAATAGGCTCTTCAATATTTAAGAAGGCACAAATACGGGTAGCTGATGCTCGTTCACCGGTTTTGAGGCAATCATCTCCCAGATGGCAAAATGACTCATCCGCTTATGAATTTTCAAATTTATCCACTTAAGATACAATGACGTAGTTCTTCGCTGTTCCCATGCTCAATTGTCCGCATACATATGTACATAATATGTATGCAGGCCTAATTAAGTGTTGGACAATAATCATAGTGTATGGTGATCACTGCTTGACGCAGTGATACTCGTACACTGACGCATTAACTCAAATTAATTACACGCATTTTTTTTCGGCTCGCACAGTTGTTTATCTAAAATAGATTCGACAGACAGACGTTGGGAAACACTTCGCTTGGTTTATTAATAGATCAATGTTTTATTTTATTTATTTTTTCATTTTTAAAACGTCTATTTGTCCGAACTTATGAGGGGATTTTAAGCAAATTCTGCTTAAAAGATTCAAGCTCGTGGGAACTAGAATTGAAAGGGAATTTTATGATTTTTTTTAATTTCGAATTCTGTCTGGAGAAAAATGTTTTTCATTTTATTATACAATTTTAACGGTGACCATTGGAGGGGTTATTGATTCTCCACTGACAGCATAGACACATTCTTTTCTGCAAGATTTTTTTTAGCCCTCGATTGCTCTTTTTATGGTTACTAAGGATGCCCTTCGTATCGATCTTTCTGAAAAGGAGGAATCCGATAAAATCAATTTGGACACTCTTCTAATATGTGTAGAAGTTTAGTCAGCCACTTTGTTCATGATGCAGGAGAAGACGGCTGTGGCACGCTCGTGGCTGCTTGGCCCTGATTCGTCAGAATGGGTCGGTTCTCGTCACTATGCCGCACAACTCAACTCGACTTACCTCTTTGCCTCGTGACAAAAATTATCAAAACAAAAAGACAACCAAGTTACGTTAATTTAATGACTATACGGACTGACTTAAAAGAAAGGAAGAGAGGAAGATAATAATGGCTGATTTATTGATTAATATTGACATTGAGTTGCTAAATCAATGCTTGCCATTTACCTTCTAAAGATTATTTCATGTAAATGTTGGTCACGACTATGTTTTATGTGGTCCATACGGAGAGTCCAATATTGAATCACTTTTTCGAGCACATTGGCTGGTATCTCGCTAGTAACACGTGTAATGTTGTCTTCCAAGGGTGCAATTGACGCTGGTTTATCGGCATAGACGTGTGATTTGACGTATCTCCATAAAAAATAGTCTAAAGGCATCAAATCGTAGGATCAGCCGCCCAATTCACGGGTCCACCGATTAGAGTGCTGTGTGGCATGTAGCACCGTCTTGCTGGAACTACATGTCGACTAGCTTCAGCTCGTGCATTTTGGTAACGTTTTTCTCATGGTAATCCTTGAAAAAATATGGGGCAATGTTTCCGCCGGTCCATAAACCGCACCAAATAGTGCATTTTTCCGGGTGCAGTGGCAGCTCTTGTATTGCCTGAGGTTGCTCATCGAACCAAATATAGCATTCACCCAGAAATAGCTCATTTCGTTGTCACTGAAGACTATTTTTTCCAGCTTTTCTAAGGATTACTCACCAAAAATTCGACGCTATGGCAGGTCATTCGGTTTCAGTTCTTGCATGAGCTGTAAAGTTTTTTGTAAAGTTTTAGACCAAGATTTTTGCGTAAAATCTTCCACGTAGTCGAGTAACACAGTCCCAATTGCTGCGATCAGCGACGAATGGACAAATCACGGTCTCCATTAACACTGACGGATACAGCAGCAATATTTTCCTCTGTACGCACTCCACCCATACGGGTAGGCGGCTTGATGTTCAATAGCGTAAAATTGGTGCGATATGAGGTCGGTATGGCTTGAATTGCTTGCTTTTCACAGAGCACGAATTTTGATAAAATAAATTCAATAATTTGTTTTAACGTTGTTCGGGTGTAAGTCTTTCTATGATGAAATGGCAATGCTAACTGGACATGCTTGACTTTGACACATGTCACGAATCACGTGTGGGCTGTCAAAAATAGAGCATCCTTTAGAAAAAGGAAGATCACATGTGACCGCCATCACCACTGTGCAAGATCGGAACATTCCGACGAGCTAGGGAATGCGAGCGTACCACTGCTGTCTACTCATTCATCATGAATGCCTCCATGGCTGACTAACCCCGTACAATTACAGCGGCGCCCAACGTTAATGGCTACGGGTAATGGCTCGAAGTCCGCCAGTTTTTTTCTTTTTCAAAATTTTACTTTCCTATATCTCTTTTACTTTTTCAAGATAACATTCTGATTGTGCTTTTGGTTTCTGAACAGATCGATGGTGGCTGTCCAGTTTTTAGGCGAGTAGCTAAAAGACTTATTGAGGTAAGTGGAAATAAGGGGAGAAATACATAAGCTAACTGCTGTCCGATAAAGTGGGCCCCCGCCCAATTATCAATAAAAAGCGGGGGCAGAGCAAGTACTGGTCCTATCGTAAACATCTTCAGATGGCGCCACCGAAGGTTGCTACGATTTGACCAAGTTGCCGGTAAAAGGTCTTGTTGGCGACAGGATCACCGGTAGTTCCTACCAGGACTTAAATCACGGTACCATGGGAGTCAGGAGCCCCCCAGATCTCGGTCCGGGCCTGATTTGTTAGAGGTAGGCCCCTTTGTGGGAGCGTCATGGTGGCTGTGGTTTACACCCAAGGTCAGAAACCTAAGATCAGAAAGAGGTTTTAGGTGGTCTTCGACTCATACCAAGGGCATAAGTTCCGAATTAGTATCAAAGTGGAATGACGGAGAGCGATGGCCTATCCTTGCTCCCATGGTGTGTACGCAAAAGACTTGACACCATGTCTGATAAAGTTGGCCTCAGGGTGGGCTTGAGATCAAAAAATTCCACAAGGTGGAGCAAAAGTAATGTTATAATGTGAATTGGCTGCCATTTTGTTGGAAATGAAAAAAATTGAGCCCTGTTTTCACGAAAAGTTTACTTGATGACAATAAGTTGAAAAAATGATATCGGTCACATGATCCCCTCCTGAGTTGATGTACATTTTGTGCTCGTTTTACGGCATTTTGAGTTGATGCTCGCCAAACATCTGGCTCCAAATGTTGGCTTTCAAGACTTACAACGTTTATGGTTTGTTGTGGTAAATGCGAGATTTCAAAAAGCCCCAAAGGGAGAATCACCAATTTCCAGGCCGAGTGATCTCCTATTTGGCGATTTGAAGTGACCGGGCAGATCACCAGACTAGTTGTAAGAGTTATATGAGCCCTTGCTCAGTCCTGCTGGAACCAACAATGCTCGAGACTCAATTCAGCAACTTGCGACAAAAAAACTCGTTTAACATCTGTATGTAGTGCTCACCGGTTACGGTGGTGCCGTCGCTGTCCTCAAAAAAATAAGGGCCAATCACTCTTTCACTACAAATGTCCCACCAAACAGTCTCTTTGAGGGAATGCAATAGCTCTTCGTGCATTTCATGTGGATTCTCCGTACACCAGGAAAGAAAATTTTGTTTACTCACATAATCACTTAAGTGGAAATGGGCTTCGTCGCTCATTATGATTTTGTATCATCCTCTTCTTGCACCAGCTTTAACAGTTTAACAGTAAGTTAACCTCACTTGACGGTCAGCAGGCTGCAATTGATGAACGGTTTGCACTTTATAAGGGAACATCTTCAGGTCTTTCACCAAAATTCGACGCGACTCTCGACGTCTGGGCTCTCTCGGACGTCCTCGGCCATAGCAGTGATATTCTCGGTCGAACGAGCAATACGGGGCCGGCCACTTCTTGCGACACCTCTATTGGACCCAGTTTGTACGAGGCGCTCAACCAAACGATTAATTGTTCGCACACATGGTGCAGGAGGACGAGGGAAATGACGACGAAATTCATGTTGCGTTAAAACAGCAGACCGGAAATTGGTGAAATAAGCAGTAATAGCGTTCTTCAGGTGTGTATAGCTTTATTGCTTGTTGGCAACTAATTCTCTATCTATCTACAACATAAATGTCAAAGCAGAATAACATTTGACTCCGTTTGCAAAATTATGGCACACTCACATAATGACATCACTTTGCTCCACCTTGTGGTTGAGATACAACCTGGACATTCTCTGCCAGCCTCGGATTGAGTTCAGCCGTATACACAGTATGGCTTTAGCACTCGTTATGATACTGAAATACCAGTATCCACTTTACTCAACTCGACATTACTTGACGAACTAGACTTAGACGGACCTTAGTATCCATTCGAGAGTGAATCACTAAACCATCTAAGAATCCTTTCCCTTTTAACTGCTAATAGTTGTATGAACAATATATTTTTTTTTTATTTTATATCACATGCTTTATTTTTATTTTTTTGACTACAAATGAAGAGACAGGAGCAGTCCATAGGGATGCTTCTTCGGACGATGTTGCTTTTGGAGATTCCAATTTTGAGGATGATCGGAGGGCTCCAACCAAAAGCTCTGACACCTGCCTCCTATCAGTCGCAATCCACTCTCTGTGGAGAAATGATGTGTGCAGAAGGATAGGCACACGCGACCAATGCCAAATGACGAAAGAGGAGCGAATGCCCTTGATCTACGGATCTTAGTGCAGTTTAGTGCAGTTCAGCTCAGACCGTGAAAATCGAAGGCCGGAGGCTAAAGCCCCAGAGCCAATGATTAACACGGCGGGTTCCCTTTTGGACGGAGATCTCCAAAGTCTCGTGGGAAGAAGCTTGCTTCAACCCATTTGAACATTGGGATTTTGAGTATCGGCAGGAACGATAAAAAGACAGGATGCGTATGAACCATATACACGACAATAAGAAGAGTATGGACATGGCGAGAGACGACCAGGAGGGAGGCGCAGTATAGTGAACGAAGACGAGAACTACAACATACGTGGACAAAAACAAATAGAGGACAGCCAAATAACGTACATAGGACGAGACGCGTATCCAACGAAGACAGAGAGAGGAGAGGAGTTTTCAGTTGCCTCGTCTTCATGACAACAATTAACAGACAGTCAGACTAAGGAACTACAAGCAGACTCGAGTTGCCTCCATACGATAACAGGACTTACACTCACAGTAAATGAGGAAATACCCAGTCGGCACTGACGAACAGATACCAGGACACATCTGGATATCACTATCACGACGATGCCCAGTCTTACACAGTGGTGTTGGCACAGATGTGATTTTCCTGTTTAATTTCCTCTTTTTTCTATTATCTTTCGTTAAATTCCGTCGGTGTAGTTATTATAAAGTAAGGTAGCTTTCTTTAATTCTGTTCCTGGGTTTTTTTCGTTTTTAATAATTTTTGGCACGAGACCAAAGGGTAAGTTGATTTGAGATGAGATGGGGTAGTAGCAAGAACCGATCCATTCTGACGAGCTAGAGCCGATCAACTGCGAACTTGCCATAGCCGTTTTCTCCGGCATCATGGATGCCTCCGTCATTGACTAAACCCCGCTCATAGGAGCTCCGAAAATCCGTCAAAATTTCGACTCAACTCAGGACTAGACAGTATGTGTAAAAAGCTGTGCAAAACCGGAACCTGAATCCTCATCGAATATTCCGAATTGACTTACGAGTATGCTCTAATAAGCTGGACTAATAAGCTGCCTCAAAAGTGGCAAACTAGCCAGCAAATTACCGCTCAGAAATGACGATGATCAGCTTCTACCGGAGATGCAAGTGGACTAAGTAATACAAGCGGCTATAACTGGTATCTGATATCAGTTATGGTGACGACGAGCACATCAAATACACCTTTGCCTCCTTTGATGGCTTAAAGTCGCTTGCCATCGATCGCATACTCGTATGTATATCAAAAGTCAGCTTCTATCAATGTTGAAAAGCATCTTCCCTGCTAGCCTGGCACTGACATACACACTGAACCCCTGAAGAAAAGTAAGAGAAGCATTTTTCCCGAAAATCGGAAAAGATGGCATGCTCGCATAGAGTTGTCTATCAGTCTGGCTTCCCTCATGTTGAAGGAGAGAATGATCAAGCCTCGTGTGCCCAAAACTACTTTGCGAATATATTCTCAGTATGTATACGGTGCAACTTCTTACCAACAGGGAAGTTCCTGCCAGAATTTCGCTAACAATGCTAATAAATAAATCCTTGGTTGAGGATGTTGACTGAGGTTAATATTGGAATGTGATAGCGGCGATGAATAGGTAGAGTTCTGTCTCCACTATAACGGTGCATGTGCTCATCCTATTGTATTCATAGTGCTTTCTGAACTTTGTGATTTGAAACGGACATTCTAGGATTAATGGCAGACATTTTTGCCATTAGTAAACCACATCAGTTCTTCAGAATCTAAAAGTGGATTTTGATCTCAAATTTCCTATCATATTAGGATGTATGGGGCATGAAGTCGAATGATATCTGTTAGCTCAGAAGGCTCGAGAGGATTGCCAAGTGATCAGATTTTTCGGTTCCACGGTGCTTTCTGCTTCGTCAATGTGCGGATTGAGATAGGCCCGTGGAAGGAAACACTGAGTTTATAGTATTCGTCTTAGAATGAATTTAGTTCACAAGGCTTTAGACAAGCGTGTCTGCGGTGAAGCCGCCAAAATTGATCTGTCTACCAGAGATATTACCATCAGTTATTTCAATGAAATTTGAGGATACTAACTTAACGATAAACGCCGCCACCACTCAGTTGTTAGTTCTGTTCGTTCGGTGTTGTCTGAAAGTGCGATTACATTCCTGCCATAGGACTACTTAGAGCCCGAATACAGCCGAATGAACTGGTGATGACGACACATTTCTAAGATCTTTGGGCTTACGCTCGTAGTAGTGGAAATAAGCATACGCCTTGTTTAGAAAATCCATTAAATGGAGTGGTACAAACAACTCCAGCTTTCGGATTCTGACGAAAGTCGCTCTCCAGTTACATCCAATCGAATCGACAATGATGTTGAAGCTAATTCTTATCCGCAGCTATCCAGTTACGCAGTAGCTCTCTGACGAGAAAAGTACTATACTCGTATAATTTGAATATGTACTATCAGATCCTTATACGATTACTTGGTGGTTCTTACAGCCATTAAAATAGGAGCATTCGAAGTAGGCTCAGCAATGTAGATGCTAAGGTAAGTAACTAAAGACTTCATAAGGCATTCACTGTTCATTTTTCATTTTATGTTGCTTTACCTTGTCAAAGAATGGTGTCCCAAAACCTTCAAGATCAAATCAATGAATAGCACAGCCAAACTGTCACCCAGTTTTCAGCTACTTTTGTTAGTTATCCGCTTTATCAGTTCACCAACAATTTTACCCTCTTGTACCTAGTTTATAACTTAATTCGATTCCATAATGACTCACTGTGAATATGAATATGGGTTCGAACTTTCCACCCCAAGATGAGTGGAGCCAACCCTTATATCCTTTCACGGTGGGAGACATAAAATAAAGAACAAAATATGATGTCATGTATTGTTACCAACTACTTTGAATTTTATTACCCAAAATCAATTTTACATCCCTTAAAATCACCTAACCCTCTTCGACAAAACCGGTTATTCATTTTACATATTGTACAAATGCAGAGCAAAGGACGTGTGTCCTTCTCATGGAACTTATTGTACACGATTTACTTTGTCATGCTGAGATCATGCTTATGGATATGCTTAGATCATGTTAATTATGTGGTCAACAACGAAGCACAAAGATAATAAGAGCGAACAAATCAGGAGAAGTAATCTGTTATAATTTTATCAATATTTTCCTCAGAAAATCTTCTTCAGGAAGAGAGGACCTATTGAAGAGCATTGGATGAGGCGCTATTTCGAGAAGGCAATCAACACATTTCGGTTCGGTTCTTCAGGATGGATTCTTCTGGCTCTACTCCGTAAGGATGTTCCATACAATACATACTCGTAATTTCCTATCTAATTAAGATCTTTACAACAAATTGTTAATCACATTATATCCTAATTTGTCGGAAAGTAGTTATTGTTAGATATATACGTAAAATAGGGGTAAAACCACAGAGCAAAATAAATTTTATGGACCGATAAGGCTCTCTTCATTTCTCCTCAAAACGGTGCAAGAAGTCTTGGATAGGCATATTAGAGATGGTTCTTTATAAAGATATCGCTTTCACATTAACCTATCAGCCAGGAATATCAATGCTTTTTAGAGCTTAACCGGCAGAAGTAGGAAATCCCTCAGAGATCACACTCAGATATCAAGATGCATCCAAATAATAAGACAAAATATATGCAAATGGACAAAACATACAATAAAAACTTAGTAGGCAGGACTCAACTCGGAGCCCACAAGGAGTATTTTTTTCTTCCCTGACCTTTTGAATGTACTTAGTCATGTACGTCACCTAAGTATAATAGACCCATTTGCTTTCATCAAACAAAACAAAACTTTACACAGGTCAGACTCAATATATTATGATACAAAGGCTTATGTATGCACATTGGTTGAATTGAACACAGTACCCATCGGCCCCGTATTAGAGGTTCTGAACCTTCCTCCTCTTCATCGTTTATGAACGGCTCACGCCTACATGCTAATCTTAGCGAACGGCAGGACAGACAACTCTCTGTAAAGATACAACTTCAGGTGCAACTTCAAAATTGTGTTTTCAAAATAACTGAACTGGCAAAAGAATAAACCTATCTTCCTTAAAGATTCCTAAAAGATTCACTACAGTGAATTTGCCTCTCTGTAAGCATGAACAGCGAGAGCTTAAACGGGTATATCACAAACAAGAACGTTTACATTGTTTCTGTCAGTAAAGAGGAGCTTCGAATATACCCTTGTAGTGGGCTGCTTCACTATCTTCTGGAGGATCTCATGCTAGCTACTTTACAACGTAAAACACTACTACTGGTAGTAGTACAAGGCGGCGCAAAATTAATTATCCAATTTTGTTTTTGAATTACTTTTTTACTATAGTAAATAAATAACAATGATTTTGAGTGATGGAAATCTTTATTTGGACCTTTACAATTGTTTCTGTTAAGTGAAAAAGATGATATCCGCCAAGTGGCTGCCGTCAGTGTTGATACACATTTGTGCCCGTTTTATCGTATTTTTCATGATTTTCAGCAAGATTTCCGGTGATAACTGTTCGTATTCCTGTCAAATATTCTCCTTAAGGGCTGCGATTGTCTGAGGCTTGTTGGTATAAACATTCGTGATCTATATGGTTCGCGAAGATCTTACACGCATAACTGGTGATACAATTTATCGTGGTCTTGCCTTGTCTAGTAGAAATCTCTGTTAGAGCGACTTTTGGCATACGAATTGCTTTGATGAAATCATCAATGACATCTATGGTCAGGACAATGTACACCTCATAACAACTGCACCGATATATTCGGTCAAATGTTCAAAATTAATTAAAATGTTCATTTATAGAAGCCTTACCAATAAGAATGCTATCCATCTTGCGCTTTAAAATTAATTAGAATTCAAAACTTCTCGTCACAAGAATGAGAATATTCATTTAATAAATGACGTTCGAAAGAGGGTGGCTGTGACGGTTATCGCCAGTAAGCGATTGGTACGTGATTTGAATGTCATGCAGGAAAATCGTCCCAAAATAATGTGTGTGTTCGTGACATTACTCTTAAGAGTCAAATATTTTACAATACAATAAAAGACGAGAGAGCATTTTTCTTTAAATAAAACTGTAGCATTGTGAGAGTTCAGTGACCGCAACTAACATATGTGCCTCAGACGAACTTCCAAACCCACTTTTGATAGACTTTGAAATGAGCGTTAAAAACAAAAGGGTGCATTAGGAGTTTCTACACTATCAGGTACATCGGAGGCATTCTGGATTCTTTTGGGAAAATAGAATAGAATGGCCATATGAGAGTTTTATTCAACGAAAACATACGATTAATTGCTACACACTATCACAAATTAAATATGAGTGTCTAATATATTTAACTATTTGTTTCCCCATTGCATTAAATCAAATCTTAAATTCGTCCCCGGTCCACATCTACAATATGTAAATACTGAACATATTCATTGAGATAATGAATTCCCATTAAAGCTGAAACTTAAGCAATTCAATGTAGCAGAGGCACCTTGAGTCTTAATAATTATAAGCATCTGCAAACCTTTGAGATTTACATGGCCTACTCATTATTCCTCCTTATAAGTACCCAGGAGCAATGGAAGGTTTTACCCAAGAACAGTTGTTTGCTTCAATCTATTGCGCAAATAGACGTAAGCATATAGCCAGACAAGTTCAAGATACTTTCCATCGTCCATTCCTAATGAATGGTGGTATATATATCCCTATATCAAACATTACCTGTCCATCTAGTTCAATAAAGCAAAATGGTAAGATTTTGGCTAGGAGCTTAACAGTACCGTCTGATCGATTCCTTCGACTGTCAGAAACTATAATGAATTCATTGGTATCGTAGTTCGTACAGCGAAGAAATTTATCCCTTGTGGGATAAGACAGTGATTTAAAGGCAATGGCTAACAAACCATTCCATTCATTCCCCTGGTTTTCCTAAACCTAAACCTAGACACTTCGAGAAATCAAATTGCGAACGGCTTTGGAATGAGAAACTCAGCGGGAGAAGATACTCGTATGTACATTAAATTCATGAAAATTGAGAATTGAAGCAGTGGATAGTAAACCCAGATAAATCAATACCTATGCTCATATCCTAATTTTGAACAAAGCCTAGAAAGTGAGCAGCGATTTTAGTTGACAACATTTTCTGTGAAGAAACCGAGAAACTCCGTCGGAAGGTTGCCAACTCTGAGGCTCAATTTGTGAGAATTGCTAGAAAATGTTATAAGCCATGAGGAGGAATGGGAATCTGCATTGTGGTTGATCGGGAAACTATTGACATATTGGGAGTGAGTGGAGTAAGATGGTCCGACGCAGGAGATTATCAATCCTCAACTTATAATACTGTGCTATTCTACTTAGACAAGCCCTACGGTAGTCCCCGTGAATTCGGAGTGGGTCTGCTGCTAACACCAAAGGCATGTAGAGGCTTAATTTCCTGGCATCCATATGGTGATAGGATCTTATCGGCCAGATTCCGGACTAGAGTACAGCACATCAGCATCATACAGTGTTACGCCCCAACGAATCCCTCGACAGAGAATGAAAAAGACAACTTCTACAATCAGCTAAGCGCCGTATTCATCGCAATGCAGAACGAAGATATCGTTATCGTGATGGGGGACCTGAATGCAAAGGTAGGCAACGTTAATGAAGGTCTCAGACATGTGATCGCGAAACACAACCTTGGAGACCGAAATGACAATGGTGAAAGATCTGTTGAATCCTGCAACACAAATGATGTTCGAATATGCCACAAAGACAGTTGGGTGTCAACCGACAGGCAATCATCGTCCAACCAAATCGAGGTTTCAAAAGTTGTCTTTTAGACGTCCGAAACAGAGGAGGATCCAACATGGGATTAATATGATATCATCACCTTATGGTTTACAGACTGCATCTTTTCAAAGGCTCCGCAATATAACAAGAATGGCTAAAGATCACCTCAGTACGCCAGCAATTAAGGGATCACTTGTCGCTAGGAGTGGAAACAATCCGCAGCTCACTGCCCACAACCATCCAAGAACATCGAAACGCTGTCAAAAAATGATTTCAAATGTGAAGCGGAAAGTATTGTTGGTAGGTAGCAGGCAAGACATAGAACGCGCCTTACTGAGGATACCTGGAGGATGATTGAACAACGAAAGCTACTTAAAGCGCATATTGTAGATACCCTAGCAGTAGGGAGGAACGAGCTAGAGTTCCTGTATCAAAGGAAATGTAAACAGGACAAACGTAACTGTATTAAAGTCCTGGCCGCAGATGCAGTGGAAGCAGCAAGCAGTGTGATAGCAGAACCGTTTACAAAATCACCAAAGAGCTGACAGGTGGTTATCGCTGTAGTTAATATCCGGTGAGAATCTCAGATGATTCCGTACTCGTTTTGAATGAGGATCAGCTCAAGCGAAAGAAGGAGTATTTTGCTACTGTCCTTAACCGTGTATTCGTCAGCGATGTGCACCCAAATCAATCTGAGCTGCCCGAAGCACCAAGTTCCCAAATTCGTACCTCCATTCCCAGTAGAGGCGAGATCGCTATTGCGGTCAACGCCCTACAGGGACTATTGTATATGGTATTCCCGAAGAGCTTTTACATCCACTTGTTGATGGAGCTTGGGAGGCAGAAAGTTTCCCTGACGAATGGAAGAAGGGAATAATTGTCAAACTCCCTAAAAGGGGTAGTCTTTTGGAGTGTGAAAACTAGAGAGGCATTTGCGTTCTTCTCGCAGTCGCTACAGTAAGGAACATCTAGAAGATACACTCGATGAAAACAAGCAGGTTTGCGCTCGGGATCCTCCTGTGTCGACCACATCACTACCCTGAGGTCATTATTGAACAGTGCGTTGAATACCGGTCACCACTTCACCTACTGTTCATTCATTTTGAGAAGCAGTTCAACAGTGTCAACAGACAGTTTATCTGGCTTCATGGCTATTATCAAAGCAACCTATGATCGGTCTATGTGTCATCTTCTGCATAGAGGAAAGTTTTCAGGGGAATTCGAGATCCAAAGTCCGACAAGGTTTCATTCAAGCGCCGATACGTTTTTTATCGGTGATTAACAACTCAAATATCTGCACTACACTGATTAGTGCAGGATTATGGATCTGCAACGAATGACAGTAAGAGTGAAAAGGGGGCAAATGTCGTGGTTTTGAAGATTAAGATTGCCAAAACCAAAGTCATCAACCTCGGTACTAACTCATTAACTCAAGTTGGCGTTGCTGGACAACCGGCAAAGAGTTTCCAATATCTTGAGAGTATCATCTCTACCGAAGGTTCAAATGTTGAAACGGATGCAGCACTTGAAAGGTGACCGTCACTATCACAAAAACACTATAAAGATTCGTTAATAGGTGCCTATGGAACACCTTAAGGGTTTTCTGGCCTAACCGTATATCTAACGAACGTCCTTACCAGAGAACGGGTTATGAACGAGGAAGGTCTTTTCTTGTCGATAAGACAGTGGCTCAAATGGTAGTGTATTGGCTTCCAAATCGGACGCTTCGGGGTTTAATACCAATACCAATACCAATACCCGAAAGACATTCCTTTTTCCACGCAACTAAAATCAAGCAAGATTAGAGGTTGCCTAGAATGCAACAACAAGTCCAATTACATCCCACTAAATGTTGGATGCCACTCATGGAGCGAAATAACCATTGAGCCCAGAAATCTCTCTTTCTCTCTGACGCATTTTCCGAAAAAGTGAATACGTGCTCAGGCACTTTAAGTGTAGTCATACCCACTTGAGTGTTAAGTTCTTAAAAAAATGGAAAAAAACAGTATGTTCTTTGTTTTATCCTCATTCAGCCCAGCGATTTCTTTCTTTCATCAACAAGTTTTTGTTTTTGATCCAAACGCAGTACCCAGTTCGAACAGAGCTTTCGTATACCCAAATACTCGTACAAAATATGGAGTACATAGTCATTGATCTTTACGATATCTGCTATCTCAAGTACTTTCGCTTTACGGTTGTTCGAAATCAGTTTGTGGATTTTTTTGACGTTTTCCGACGTAACAGTCTCATTTGGGCGGCCAGATCGTTCAGCATCATTTGTGTCTGTACGACCGCGTTTGAATTCAATACAACAGCGACATATGATTGCTTTTGACGGAGCAAATTCCGTATAACAATTTTCAGGCTCTTAGTATTTTAATGGTATTTTTTTCCCATCAAATAACAGTGTTTTATCAACGTACGAAACTCATTTTCTTCCATGGACTTGAAAATATCAAAAGTTGCGTTATTTGAACTTCAATATTTCTGTTATATGTTACAAAATTTTGACACTTATCATTTGAAGGTTGGTATTAACCAACCGTATGGATATGTTAATAGAGTCGCCATCTATGTGTCAGTCTGCGAACTTTTCGAGCCACCTGTCGTATTAGAACGAATCCGCTTTTGAAGGCGTGTAGTAGCAGAGAACTGAATGATCTCCCTTTCTTCTGAAGAGGTGTTCTACAACGCCCAACTCTTTCCGAGTAGATGCAAAAAAGCATTTCTACAGCCAGTCCCTGAAGAAGGCGAATATTCTTCTCTCTTCTCACACCCATTGCAATTACGTTCCTTCTTTTAAAGGCCATGTAAATGCTGATAAACTGTCAGATCATGAAACAGTTTGAGACTTCTCAATGGTGATTTGATGGCATGCCGTGTCGAAAAGTGAAACTAAAGTCCACACCACTCTGGCAAAATTAAGACGATTGCGCTTAATATTTCAAAAGCATAACAGAGTTTGGCGTCAGGCTCTTTTGACCAAAATGCTTGCTTTTGAGATCTATGAATTTCTTGCTCAATGGATTAGAAACGAATTAGCTTTTGGACCAACCGATTTGAGTTATCTTGAACTAGAACTTTCCGCAAAATAAATATATACAGGTGTCCCTTAGGGCTCCGGTTTGTCTCCGACGCTCTTTTGCATTTTCGTTAACCATCTCTTGCGTGCCACTTTCAAACCAGTATTCCTTTGCGAATGATAGTACTCTCTAAACTTTATATTCCCTATTCGGTAGGTTCATTAAATTCCTACATAAACCGTAACACTCAACTCGCTATGAAAGCTCATCGGTTTATCCTCAAAACCAACGAACATAAATATCTTTCTGTCTCTCCTTCCTAATTTTCCTTAACCATGTGCATGCATTTTATGGGTGTTCATTATTCATTGAGCGCGGGAAATTTATATACAAAAAATCTGCTGTACGGTGATTATCCAGTCGATGATATGCTTAGCAGGCCTAAAACTGACTGATAAGGATCTAGCAAATTGTTGATATTGGATTTCAAGTGTTCAACAGCCGGTCTCCACGAGACAGAATTATGTGAGACATAATATCTGACATCTAGTCTGCCATATTTTTTCTGGGCAAATTATGTAAAAACATTTCATTTGGCGAGCAGATGTTCATGCAACAATAAGGACAATTATTTCCTCATTCCTACAGAAAACAACTCACATATATGTTACACGAAATATCACATTCAACCCTTGATTTTCATACACTCTCATGTTTTGACATAAAAGTGAACGGATGTTCACTTAGTTTGGGAATGCATGACGTTAGTTTGGGCATGCATTTTTGTGTCTCCACTAGGCATGTTCATGGCATGATTATAGTCCGGGCATGGTGCTTGCCCTGTATAGAGGCCTGCAAGGAAGTATGGGTAATAAAATCGATGTGACGGTAAGTGTCTAACTATGAAAGTTGTAAAGAAGAAAGTGAAGTCAGTGGTAGCTGGAGGACGTTCGGAGTAAAGGTATTATGACGGAAATTTTTCATGCAATTGGAGAATATTAAAAAGAGGAGAAGCTTGAATTCTTGAGCTGTATCAGGATGTGATGGGCGTCCAAAGAAACAATAATAATTACTCTGGCTCGCTCTTATCGCTCCAGTCAAGCAGATCTTCATATTCCAGCCGACAAGCAAAACCGAGCCTCCGATTTAAAGATTAAGTACCGCTTACAAAAAAAAACTTTTTATAGCAGATTGGGAGAATAGCTACTGCGATGATTTTCTTCCCTGATATCTTTCAAAATAATAAATTTGCTACTTCAAGGCGTGGGTAGTTGTGGGTTTGTTGGCATAAACCTTAGACTTCAAAATACTCCTAAGAAAAAAGTCCAAAGGCGTGATCTGGGCGGCCAATTTAATCAGGAAATGACTCATGCAGTAATTGAATTGTTTCTTGGGCTGTGTGGCATATAGCACCGTCTTGTTAAAACCACATGTCGTTCACATCCATATCTTGCAATTTAGGCATAAAAAACTGGATTATCATGCCGCAACCAATATTAAGAAGAATGATCCGAGGATGCCGTTGTTTCTCAACAATCACTTGTGGATTTTCTGATCCCCAAATTGGACAATTTTCACGACTAACAAAGCCATTAAGATGAAAACGAGCCTTATCGCTGAAGATGATTTTGTTCGAGAAATCAGCATCCACTTGTTGTCGTATCATAATCCACTCAACGAACTCTCTTCGCCGTACGTGGTCAGTAGACTGCAGTTTTGCACTTTGTGTGGATGAAGATGCAAATCCTTTGTGAGAATACGTTGTAGAGACCTTCGCAAAATGTCCAATTCTTGACCAGGGTGCCGAATTAATGTTCCTGGCCTCTCAGCAGCACTCTCACGAGCTGCTTCGTTGCTTTGTATTGAACGGCTTGTTGAAGACGGCCAGAGATTCCAGTTTCCCTGAATTTAACTTCTCACAGTTGATGAAGTTAAGTCACTATTACGACCATATTGTGTACGAAAATTGCGAACTGTAGCTACCAAACCTCCACTATTTTTAAAATATTGCTCAACAAAAAAAAACGCCTTGTACTTTCGTGTAGCGCTCCATTTTAATAACCCTGAACTGTTTGGGTTTTTTCGTTTGCAACACTTTACCGTACAAATGGCGTAAAATTCAATATCTTGCGTGCATTTTGGGTCACCCTTTATACGAGTATGCAAATAAAAATTTAAATAACGATAAAGTCGTTATACTTTCACAAATATCGGAATATTCTAAATTCTAATATCAACTGGCTCCGGCCTTCCTTGTAGCAAAAGTAGTGGTGGCTACCTTCAATAATTTACTCCCATTTGGAAGGAGAATGATGAAATTACTGTTCACTAATGACACACTGTAATCGTCGTCGTAGCAGCCAGTTCTCTTGGCCTGATTTTTAGATTTGTTAATCGTTCTTAACGAAAACGTGAGGTAGTGTTTTCAGAAAAGGATTATAGATTCGCAGTACCTTTTTTAAAAAGTGAAAGTTGACTCATCCTATGTAAACAAATCCATTTCTTCTATGATATATATGTTTATACATTGTTTACACACACACTCATACAAGGCTTATAGATTTCAATTTAGTATTTCAGTTACGTGATGAATGTTCAAAGCGATATGCAGAGTCTCGATTTCGAATGATTAAAGACGTTGACACGAAGTCAACAATTGGGCCTCACTTATGGCACTTTACGGCGAATTTGGATCTTCATTTACACGCCTATAAAATTGAATTGCACAATTGAAGCCCTTGGACCATCTACGACGTCGCCGGTTTGTTAACTAGATGTTTCTTCGAATTTGATGTTTTCCGATGTAACCCCTTTTTTGGATGGACAAAATTGTTGTTTCTGGGGATCGGAAAACCCATACGAGATTCACGGAAAAATAATGCATCCCAAAAAAGTCACTGTATGGTGCGGATTATGGGTTGGCGGCATCATTGCCTCGCACTTTTTCGAAGATGAGGCTGGAGGGATAGTTACAGTGAATGGAGAACGTTGCCGCAACATGTTGACCGGCTATTTTTTCCCGGATCCGGACTATCTTGATTTCAACAGGATGGTGCTACTGCCCACACAAGCCACCAATCAATCAATTTATTGCGTACGAAGTTTGAAGATCGCATTATTTCGGTCATGCGATTTGACAAATGTAGACTTCTTCCTGTGGGGTTATCTGAAGAAAAAGGTCTATGCCAATAACCCAGCGATAATTCTGGATCTCAAACATAGCGTCCAAACCACAATTGCGACCATTGACCCACTTATTCTTCAAAAAGCTATCGATAATTTTGACCTTCGGATGTTCGCTTGCAACAGAAGCCGTGGTGGTCACATGAACGACGTTGTGCTCCATTCATAATTGCCATAGACCGAACTTTATTAATCAATAAATGTGTGTTTAATTTAATGAAAACTTCCTCACTGGCTGTTGGCTCACCCTTTACATGATTATTTGCACGTCTTCTTTTTGGTTTTGAAAAAAAGAAGAAGCAAATGTTTTAGCATGATTGTTAACCATAGTTTACCCTGTTGGGTCTTGAAGAAAATCCTAGATACTCGTATATGATAGATAGTCATTTCATGAGATTCCATTACAGAACTACTAGGTTTTAGGATGAAATATTGGAAAATGACTTCCTGGAAGACATTGAAGCTTAGTAGTTACTCTGAATCCTATCTGGACCACAACTCTGATTAGTAAAGTGTATTAAAAGGAACCGATGTGTCTGATGAACTTGCAAATCTGTAATCTAGAATGGACTAGCGACCAAATTCAGCTATATGAAGCCCGTATCCTTCCTGTAAAAATGAAAACAGCTCTTGGAGCCTCTTCTCAGTCCTATCTGCATTTCACTTACCTTGCGTATCCCAAATTAAAAAAGAATACTTCAAGTTGTATTATAAATTTAGGACAGGAGGTCAGAAAGGCCTGCAGTTTATCGGATTGCCCTAAAATGCTTCACAGAGGTTATAGTATTATGTTTTGGGATAGATTTGGATGCTCCAGCCCTAAGCAGCCGTTGCAATATTATTTGTATTTCTTTACGGATCCGATTTCTCCCCACTTTCGATAAATCAATTTTATCTGATACACAGGGAGACCTGCACCAATTTGTTTCGTAAGGAGAAGCCAACATTGACTTCACTGTCCCACGGCCTTTCCCATTTTTAGTAAAGGTTTTTCCAATAGGGACTTGACAACTTTTGATTTAATTTGTGAACACACTCTTTCACTAATCATCAAACTGTCACTGTCAATTTATTCAGTAAACTCAACATTTTCATCATGGTAAAGTACACGAACGGGCAACGTCTGCAAATTATAAAAATTCTCTACCGAAATTCGGAGTCGGTGACTCCAACTTTAAGAGCGTTAACTCCAATTTTCGGGCGTAATTTTCGCCCTAGTAGACAGGCAATAACAAGTTTAGTGCAAAAATGTGAGTCTACATTCGTTGTGTGATGTTGCCGTGTCAGTGAGGCAACGGGTTGGTCGAAGTGTCGAAAATATCGCTGCCGTTCAGGCGTCCGTAGCAAACGATCCAAATCAGTCAATTCCACGGCGCTCTCAAGAATTGGGCATCGCTCAGACCACATTATGGCGTATTTTGCGTAAGGATCTTGGTTTACGCCCATACAAGATCAAGCTGACTCAAAAACTGAAGCCGATGGACAATTTAAAGCGACGTACGTTCTGCGATTGGGTTCTGGAGAAGATGCACCAAGTTGATGAATTTCATCGCAAAATCATTTTCAGTGACGAAGCTCATTTTTGGCTCAACGCAAAATATGCGTTATTGGTCGTTTGAAAATCCACATGTGCTTCATGAATCACCACTTCATCCACAAAAAATAACTGTTTGGTGCGGTTTGCATGCCGGCGGTGTTATTGGGCCATATTTTTTCGTCGACGATTACGATCGTCACGTTACTGTGAATGGTCAGCGTTATGTGTGAACTACATTCGGCAAAAAAGTCAAAAAGTGAAAAAGTGAAAGCTCACACACATACGCATCTGCCTCCTGGTAGTAAAAAACTGACCCAAAAAGCTATTTTTTTTTCATTTGAAAGCTTTTAGAAATCATAAACAAAAAGAATTTTATTTGCTTTGATGTGACGTGCAATGACAACAAAACTTTGAAAATCTGACAAAAATTAAGGTCGTTTGTTTAAAATCTGCGTGAATCACAGCCCTCTCAATATGAAATCAGGAACTAATACATTTTTTTTGTGAATGTATTAGTTCATTCTGAGCTTTCAAAAAGTAAAATGCTTGAAAGTTAAGGGGTACTCCAACTTTTTTGAAAAGTTGAGAGAAAACTATAGATTTGTAATTGTGAAAAAAGAGACAAAACATTTTCGTGCACACACTTTACTTTTTGCCGAATGTAGTTCAGCCTTTATTGTGCCATGATCACCGATTATTTTTGGCGCGAATTGGAAGATATGGACTTGGACGACATGTGGTTTCAACAGGATGATACCACAAGCCACACAGCACACGCTACAATCGATTTATTGAAGAAATGGGCCAGTCGATTGGCAGCCTCGTTCGTGCGATTCAACGCCGCTTGACTATTTTCTGTGGGGCTACGTTAAGTCATTTGTTTATGCCAACACGCCCACGACTTTGGAAGAGCTCAGAGCCAACATTGAACGCAAAATAGCGGCCGTTTCGGCCGAAATGCGTAGCCGAGTCGTTGAAAATTGGGTCCAACGAATCGACCACTGCAATCGAGCCCGCGGTGGCCATATGAACGAAGTCGAGTTCCATTCATAAATGTTTTGATTGTACTTCAAGCCGAAAATAAAGTTTTTGAAATATCTTAAATGGTTTGCGTTTTATTTAAAAAAAAAGTTGTCAAGTCCTTATTGGAAAACCCTATATAAAACCGCAAGATATGACCTTAAAACTTCTGAGCAGGAGATGAAAAGTTTACGCGGTAGTGTGTTGAAGACCACAACCACGAAACCCTTAATTTTACGAGGCAAGCGCATGGGAGGAGAACAAAAGGAGTGCAAGGCAGCGCTGCAAAGCAGAACGAGAGCTGGTCATGAACTTTATGAGCGCAGCAGACAGTGATAATATCGGGTTCTTAAAAAGAAAATGAAAAAAACAGAGACGCGCTCGATTTAGACCATGGAACGATGTTTCTGCAAAAATAATTTTCGAAAGTTATTCCAAAGAATAAAATGTATTGCTTGCTACTAGGACAGAAATATCGAACAGAAATAAAGATGAAAACGTATTAGCAATTGCATTAAAAATCAGTTCTAAAACTTTTGAAAAAAAGAATAATCTTCTAACTATATAATAGCGAAGACGTTAAGCATTACGTTGTGAAGTAGAATGGAACATGCAATATGGAAAATAATCGACAACAACATTTCGACATGTGAGCCAACATCTTATGAAAATCTGTATTAGGGGTAAATTCAACGTAAGCCCAGTATGTGCCCATACCCTTCGAAAGACAAGGACGACGCCACCAAAGAATATTTCTACGAGCTCCTCGACAAGACACATGGGCAATGTCCGAAGTATGTGAGACTCTTAGGGTTCATTGCAACTACAGTAATTTTTTTCTAGGAATTCTTAATCGTGCTATCGACGGCTCAAACTCGGACTCTCTTCCTTTATGAATTTTAACTGGGACATAATGTATCTCTGGCAGCGAATAACATTAGTGACACATTTGAGGTTGTAGCGATAAACGAACTCAACATTGGACGTTGGACGTGGGAAACCAGAGACCCATCAAAAACGGTGCGGGACATTGCACAGGACATGCGAGTATCTCCCATGACAATAAGTCGATACGTATCTCTAATAGGAATAGTAAAAAAAAAACTCGAAAAGGGAATGCCACATGAGCTGAAGGAGGCACATAAAACTACGCCGCTTAGAAATCTGTGCATAGCTGAGCTTAAGGTACCAAAATGAACTGTGTTTGCACTGTATAATTACATGTAATGAAAACTGGATTTTGTATGATAATCCTAAAAGATCTGGGCAGTAGTTGGATGCGGAAGAAGAACCAAAACACGCCCCCAAACTTCCTGATGGACATCGAAAGGACCAATTTACTTTTCATCTCTTCAACAAGGGGAAACGATAAAAGCAGTGAAATATTGTGAAGAAATAGACTTAGTGAATGCGAAATTGGCTGAAAAGCGGCCTGCGTTGGCAAACACGCATGGTCGGATCCTATTGCATGAAAATTCTAGAGCCCATACATCATGCGTAACAGTGCAAAAACTGCTACATCTCCTGACGTTTCTCCAACGGACTATCAACTTTTCTAGCGTCGCGGTAATAACGCAGATACGCATATTTATATGCGTTGCATACAATATTCAATGGTTGATAAGTACGCATTGTCCCTGTGATGTCGTGACATGTTAATCTTTGAAGGGTTATACCTTCCTGATTTTTATTTGCTGAGATATACAGCATACAGATATACAGATATACAGCAGTCAGCACAGAGGTGCATGCTTTTAGTAGACGCTCGTACACTTGGTGTTCTTGTAACTATGATTACTAGGTCATCAGCACACTCAGTAATTGCATCCATAGTTCCTGAGTTTATTGAGCAGAGCATTTATGATCAGCACATTCTTTTGCGGAGATCACAAAAACCTTTTGAGAAATGTGTGTTTCCCAGTTTTCAGGCATTTCTCAAATTTACTAATTATTTGAATGATCAGTACCCCTGTCAGGAGAGGTATTGGCAATTTAACCTAACCTGGTAAAGTCAAAAGTTCCCAAATTCCGGAATTTGAAAATAAACATATTTTTTTTGACACATCTATTTGGCTTACTAGCTAGTTTAGAGCATCTGTGGTAGATCGACATATTGATTAAAATGCAGTGACGTGTTTCCCGCAAGAGAACCTCTGCTTTAAGTGATCAGCGACTGCTCCATCGGAGCTTCTTAGATTTGTTACCCAGTGTGGGATAAAAACCACGTCAATCTGTCGCCGATTACGGTTTGTATTCGGAATTAAAGGGAGAGATTAGTTAGTCGATTCGTTTATTTGGATCAGGCACGGGAGGAATCCATCAACAGTGGGGGTGAATATAGAAAGTTAACAATTATACATTTTGTATTAGTTATAAATCTAATTTAACACCTTAGTTTTAATTAATCCAAATGATATGTAATAATTTTTTATTTAACTCACTCAGAAAAGTCGAAAAGACCTATATAATATACACATCCACACGTACGTATCAAATTCTAATGTGTCTCTCGGCCGGATATCCAAATTTCTGAATTTAAAGAATACATTCTTTTGGGCAGTTATTATTTAAATTTTTTTAATAAATTTTTCAATTAACTGATTTATGGAGTGTGGCGTACGATTGTTTTAAGGAACAAAATGTAGACTTGAGTAAGACTACTTTCTTATAATTTGATTAATTACTATAAATCCCACAAAATTGATACCTATTTATATGTACATAGGTTTGTATTTCTTTATAACACTGACTATTACACAAAAAGAAAGAGGGAACATGTCAAAATCCGATTTGATGACACAACACTGCCGACTGAAATGACTTCACAGCACAAATACCTTAAATAAGACAGACAATTGAATAAAAAATTAAAGATATATATATATATATAAAATTACGAATAAAACTACGACTAATGTACAGGAATGACAACCATCAGTAGACGGATAAAAAAGAGAAATGTTAATAATTTCACGTGCTACAGATGCAATGAGGCAAACACTTGGCATTGTCATTTGGTTACATGTATAATATACGTAGATACTTACGGATTTATTGTATCGGTTACATGGCGGAGGGCAGTGTTTTACTCGTAAATCGTTAGGGTGAGCCTAAATAGGCATTTCGCAGTCAACAGTACATTTTATTAAATTTAAATAGACTTACATTTACGTACGTGTAGTTGTGCAATAAATCTACCGACCTAGACAATTTTTTTAAGTCCAATACATGCATAATGTAAATTCTAGTTTAGTAGGACCAATCTTCTAGGTTTAATCCGGTTTTTTCCAACTTAATCTGGAACGTGGTGGACCTTCAGCTAATTGTTTGCATTCATCAATCTCATGCCATGAGGAAGTACTTGATAAGTAATAATGGAAATAATTGTGGTAATTATGATGATTTAATTTGATTGGGGTCTTCCTGCTCATGTATATTTTGAATGTTAACGTAGTGGTAAGAGTTCGTGAAAACCATTCCATTTCTTGATAAACAAATATGATAAGGAATCCTTATCATATGCTTAAAGATTCTTCTTCCTCAATTATTAACTGTTGACATATGAAATGCTTGAAAGTACAGTTTTTTTTATACCTATAGGCCTTAAAGTCGTTTTCAAGAACCCTTGCCGAGATTATGTTATTCACATAATATCGATGATTGAAGATATCTTCTAATAGTTAATCCTTCATCGTGATCAGTATGTTTAAAATCGCAATAGTAACTTCAGCGATTTCTAGTTGTTACAGTGTTTCGTGTCGTCTTTGCCTTTATACAGTGAAACATGAAAATTGCCACTCTATTTACTAAGCATCAAATCTTCTTCATCTACTTTATGTGTAGGATCTATATTAATATTTTATGAACAGTGATCAAGAACACAATCCATTTAGCAATGAAGTCAACTGAGCTGGTAACACAAGAGAGCTGATGCGCATTGCAGGAAACCTAATCAGATGATTTGCCTCGCTCTATAAGGGTAGCTGCTGGTAGATATATGGTAATACTACGTGAACCACATCCATTCACTAAAAAATTATTCACCCTCTCAGTACAGAAAACAAATGTTCAGCCATCCCAAAACCGATGAACTCCAGGACCGCTGGTTCTGATGGTGTTCCAGCCTCAGAAAGGAAGTTGCAGGCTCTAAAAACCATTAATCTCAAAACATTTGCCATACTACGAGTATGTCATGTGTTAGGTAATATAACCTTGAATCTATATAAACTGTGTTGGTGTAGTTCAAAATGCTTACATCGAACAAAATGGCTCGGCCACACCAAGTGCATGATCCAAGATCATGGGAATGCTGATAAATCGCCAGGTTAGGAATTATCTCGAGACACGAATATTTTTCAATCACCGGTAATGCAGTTTTCGCAGCAGCAGTACCACAGTTGATTTGTCTCACCAAAAAGTGGAACCAAATTCTACGCCTGTTTGGCGATGACAAGTTGCATTTGATACATGATAGTCGTGCGTCCGATGCATGGGAAGTACTAAAATTGCCGAGTTTATTCAACCCTACAAATAGCACACTAACAATGCAAGCGCAAGAAGAAGAGCAAGTTCGTATGGCTTGGAGCAAAAAGGGCTAAGACAGAAGAGTCACAGCACATGGCTACTTGAAAACAATTATAGACGGATCGAAGAGAGTACTGCATTTCATCAGCAGAGAAAAAGCTTGAGACCGAATATTCCATTAACTGTAAATGCGTGAAACGTACTGTGAAACATGGCAAATGAAACCGTCTTGGCCGAAAAAGCAAATGAATAGCACATGCGATAGCAGTACTGCCTACACAATCTCAAAGGAGCTGATGTGGAATCAAAACCCCACTTAACATGATGTTAAGAGTGGGAATGGAACCTTGCTATGGGTTAGACCGTTTATCCGTTGCATTTCCATTTCGTCAGAGGATTTTGAGATACGCAGCGGAGATTGTATTGTACATCACAATTGCTATTTTTTGTGTTAATAACCGAAGTCTTTCAGGCGGCCCTGACGAGAGAAAGTTCTCTACTTTGTTTAACGAATGCCTATGAGATGTATCGATACTTAACTCAACAAGTGAGCGGCTAAAGATTGCAACGCGTAATGCGTTGAAGCGAAACAATGAACAATCTCAGTTTTAAAATTTACCTGCCGGCCCAAATTAAAGCACGATGTTGATAGACTATTACTGGATTCGTGTTTTACATTTCTCTTCAGTTTCGAGTATTTCACATTCTGCTGAACAGAAATGTTTTCACATTAAGTTGTTCTGCAACTGTCAACTGCCTAGTGCGTTAAACAACGCGTTCAAACTTCATTATTTCGTCTAGTGAACGAGGTATTGCTCAACTACTCTAGTAACTCAGATCAAGGTGTCTTCAAGCACGGCTAACCACTTTGTGAAAGAGAGTAGGTCAAATAGTAGGCCTGGGAACGGCGGCAACCGTAAATATTTGGATAGATTTGGCGCTATAGTTCTCCCCCCGTGTCCGGAATGTATTATACGTACGAGGAGCAGAGTGCTATGTTATACTGCGAAGAAAGATTAGCGAAGACAGGACGAACCTGGAAAGTTCAGAGGACCTCGTTGGTCACATGACGGGATCTGAGGGCAAGTGGATGGACAATTGCTCATTTATAGTGCGCGTGCAGAATTTTAACCTTGGTGGGGGCTGAGGCCTACATTTAATTTGGCTTAATACAAGCTCAATACTAGGACTTAAAAACTAAGGCTTACAAATTAACAAATAGACTTAATAACTAGGTATCAAGGGAATTATGGAGGAGATAGTCTCTGAGACGAGGAGTGCTCAGGTTGAAATATAAAACGGAGAGGTTTGAGTTGACCTTTTGGAGCATACCGGAGATTGGTTCGTGGGAAACATAAGAGGTGCGGTAGACCGGTAGATAGCAGAGACGAGGACAACGTAAATTAGCCGTACGTGGATTGCTGCTGAAGGAAATAGAATTGTAAAGGATGTGCAGTCGATGGGACCGGAGAGCAGTCGATGAATGAAAAAATTGTATGCAATTTTTATTTATTTATTTATTTTTTAAAGTACTTACTTAAAGTGCCTGAGCACGTGTTAAGTTTTAAGAAAAATGCGACAGAGAGAAAAAGAAAGAGTTTTGGGTTCAGTGGTTATTTCGCTCCATGGGTGACATCCAACATTTAATGGGGTGACTAAATTATTAGTTTAATTGGACTTTTTTTTTTTGTATTCTAGGCAACCCGTCCGATTTCGAAGCCAACACACTACCATTGGAGCCACGACCCCTCACTATATTCCTACGTTCTTCTAGTGAATTCAAATTGATAAGTTTGAGGCGGTCGTGGTAGGTTGGGGGGGGGGGGGTAAGATTAAGTACGGTCGTTCTTGGGCAGACCACGAAGAGTGAACCGGAGGAATCGACGTTGAATTCACGAAACATGAACTTGGTGAAGGGGGACCAAACTTGTCTACCATACTCAAGCAGGGGACCAACAAAGGAAACACAGAGAGATCGGGTTACGTACCGCTTTGAAAATTCCTTGCACAACCGTTTAATAAAGCCAAGTGATGAGTTGGCTTCGAGGATCATCTTATGGATAAGTTGACGGAAATTAAGCTCTCTGTCGAATAATATGCCAAGGTTTTGAAAAGATTGAACCAGCGGAATAGATTAAAATCGGGGAGGAGACTGGTTGCATTCACCTGAGAAGGTTACAAATGGGATTTGGCGATATTAAATTCTAAACAGTTTTTGAGGGACCAGATTGAAAACCGATCGAGGTCTTTTTGAAAAAAATTTAGAGTCATGGGAGAGAAGAAATAGTTTTAAAAAATTTTGTGTCGTCAACGTAAAGGGACGCTCTCAAGATCGTTAGTAGTTAGAACGAAGAGAAGGGGACCAAGGTGGCTGCCATGTGGAATCCCAGAGGAGGCCAACAAAAGAACTGAAAGGGCGTATCCACGCTGGCTACTATAATATCGGTTAAGCACGTAGGAAGAAATCCGTTTAAATAAAAGAGGTTCAAAGCTTAGAGCAGACAATTTCAAGAGGATCAAACACTTAAGTGAAATCTGTTGCGAAAACATCGATTTCTTTGGTATTTTCTAAGGTTGCGAGAGTAAAAGACATGAATTCAACTAGGTTTGTGGTAGTTGATCTGCCTTTTAGAGAACCATGTTGTGTAGGCGAAACGAAAGGCTTGCACTTAAAGCATAAGGCTTTAACAGGGTTTGGGTATATGGTAGAGTTTAGCAATGGGACGATAATTCTTTGATACCTTTTTGTGTATCGGGATTATAAAACACGTCATCCAAATCTGGGGAAATTCTCCCTGTGTAAGGCTGAAAACACACCGGAGCAGGCAAAACGTGTTTTGATTCGCAGGCAAGAAAACACCAACCGAAACGCAATGTAACAAAACAAATCATTTCGTGTTAAGTGTTAAGAAAAGGCAAAACTTAGTTCGTCACGCATTTTCAACAAAGACTCTCAAATAAATAAATGCCAGTGCAAACAAAACAACAACAACGAAATTTTGTTTCTGAAAAACAAATTTCCAGCTAAAGACAACGAATCATGTTTTTCTGTTTCGTCTAGTTTTTTTGCTTCGTTGTGTGCGGTGTGTGTTGCGCCATAAGCAATTGTATAATAATCGACAACGACGGTGTCTTGAAACGTTTTTGTTGCAGTCGGTATGTGTTGGTCGTATGGAAAGCCATGTATTTTCGACAACTAGTCATGAAACACACCGAGTCAAAAACATGTTTTTTCTTTCGCCTGCTTTAGTGTGTGTTGGCTCATAAAAATCAATGGAATGTTGTTCGATAAGGCAAGAGAAAATGTTTTGACTGCTCCTGTGTGTTTTCAGCATAAGGGATAGACGAAATAGGTAGGACAAGTGGGAAGAGCATTTTTTAAGAAAATCCCTTTTAAGGTTTATTAACTTTTCTTCAATTTAACCAGGATCGAAATTTTGAGTGACAAAGGGATCAATGGAGAAATTTGGTAGGTCATTGAAGTAAAAGGGATCTGGAAACGAAGGAGTTGTCGGCAAATGATTGTTTGAAAAATGTAGCAAAAAAGTTGGCGATGCTAGGAGGATCACTTGAAAAGAACGATCTACGAACTGCTGAAACCCTGAGAAGAGCCTAAGAGGCGGTCTGAAGCATACAGCATAATTGCTGTCTGTTTGATTGCATGCTAGGCCCGCAGAATCATAATCCGTAGTTGGGCTACTGGCACCTACAAAATGCGACATGCGGTTTAAACCCCACATACAGGGTGTCCGGTGGTAGATTTACGTTTGGAAATGTTATAAATGGTGCTGAGGAAGGGGTGGCATCATTTGAATCACCATGAGTGCGGGTTTGTCATCATGTTGCAGTGATTGGGAGAGAATCGTACTTTCGATATCAGGGTGTTTTTTAAAAGCGTAGACAATATTCAAGTGTAAATTGAATTCCTTCGTGGGTGCAGAGGTTCCGCAAGACTTGTTCAGCTCTGGATATAGCTCAGACAGTGCCCAGTAGAACATCAAGGACCACCGAAAACATTCGTGAGGTGGAAAGAAGGTCGTAATGGCTGCCTCGGCTTCGCTGGCATGAGATGATCCAGTCGCCAATTTCTCCTTCACAACATCGAACGTTGCGTCGCTTGTATGGCATGTAGCGCCGTCTTGTTGGAACCACAGGATATAACGATGTTGTCGAGCTTTGACTACAGAAAGTTGGTTATCATCGCTCTACACCTGGGACCATTGACATTAACGGTGTCTTCTTCCATCCTTCATTTCGGAGAAATATGGTACGATGACGCCGCCATGCCATAAACCACACCAAACAGACAATCTTTGTGGATGCATTGATGCTTGGGCGAACACTTGTGGATTGTGTTTGCTCCAACAACGGCAATTTTGCTTCTTGATGTAGCCGCTGAGACAAAAATCGGCCTCGTCGGAGAAGATGATTTTTTGACCAAAATCCGGATTTCCGGTCAACATTTCCAGCGACCAATTAGCGAAGTCATGGCGTTGTCTATGGTCGTCCGGCTTCAATCCTTGCGTCAGCACAATCTTATACGGATGTAGACCCAAATTCAGCCGCAAAATAAGCCGCGTTGACTCTCTGACGAATCGACATTTCTGGGTCTTCTTTTTTACTGGCCGCTACGGCGGCTGTGTTTTCTTCAGTTCGCACCCATCTCTGTCTGGTTGGTGGAGATTAAAAAAGTTTACTCACGCCAAACTTTTCTGCAGTGAGACGCCTGAACATTGAAGCCATGATTACGACAGACCTCTCGACGAAATTTACGTTGCCTATTTACAACTGAGCCGGAATTTCGATATTTTTTAATAATTTTCGCACGTTCGGCAAGCGTAAAACGATGCATGATGAAATGGCAAACCTTACTGAATATTTTGAAAGCTGGATGTCATTGGTAACTTAGACAGTTGCTGAAACTTAAAAATTAGAAAAACTATCATTGCTATCTGGCTACCCGTTACAATAGAACTCATTAAACGCATATTACATCAATAAAGTAGTAATAATTAGCAATCAAATTAAAATCTTTATCCTGTTTTGCAATTTCTTTTCTGCAATTGTTTTTGTCACTTCTGATGTGACAAAAAAGCGTTCCCGCTTGATGTTGAGTTTAATAGAGAATTCATCCCTACTCCTCAAACTTAAGAATTCTGTTTTACAATTTGTTACAAAAATCTCGCGAAAACAGACCTAATGTATCTCCTAGTTACTTTTTCTTAAAAAAATAAATTTAAAAACATAAATTTGCCACCGGACACCCTGACGCTGACAGAAAGAAGGGCGCCACGATTAACGATGAAGCACTCGATTGTAGGTAGTTACTAGTTATCTTCAAACGGGTTAACTGAGGACACGGAGAAGAGAAGGCATACAGTTTCCACTTTTATGATCGCTACTTATCGATTCCCCGTTGAACATACGAGTAGGCTGGTCGGTCAACAATCGATATATTTATCAGCAGGACTTTTTTAATTAAGAAAAAAGAACGACGTCATTAGTAACACTCCACATGATTCATAGTTCTACTGCAAAGGGTGTTTTTATTTGATAAATAAATTGTAACTTCTATCGAACAGCAAGATTTGAATAAAGTACTAGTTTGGCACGTGTTCAACTTTACAATCACAATGTATCACATCGAATGCCAAAATGAGCTATTCTTTTATGTTCTATTGATTTTCGTAACACTAAATAGCTTTTCATTGGCTATTTTGACCTTTAATACATACTCGTGCTCGTAACGTACAAGTAACCACCAATGGCCATCTTCTTATTTATTGTAATTTGTTATGCCTTCCGCAATAGAAATAAAAATCGATTACAAGATGACCATCAAGTTTTCTTTATGTTTTTTGTTTTTTGTTTCGTCCACCCGATGTGACCCTAATCGAAGATGTCAACCGCAATGACCGTTTTGTATGGTAAACGTCAAACAACACACAGCAATTGAACTTGACCGAATAACTTGAACTTGCTATCTTTTACCATATATTTCCACAGAAGGAAAAAGGAAAAAAAAAAGAAAAGAAGAAATAAATCATCAAATTCGTTTAACTAATCGTAAATTAATTTTTCACTTAATTACTCATAAATATTTAATATTCTTACAAAATTTGACAGTTTGAAAGTCATTTTGACAGTTACAACAATAATTTCAACTGACATCCAGAGATGTCAAATCTCCACAATGCACTTATAAATGGGAGAGTTATTTCATTATGTACGAGTACTCACAGATAATGACCCTGAGGGGCTGGAATATAACTGTATAATGTCGATGATGCTAACGGTGCAGTGTTGGTTATGGTTGATGTTGCTGCTTCTGTTGGTTGATGGTTTTAGGTCTCATGTAGGAAATGTGTTTTTTTTTTGTTTTTCTTTCTTTTATTCTAATACGGAACCATTATACCCGGAAAACCACTTAAATGGAACAAAATGACAGCACATACATACACATGTATCAAGCCACGAATGACAACGACAACGATAGCAACAGCGACAACGATGATAATCTAGAAAACTTAATTCGAAGAGAATTCATACAATTTTGAGGGGGAAGAGTTTTTTTTTGACAGAACAAATCTCATAATTGAAAATGGGGTTTCACTTGGATTTATTTGTAGAGTGATTTTAATTTTTGTTGTTTTGTTTTTCTGTTTAGTTTTAAGATAGATGGAGTTGGGGGCATAAAAGGAAATTCCTCTCTGCTGAAGTATGTGATGAATGCAGAGGAAGAATGAATGTATGCTGCAAAGATGGTATTAGCGGTGGTGGCGATGGTGAAATGGTGATGACGATGGTGGTGAAATACCCCCTTGGAAGATTACAATGTTCTGCTGCTTCTGCTGAGGTTGCGTATAACAATAAAACTTATAAAACGATGATATAGCTGGAGAACTCTCCCATATACCAACCGCTGTTCATCTTTGATAATGTTGTGGTATCATGTACGAGAATTTTTGCTTTAGCTCTTTTTTTGTCGTTTTTTGAGCTGCGTTGCGTGGTAACGTAGGAATGATTGTTTCGAGGTAAGAAAACGACTTTCCTTTTTGAGAGAAAAGGGGTTGGTTTCGCTTTTTTTTTGTTTCTGACAGAGGCAAGAGGAGCACACCCAAAAAATTTCACTGTCATATATTAGCAGCACACGCGATAACCGATACTATATAGGGTGTAGACATACCATTAAAAAAAACATTAAGAATCTCTTGCGATGACATAAATCTAAAAAAAAAGAAACGAAAACTATAAAGAGCTGAAAATTTGTTTAAAACTGAAAAAGCGATTTTTGACTTTTGGAAATTTGTAATTTGGATTACCCGAAACCGTAATCGTAACCGTAAGAGAATCTGTGTATTTATATGTCTGCGTTGGTTTGATGGAAATTTTTGCACCAAAATCGGTTAATGGTGAGTTTGCACTAAGGGGGATGAAATGACATAACACACTGGAATCTCTGTTCCTTGTTTTTTTTCACTTTAAAAAGGACCTCTGGTTTTTTTTTTTTTTTCTTTGTTAGTTTTACCGGTGACGTTAAATTGGAATGCTTTTGGTTTTCTTTCTTTACACAGTTAAATTGAATAAGAATTTCAAAAACGGAACAGAAGGTAGATCAATCTCTCCTTACGAGGCAGAACACAAGAAATGGCAAACGGTAATGTAAAGAAAGAAAAGAAAGAAATCCTCTTTATGCAATCGTTCCCAAGAACAAATCACAGTCGTTTCCTTCTTTAAGTGTTGTCGCTTTTTGTACAACTTAACAGCAACGAAGGCACACAGAACCAGAACCGGAAGTCAGTAACAAACACTCGAGAGTTGCATAATTATTTTGTGTTTTTAGGTTTTATTATTATTATTTTTTATATATATTTTTGTTTATAAGAAAATTATATAGAATTAATTTTTTAATAGAAAATTGTACAAATTAGAAATTAAATTGAAGATTTATTTAATTTGTTTGAATGGGAATCAGTGAGACCGCACACTACCGCAACGAAAATCAATGCAAAACGCCATATTGATACGAGTAGTAGTTTTGAGTACCTCTCTGTATGCTACGCGAAAAGAAGTATCCTAAAATGTGTTCTCTCTCTCTCTCTTTCTGGTGGTGCCTCTGCTGTTGATACTGGGCTTTTCAATAGGAAGAGGAACTGGTGATTCAGTATAAGAGAGTGTATATTGTGTTTTATGTCCAGCTGAATGAGGGGTGACTTCTGAAAAAGTTGGGGGTTAATTGTGTTGCCGTGGTGTCATGATACACGAGTGTATACGTATTTTATTTTAAGGGTAGAATTGATACAAGCTCGAACAGGGATGCAAACAATGAAACAAGGAGAGGAAAATATTGAAATGACCAAATTATAGGGACCAGGTCTCTTATATCAAATCCTGCATGATTAGGGTTGTTTTGAAATATTGACTAGTTGTGTTGAATTCGGAAATTACGAAAATTATTATATTATTTCTGGTAGTGATTAAAGAAAGGAGACCTAAGAGGTATTCTTCAATGTCTTACTCTTTACCCAGAATTGTTCTAGACAACTATTTTTCACCAGGTGTAAAAGTTAAAATTTGTTTAATTGGTCAAAGTGGGGCCTTGGATACTTTTCTGTACCTAAAGTATAACTCATGCATCGTTTTCCGACAAAAAAAAACTTGCTCTAGCCACATGGTTGCGAACATTGTACATTCTATTAAAATATAATCGGAACTGAGTCATTCAAACGGCACGCGTTAATGGATTGTTAATTTTTCTATGTTGGTACTACTGTTATCTATTTTGACGTTGAGTTTGGGCGCCTTCTGTCAACCAGTTTGTTGTCAGTAGCCCAAGACATTAGCTAAACTGAAGTGCTTTTGGTGATTTTTACTACGGAATAAAATACTGAGCAGAGAACTTGTTTGAAATCTTATGTTGGAACAGAATTTCTTGTTGGGACGCATTGGAAATGTTGGAGAAATCTTACGGGGACACTATAATATCAAGAACAATAGCATTTGCGTGGTACAGGGCGTTCAAAGAGGGCCGTGAAGTTGTTGAAAACTTGCCTCATACAAGACGGCCTGCAACGGCAGTGGGTGGGTTAAAGAGTGATTAAATAATATTATTTAAGCGTCTGAGATAGAGTATATGCCGAAAAAGACCGGAATTGTGGCAAAACAACTCTTAGATTTTGCACCACGATAAGGCACCATCTCACAAATCTATCCCTGTAAGCGACATTTTGACCAAAAACGCTACAAATATGATCAAATGATATTTTGGAAATAAGGTTTGGATCAATACCAAGGCGTCGTACACATCAGATGAACATTTGACTATCGTAAGAATATTTTACAAAAATAACAAATCACCATTACGTGGTTTCCGTAAGATTTACGACGTCAATAACAGTGGTACTCTCTTTCATACCGTGAAGCGTCCGCATCCGAGTAAAAAAATAAAATTGCAGTTTGGTGCTTTTTTTGTTGAGCCTTATTTTTTCAAAGATGATGAAGGAAATGTCGTTACCACTAATTCTGTCCTTTACCGTGGAATTTTGGAAAACTTTGTATGCACAGAATTGCAATGTACTTGAGGAACACTCAGATTCAACAAGACGGCGCTCTAGCCATATAAGAGTGAGTCAATAAATCCCTGAAAATTAAAACTTAAACCTCAAATCCAACATTTTACTTGTCAAGAAGCATCTTTCAAAAGAATGCACTCAAATTTTCAGACAGATCTACCAAACAGTTTTGCTGTCACATCAATTTGAAACAGACGCTTACGAGAATTTTCGTAAAAATAAAACAAAGTGTGCTGTGTGCTCATTAAATACTATTTTTTGCGCAAAAAAACCATCACGCAAACCAAATAAAAGCTTCAAAAATATTATGAAGATTCTTCACCATCGATTGGAACAATACACCACGGGTTTGCTCAACTTCAGTGCGGTCGTACCGGCACAAGTGACGCCGAACATTCTGGTCGCCCAATTGGGGTCACCATAAATGGTCGATAAAATACACGGTATGGTATTGGACGATCAGCGAGTGATGGTGCGCGAATTTCAAGGGGCTACGGGCTTATCATATGGATCAGTGGTTTCAGGTTTGCAAAAATATATTTATATGAATAAGCTAACCGCCATGGGTGCCGCATTTGCTCACAATTGACAACAAACGCAATCGTTTGACAACTTCAGAGGAGTGTTTGGTGATGTTCAATCACAACCCGAACGAGTTTTAGCGCGGTTTCGTAACCGTGGACGAAGCCGAAGAAGGCCAAGGTGCGTCTGTCGGCCAACATGGTCATGGCAACAGTTGCTTGGGATGCGCGCGGTGTCACTCACATCGATTACTGTGAAAAGAGTAAAACGACCACCGCACAGGCGCACAAGTTTGCAGTCGCAATGACAAAATTGCATGAATTAGGTTGCGAATTGTTGCATTAACCGGCACATTCTCCAGATTTGGCGCCCTGCGAATACTTCCTGTTTCCAAACATGAAGAAATGGCTCAGCGATAAGAGATTTGGGTCGAATGAAGAGGTCATACAAACGCCTATTTTGAGGACCTCAAGAAATCGTATTATTTGGAGGGCATCAAAAATAAATGAGCGATTTGGGAGTTTTTTTCAATCACGCTATAATGAACGCAGACAATTTAGTGGTTTATATATCAGGTCCAAAAAACGATGTCAGCAGCTTTCTCTTGCACCGTAACTCCGGTCATATTAAAGGGTATTACGACGATTGGGAATTGAAAATCAATTTTCAAAACTTGGAAACGCCATTGGGAAGTGCTTTGAAGGACATCGGGAATTACTTGCAAAAATCTTCCATCACCGACTATGAGTACATAAACTATTATCCCAAGAATGCTGGGATTGACCATTTCCTCTTTAAAGTGACTTGGAAGCACCCCGCGAGAACGATGCTTAACGACAATAGCCTATTATCCCAAATGTACCATGAGAGTATCTTCCGATTTGGTTTTATTTCAACAGAGACATATTGATATACTGACGCCAAAGGGATACTGCAGAGTAGGGATGGTACCACTAGCAAGTCAATACCGACTTTTCAGCGAAACCAATGAATGGCGATAAGGAACAAAATGCAAGCCTCTTAAGAGTGGATTAAGTAGTGTGGAAAAATCGAAAACGATAAAGTGCGTCTTAAGTTAGATCAAGAGCATCGAAGAGAGGAAGTCTAACGACGAAGCACTTGCAAATGAGCTAATAATTTTAAGATTGCAGCACAACAACACAAAATCCGTGTTGTGCAAGATTTTTTATTGAAGCAGCATATCGGATGGTAGCGCTTTCATAAGCAGCGACATGACAGCCCATGTTGCCATGAAGTTTAATCGTCTTCATATACTCGTATAACAGCTAATTGTTACAACATCCATATTATGTGGAAGGACTCCACTTTCCTTATTGTTGGAAAATTATTTTATTCGTTCACATAATACTGCAGACAAGATCTTGTACACAATGTTAAGTAGTCTGATGCCTTTATAGTTGACGCAGCCTAAAAGGTTCATTTGCATTGATTCCTTAACCAAATCTCAGAAATGGGTTGATGTATACTCTATAACAGGTCATCTCTTGCTGCTGTTATCTTTTCTTCATTTTGGTTGGGTGGATATTGCCCAACTTGAAGGGTTTGTTCTGACTGACAGCGCCGTTTAACAGTTTTCAAAAGTATTTTTTCCATATCCTTAGTAACGACTGTGAACAAACTACTAATCTTTTGATTATGTATGTGCCCATGTCACTTGGAAAGACAAGGACGACGCTACCAAAGAATGTTTTTACGAGCTCCTCGACAAGACATATGAGCATCAACTGACTACCACCGAGAAGTCCCTGGTTTCATGTAGATTGCCCGCTAAGTCAGTGCTAAGAATATTGAAAAAGTTTTTCTACTGACTGCATAACGACGAAGAAGTCGAACATGACACCGTCAGGCAAAATAGACCTGACCAGAACAATATATGCATAGCAATATCTAAGCTAAAATCCAAAAAAATCAGCTGAACCCGACTATTTACCGCTCCCCTCCTTGGTATAATCGTAGACTCCGCTCTGTACGAAACAAGTTATTGGCGGTATTCCATCGCACCTAGTATTTTTCCGACTATTCAAACTATCTAGGTACATATATTCATTTCATTGAATTGTATAACTCTCTCTATAAACACTACCAGAATAGTGCGCAAACCAATCTATTAAATGACCCCAAGCCCTTTTTTCAATTTGTCAATTGCAAAAGTAAGACCACTGGTTATCCTTCTTCCCTTGCTTTCGAAACCAAATCTCCTCCCACCATCACCAACTTTTTTGCTACATTTTTCCAACAATCATTTGTGAACAAGTGCTTCGTATCAGATCCCTCTCACTTCAATGACCTAAAAAATTTCTTCGTTGGTCCCTTTCTTACTCAAAATTTCGGTTTTATTGAAGAAAAGTTAATAAATCTTAACGATGAAGTTCTAACTGGACCAGATGGTCCCCCGGTCGTTTTATTTAAAAAATGCTCTTCCAACCTGTCTCTACCCCTTTTCTACCTACTTCCTCTATCCCTTACAATTTCACCAGATTTGGAAGACCTCTTTTATAATCCCGATACACAAAAAGGTATCTAAACAACAGATTTCTCTAAAGTGTTTGATAAGATATATTATCAACTGATCCTCTTCAAATTGTCTGCTCTGGCTTAAAATGGACTTCTTCTTATATAGTAAACCGATATTATAGTGTTCGGTTTAGATCCGGCCTTTCTGTTCCATACCAGGCCTCATCTGGAGTTTCACAAGGTAGTCAATCTTGATCCTCTTTTCTTCATTCTTACCACAATATTAACGATCTTTAGAGAGTCATTAAGCACTTCTCCCTATCCCTTTATGCTGACGACACAGAATTCTTTAAAGCTATTCCCCATGACTCTGCCCTTCTGTAAGAAGGTTTTGATCGGTGCCTCAAAAACTGCCTAGAACTTAATATAGCCAAATGCCAATCTATAACCTCCTCACATAAATGCAAACCGTCTCCACCCCGACTTTATTTTCTCTATGGTCAACAGAACCTTGGCATTTTATTTGACTGTGAGCTTAATTTCCATTCGCATATCGATAAGATGATCCTTAAAGCCAACTCATCACTTGGCTTTATTAAACGGTGGTTCAAGGAATTTGCTAACATTTGTTCGCTTCCTTCTTGAGTATGCTAGTCAAGCTTGGTCCCCCTTTCACCCAGTTCATGTTTCGTGAATCGGAGGTTTTCAACGTCGATGCCTCCGATTTTCTCTCCGTGGTCTGCCCTGGAACGACCCTTTAATCGTACCTCCCTATCAGGACTGCCTTAAACTTCCCAATATCAATTCGATAGAAGAACGTACAAATATTTTTGACGTTCCTTTCATTCATCGACTGCTCTCAGGTTTCATCGACCAAGTCAACTCTATTTTCTCCAACAGCAACCCACGTAATTTACGTTGTCCTCGTCTCTTATATCTACCAGACCACCGCACCTCTTATGGCTCCAACGAACCAATCTTCCGTATGATCCAAAAGATCAACTCAAACCTCTCCGTTTTTGATTTCCTGCTCCATTATTCAATCGGTTCCTAGCTCTTAAGTCTTTCTGTTAGTTACTGGTCCTAGTTTTTAAGTTAGATTAAGCTTGGGGCCTCAGACCGCACCCAAATTGAAATTACCGGCCGTGAAAGTAAATGACTTTGTGGAGAGCATGAACCAACTCATTTCTCAGATCTGGTCAGAAGAGTGTATGCCTGATGAATGGAAAAGGAGACCCCCTCAACTCCGCCAACTATAGAGGCATAAATCTCCTCAACACCGGATACAGGATCTTATCTGCCACATTGTGTGAACGTCTGAAACCTTTCGCCAACAACCTTATTGGTCCCAATCAGTGCGGTTTCAGACCAGGAAAGTGCACAATTGACAAAACCTTCACACTCCGGCAGATACCGGAAAAAGCTCAAGAAGTATAAATCTTTTCATCGATTTTAAGGCCGCATAAGACAGCATTTATAGAAACGAGCTAAGTTTATAGAGCCATGTAAAGTTTTGGCAAAATCTTCCAAAAGTCTGTGTAACTATAATATGAGCATCGACATAATTGAGAGAACTCAGTAGGTGCGTTAGGTGCGTTAGGTAGTATTGAAACGGAAGCTGCCAAAATGGTTGTAGCGGTAAATCAGGGCAAAACCAAGTATATGCTGTCAACAAAAAGTGAAAACCAACATCGACGAATGGAACAGATCGTCATAATCAACAGCTATAATTTCGAGGAATCATAAGAGGTGATGTGGTAGACAGAAAAGCTGAAGGTATCGTAAATTGTAAGGGTAAGTGTTAAGGGAAATAGAGTTGTAAAGAGATACGCAATCGACAGAACCTGAGATTAATCCAGAAATAAACAGAATGTCTGCTACGTCGCGGTCACTGCGTTTTGCAAACACATTCGATAATATGTTTGAAAAAGTTTGGATGGGCACTTAAGACCAAAGTGCCATTCCAGTGGAGTCCACGAAGTGAAAATCGAAGAAAACGACATTGAATGCCTTCAAATCGAACAAAATTAATGAGATTTCGTCATATAAGGATCGAATGATTCCTTGACCCACAGTTTGATAAAGCGAAGAGTTGAGTTTATTTAAAGAATTATGTTATCAATATACAGAACGGACATTTAGCTTCCTCTCGTACAAAATGCTAAAGTTTCAGAGGAGTGAACAAGGGGTATAGGTTGACCGTGGAAAGATAAAGTCGGGAATGAAAGTGGTTGTACTTACGTGATAAGTTAATTGAATAACTCAATTTTTGAAGCACCAAATAGTAGATCTATCGAAGTCATCTTGTGGATTTTTTTGTCTTCTGGTGAGGGATTTGACATATTTGGTATCACAACGTAGATCGAGAGGAAGAAGTGTTTAATAACCCCCATCAAGAGCGCTTACGGTTAGGATGAAAAGGAGAGGACCAAGGTTACTGCTGGAACACCAGGGGTAGCCATAAAGCATCTACGAGGATGCAACTTAATCGAGAATTATAACAACGATTTTCCAGGAAAGAGGATAGTCATTTTAATAATGAGGCTTGTAGCAGTTGATCTACCCTTCAAAAAGCCATGCTAGCTGCGAAAGATGAAAGCTTAAAGCTTCGTATAAAATATTTGCAAAGTGATTACGTATATGAGAAAGTTCAGCAGTGGGTTCAGGTTTCAAAATACTTCGCGATGGTATGTGAATCGGTTGATGATTTGTTTTTGACAGAGAGGGAGGAGAGAAAGTATTGATTATTCTGTAGCTAGAAACTTGTTGCAGACCTGTTGACCGACTAAGTGTTTACCTGCCATCAACTTTATTTCAGCACCCTGACTAGTCCTGAAATATTATTGTTAACCTGAGCTTCTGTTGACTGTAATCACGTGCATTCATCTGCGGTTCGTCCTCCTTCTAGGATTCAGTCATTTAAGTGTTGTTATTTCTTCTGCTCAATACATGAAATACTCAAAACTTTGACAAGTCTAGTGCAGCTAAACAAGACCCGGAAATAAGCGTAAAATAAACAAAATTACAGTGCTGGGCATCGCCTGCAATGGGTTGACACCTACTCTAGTCGTACATATTTCAGCCACCCATAATACTTACTGTGCTCTTCGACAATCTTTAAAATATTTGAGATGAGTGCAGATCTACTTACAGAGGAGTAAAAGAGTCCTAGAGGACCAGAGAGCACAGTTTCTGGCAAGTGCTCACGCCTTCGTATATTTAACGAAATCAGGAGTTAACAGAAATCTCACATTTATATAAAAATAATTTGAGGTTTAGTGTATTCACTTATTCATCGCTGCTTTCTCAAAAATTTAACAAAACTTGAACAGAAATAGAAAATTGAAATTGATTTGTCAAATTAAAAATCTGGCATTTTCATACACACCACACTGTCAACACTGTGCAACCCATTCACAACAATACTTTTGTCTTTCCTTCAAGAGAGACAAAAACAAAGCCCCAATATTCATATCTGTTCACTCCCTTGCACATGCCAAGTACAACACACTTCCACTGGCAACACTATCCGCTGAATGAAACAGATTTCAATTTCCCATTTTTCCAGAATTGCTCTACCCCGTCTTAAAAGGGATGTTCTAATATCATATAATATAATATCATCATGTCATACGTAAGGGTGTCAGGGACTTGTGCAGTACTTGCTCTCCCCGTGTTCCGAGTTGATTGCGCCACGCTAAATACAAAAAAAAAAAAACGAAATTAAAAGCACAAATGAAGAGAGGAAGTTGTAGTGTGAAGTGCCTTCATACATACGTGTACACCGAATAGCACGAGGCTACCGAAGTCGATGGATCACCCCCTCCCTGATTGATGGCGGAAAAGTAGGTAGGAAAACTGAGCCCTAGAAAAAGTGTCAAGATCTTCATTCATACTTATAATAGTTAAAAGGGATTGAAAACTTTTACGAATAGTAGGACAGAGATAGACAACTGGATTCTTCCCTCACAGGAAGAACTAAGCCGGTGGAGATTTGTAATTTTACATTTTTCTTTAAATTCTACCACAGCGCTGGCGTTTACCACCGACGACCCTTCCCCCCTCCCCCAACACTCTCATGTACTCAAAAATTCGTTAAGGAAGGAACTCACTCACTCTCAAGAAGGATACAGAGTACAATATTGCTTTATGAAATATTTAAGAAACGAGCGAATCTGCCCATTCATTTGACTCGCACTCCATTTTCTTTATTTTTTATTAATTTATTTGAATTTTTTTTAAATTTTCTTGAAAGGGGGGCAAGAATAGAAATATGCTTTCTAAAAATACCTTTTAGCACCGGCATTTCATTATTTCATGATTTCATGGTGGAGAATAGGAAGAATCTCTTGACGCTGAGGATAGAGAATTTTTTGTTCTCTTCTCTTTAGATGCTGTCGAGCACAATTTCACAAAAAATTTTATCACAATTTTGTTTTGTTTTTTTGTTAATTAAAAAAAAATAATAATAATAATTTGTTGGTAGGAATAACAACACACGACACACGCGATGTTTTTTGACAGCGGATGACACACCAATCTGTGTGTTATACGTTGCACACACCCTTGTGCACTGTAGTAGGATTGCGTCAAGACGCCCCTCATTGAGGTGATAGCGTGTTTTTCCGTTGGTGAGCAGCAGGCAGGAGAGCAATGACAGTTCAGGGCGCATGTGCCAATCCCAAACGAATATGAATAGAAGTGTCAAATTCGAGGTTTGATATGTGAAGGGTCGTGGTAGACAATTGAGCGGCAGATTGTCTACATGCTAAAAATAATTTTTGGTTTTCTGTTTTTTAGTTTTAGTTTTTTTTTTTTTTATCGTTTTGAAAATTTTATGAATGAATGGGCCTCGGAGGGTAGTCAGTCTGTGGTTTCGTAATTATAGGTTGTACTGTAAATTAGATTGGACAGTTGACAGTTTTGACATGTGAATGTGTTGAGTTCGGAGCCATTCAGTGGTGAAAGTGGGCGTTCAATTTAGATGAGCATGGTGATTTTAATTTGTGTTCCGGTTCCCGTCGGGGATAACATTCATTTGAATTAAATATTTAACGCCTCTGTGCAGAAATTGCTATTTTATATTCGTACACTATAATTTTCTCTGATACTCATTGTATTTGAGGTGGAGTGAAAATATTGCGAAACAAAACAAAAAAGTTTTTGTAGCTGCTTTGTTTTTTTTTTTGGAGGAAAGGCGCAAACTGAAAGTAATGCACTTGATCTACACTGGGTGACTAATGCTCATTTATGGCATAGCCTATATATTTTCGGCCTCCTCCCCATACTGAGAGACCCCCTGCAATGAAAAGAGATAAATGCTCACCTAACATCGTTGACCTTTGCAAATAACCGACCTTCCACTTAGTGAGATTCAGCATGAACTTGAATAACCTGATCGAATAGGAAAATCCCGAATTCATTGTTTCAATGTCCTCAATTTCTATAAAGGTTAAACGATCACAGTTCTACAAAGAGTGAGTTGTGAAATCGATTGTACCGGAGATGTGATAATGACAGTTTTGAAACAACATAAATAAATAAAAAATGATCAGCCTAGAAAGCTAGGCGATAAAAGTCAAAGTCACTATTGTGAGGCTCGATAAATATTGTAGTTAAAATGAGGATGCTCACAGTAGAGCACAAGTATTTAAAAAAACAACCGTTTCTTTAATAAAAGTAGCCTTTTTTCATTATTGAGGAATTTCGGCACAGACGATAAAGACGATAAATAACATTATTTACACGGAATGGAAAATACATAAATGATCCACAAAGACATATCAAAATATAATAATGTTATGCGAATTGATATGAACAATATCATAATTAATTCCAAGCATTTACTGCCCTTTGTTTTCTTTTTTCTGTCTTTCGCTGTATTCCTTTCGTTTTTGTTCCAACCGATTTCGAATTTCTTCCATGAGCTCTAGGTTATTTTTCACTCGGTCCATTGTTAATGGTGATCGATTAAATGGATCAGTCTGGTCAGCCATGCAATTGTCGAGCTGTTTACTGTCACACGAGAGCTAGGTAATATCACAGGATCCCCCATAAGACGTGACATAATTGGATCTAAATATTTATCTGATGCATTGGTAAGTGCTTCTTGTTCTTCCTTGTGTTTCCTTTCAAAATTGTTAACTTTTATTGAAAAATTGGATTCGCCAATCAGCTGTCCACCGTCAATGCGTATTTGAACAGTTTCAGCATATCCAAATATTATAGATGACTGCTATATGAAGGTCCATCTTGTGATACTGCTAATCAAAAACTATCGCATGGACTTAAATTGATATATATCCGAAAAATTTCCAAAACGATATGGGCTGGATCGAATTAGAATTCGTTTTCATCTTTTACCTTGAATTAAGTTTTGTTCGGTTCCACCAAATTTAGCAGAAAATAATTCAGGATCGATGCTATTCCGTCAACCATACTGTTAGGTGAGAACAAATTTATCTTGTCACGACCCAAGATATTATCAAACTTTGCCAGCATTCACAGAAGCTGCAATTTCGTTAGATTCTGTTGTAGTTCATTGTAGTTCATTGTAGTTCATTGTAGTTCATCCCATTCACCTTTATCCTGAGCAGCCTGCAACCGACGAATTTGTTGTAAATTCTAAAGTGATTCATCGAGTAAGAATATCGCATCGTTAATTAGAGATAAATAAATCTAAGAAATAGAGAAGGTTCTATAGCGTCCATATTTTGCTCAGCTCCAATAGCTAGATACTTAAAGCATTCCTTCTGCTCTTCAAGGGTCCAAAGAAATTTATTATGGCACACATTGGATGTCGATAAATGAATTTTTGTTCAAACTGAACCAATTGCCCTGTCCTTTTAATACTGGCAAATATTTGCAAAAGATTCGGAACGACTTGCATGCCATCAGGGGGATTGATAAATAAATCAGCGATTAAAGTATTTTCCCATCCTTTGGCAATAAGCTTTCTAAACGTTCAGCCAGCTTGGCCCGTAAGTGAGAATTTTTTACTCCCTCTGGACTGCCCATAAATGCAACTCTCATTTTAAATACCGACGGTGGACCTTCGCAAAAGATGCTAAGCAGCGACTCAAACCGACGAATGAAGTTTAGTTACACTACCATGTTTTCTAAAATGTTTTCCGGAATAGATTTGGAATATGGTGGAAAATACAATGCAGCTTTATTTCCTCTTTCGGGACCTTCGGCAAAAGACAAACATACTTCGTACTCCTCTTTTGTTATTGAATGAATTAAATTGCAATAACGATTTAGCTTATGCTTCGAAGAACCTAAATATTTGCATGTCATTTTCCTGATTCAGCAGACAATTTTTTAAGCAAAAAAAACTGTAGCGTTTGAGAGGTTAACATCCGCATTATACTTTCGGCTAGGCCAGTATTCCCTTGACCAATTGAATCTTGATACTCTGATTGCATATTTCGAATCTCCCGACTATTCCGCACAAATTTTTCAATGTTCTATTCATAAGGACCAATTCCGTGATGAAATTGTATTTGTTAGCTGTTTCTCGCTTCACTGGCAGCAAACATGTTTCCTCAGAGACCTTTTTTAATCAGACTTCTTTGACTGAGCACTGATCATCGGGTGTTGCACAATAAGTAGGATCAACTAAGTAAACTTTATACGAAGCTTTCATAATGGAACACATAGCCGCAAAAGCACTGAAGTGTTAGACATTGATGCCAGGTTATGCACTGACCAAAGTTTTGAACGTGCTGCATTCGCATGAAGACAATTTGCATTCCACGTTAAAGTTTTGACCTTTATCGACGGTTCAAGCACGAGTAGAATTTTAAAAATGGTGAAGATGTTGTCTTGATGTTTGTGAGACAGCTACAAAGATGATCGACGTTTGCCGAGTTCTCGGACAAATGATCGAAATAGTCGTCGGGGCCGTTATCGTTTTTTGGTAATATCGACATTGTCAATAGTTGCCCGGGAAGTGTTGATCTACATAAGCGTTCCAAGTTGTTTCTCGATTGGAAAGAAACAAATGATGCACGACTGATGACACGTGCTAGAGATACTCTACAACATAGCTAATTCCCATCGAAATTCTCATGAGAACTCGCCATATTCATACGAAGCCAGCCATGAATCCATGTGCCTTTACTCGGGTCTATAGTACGGACACAAGCTGGAGCGTTGGTATTCCGCGTGAGAGTAATGTATTTCGTCCAGCGATTACAAATAAAACACAACTTATTCGAATAATATATTGCACGACCGACATGTTATCTTAAACTAACTTAGCATAATATCTAGATTAATACAAAACATTATACAATAAAGAGTTGATAGCTAATATTGTAGTTAACAATCATGTTGTGTTTTTGCATTGCTAATGCCGCTATTTCCAAACTATGTCAACGGGTGTGGCTGAAGCAACTCTGTTGATGGGCTGTTCTATGCTACTTATCTTCTTAGAGTTAACAAACAAAAGTTAAGCCAATCCAAATTTTGTTGTTAAGCGGAAGTTTTCGGTTATGTGTTGATGGTGCTTTTGATGTTGTTACCAAATAATGTCTTGGTATGGTGTTGCTGATGTTGTTGCTATGCTCATAACTCGTGCATTGTGCACTCACTAATGACGCCCTATTTACCGCCCTACCACGCGCGCAAATCCCTCCTGTTTTCTGTCGCTTTTTCGTTTCATCGGAGTTTTAGCATTCACAAAGAGATGGATGTTAAGGGGAGTTTGAAGTGGAAATACATAATAGGCTACTTGGTGGAAGTGGCAATTCAACAGGAAACCTTCAACATTGTTGGATAATAGTTTTGACTGGCATCTAGTGGGTGCAAAAGGGTCTAAGGACTTCGGAATTCTAAAAATTGACTCCTATTAATTAACACAAGTTTTTATTTGAAACGTTCAACATACTGTATAAGTTGCGTTACGTGTACCAACTTGTTATAAGAATGACTAATATTTTAGTAGGAAGTATCATTGTTGTATAACACTTCTAAAAAACTCAACAAGTCGATAAGCGTGCACAAGTTTGAACAAGATAAAAAACTCGGCAAGTCAATATGCGTGGACGTCAATGTGTTCGAGCGTGCAAGTCTTTCAGACATGTTTTGACTTACTCTGACAAACATGCTCCTGATATTTTACTATATATGTAACAAACTTGCACTTTGGTTGAAAGTTCATTTGCGTTTTGAAATTCGTTGGAACTTGAATATCAAAGATAATACGAGTACACTCATCAACTAATTTATTTCAAGAGATTGCAAAGTGATTACATAGCTAAATAAAGTGAATTAAAATAAAGTAATTGAAAAAAAAAATTACAAAATCATTAGTTACCTACGAGCGTTAATAACGTAACCATACATTTCTGCAGTTTATGTAAAAGTAACAGGGTAAGTATAGTATCAAAAAAACGTTTTAATATTTTTCTAAGTATTTTTTGAAATTACTTTAGAAATGTTGTTACCCAAAATTATAAGTGTTCAGTTTTATGATGGCAGACACGAAAAACAATGCAGACAATACAGTTTGGACTACTTGACGTTTGGATTTATTTCATCTCTATCAAATCAACACTTGTCGATGTGTCTCATATGTGAAAAAGTATTCAGTAACCATGAAGCAATGAAGCCTTTAAAAATGGAGGACCAATTATCAAGAGTACATGCGGAAAAAAAAGTAAGCCATTGCTCTTCTTTCAAGCACTTAGAGAAAAACTAGGGAAAAGGCCATCCATAAGATCAATGTTTGCGCCATCATCTATGCAAGACGTCGATGGTTTACGAGCGTCCTTTAATATATCTTTACTAATAGCGAAGTCGGGGAAACACCACACTTATTTCACTAGCCATTGCGGAGTTCCTCAACAAAGTATTGCATAAGCCCGCACATGATATTATTAATAGAATTCCTTTGAGCAATAACACCGTTCAGAGACGAATTGGCAAGATGGGTCGCGACGTGGAAAATATTTTATACAATTTTTAACAGACCAGCAGATTCTCTCTTCAGTTGGACGAGTCTACATTACCCGGCAATGAAGCTCTGTTGTTAGGATATGTTCGATATATTAAAGGTGAAAATGTGTGCCAAGAACTGTTTTTTGCTACTTATTTAGAGACTGATACCAGAGGAGAATCGATTTTTCAGGCCGTTGAATGTTTTTTTTATCGACAAAGCTATTCCATGGAAGAACATTGTTTCTATTGCAACTGATGGTGCACCATCTATGATTGGTCGTCATTGTGATTTTATAGCCCACTTAAAATCTGAGTCCTAGATTGCATCAGTCTTTACAATATGTTATAAATGCTGTCAACAAGATTCGAAGCAGTTCTTTGAACTCTCGGTTATTTGTTCAGCTATGTGAGGAATACGACGAAGCTTTTACTCTGTTACTTCTGCACACTGAGGTTCGCTGGCTATTAAGAAGCTCTTGCTTAGTAAGATTTTCAGCTCTTTTTGAATCTGTGTTTATTATTTATTTATTACTTGACTGATATCTTTGGCATTTTCAACAAAATTAATTTGCAGCTGCAGGTTGACGATCTCAAGTCAACTTAACCAAAATCAATAATATTGGCCTTTGTGGGTAAACTCATCCCTTATAAACAATATTTAAGCAGAAAAGTATATTTACAGTTTCCGCATTTGTCAAAATTACTTTGAATGCTTTAAGACGATGTTATTTTATCATATTACACAAGGATTTTACTAAAAGGTTTCAGGATCTCTTAAATTTACTATTTCCTTAATGGATAGTAAATCAGTACAATATCACAGCCATGGAAGAAGCCAATGTGATAATCCAAGAAGAGTTGATTACCATCAGTACAGACGAGGAGCTTAAGCAGAATTTCAACCAAGGATATCAGAAGTTCTGGTTGCAACACAGCATTGAAACACAGTATTCTGCATTGTGGAACATTGCTGAAAAATATTTTATCGCTTTTCCATCATCATACCTAGTCGAAAAAGACTTCAGTGTGGTTACAAACATTTTGACAAAACAATGCTGCAACTCACCAATATTGAACCGGATTTAGCTAGATTGGTAGAAAGCCACCAGGTTCATCCATCACACTGAATTTTTTATATTTTTTTTACTTTACTATTTTAATGTTTTTTTTTGTCAAAAAATAATTACCTACTTAAGTATTTTTACTTAAGTTTTAATCATTTTTAATTTTTAATAATTATTAATTACACTTAGGTTAGGTTAGGTTAGGTAAGAGTGGCTGTTGGAAATACCAACCCACTTAGGCTATTGGCCCATTGTGATGCCACGTGGATCTATGATCTTCTTACTACTGGAACCAGTTTGAGCTTATAATAAAGCGTAGGAGACTGTTAACGTCTATTTTTTCTAGATCGTTTAGGTCGTTGCAGAAGAAAGCTCCTAGATGAAGCTTCCTTCTCTGAGAGAGAGCTGGGCATGTGCAGAGTAGGTGGGGGATTGTCTCCTCCTCTTCCTCGTCCATGCAGCTTCTACAGAAATCGTTAGTAAAAGCGCCAAGCCTTCTTGCGTGCTTGCCTATGAGGCAGTGTCCGGTAATGACACCTATTATGGCGCTGAGATGTTTCCTATCTAAAAGGATCAGACACTTAGATCGACTCAGATCCAGCCTTTTCCAGATCTGTTTGGTCGCTAGACATGTTTGTCCAGCAGTCCACCTAAGGTTCGTTCTTTTATTGGCATCTAGCTTTAGTGTTAGTTTGCACGTAGCGATTGGTATACCTATACTACCTTTGTCCGGTAGGATAGGTAGAGTGGTTCCAATTTTGGCGAGTTCATCGGCTCTGCAGTTCCCTGGAATGTCTCTGTGGCCCGGCACCCAACAGAGGTGAATGTTGAACTGCTCTGCCATCTCCATGAGAGATGATCGGCATTCAAGGGCAGTTTTAGAACACAATGAGACCGAGTCCAGGGACTTGATGGCGGCCTGACTATCCGAAAATATGCGGATATCCTTTGCAGATATCACGTTTTTCTTCAGCCAGGACAGAGCTTCTTTAATCGCCAAAATTTCCGCCTGGAACACGCTACAGTGATTTGGAAGGCGGAAAGTGAGGCTTAGATTTAGCTTATCTGAGAAAACACCGCCACCAACTCCGTTGTCGGTTTTAGATCCATCTGTGTAGAGATGGATTGACTTGTCCTCCATGAAAGCATCCTCCTCCCAGAATGATCTAGAGGGGAAGCTTACATGGAAGTTTTTGTCAAACCAAAGTTCAGGTATGGTGTAATCGGTGTTCTCTGTGAGGATTCCTAATGTATTAAGAATGTTGGCGTGGCCAAATGAATTATTTGTCCACTGTTTAGTCGCTTTAAGGCGAATAGCTGCAGTCGCAGCTACTTGCTTGCTAAAAGTGTCGAGGGGTGTCAAGTGAAGTGAAGTGTCTAATGCCGCAGAGGGGGTAGACCGCAAGGCTCCGCTTGTGCATAGACATGCTGTTCTTTGGACTCTGCTTAATTTAATGCGGTTGACTGCATTTTCCAAGGCCGTCCACCAGACAACCACCCCGTAAGTAAGTATCCGAGATGTATAGCCAGTGGGTTATGCGAGGTTGAAGGCCCCATTTGTTCCCAATGGCTTTCTTGCAAGAGAATAAAGCTAATGTAGCTTTATTGACTCTTTCTTGAATGTTAGGTTTCCAGTTTAGTTTCCTGTCAAAAATGAGACCCATATATTTTGCTGTATCGGAGAAAGCTAAACTGGTACCGTTTATTGAAGGAGGGTCTATGATTGGAATTTTATATTTCCTAGAAAAGAGGACAAGATCAGTTTTATGGGGGTTTATTCCCAATCCACAGCGATCTGCCCAGCAGGTTAATCTGTTAAGATTTACTTGGAGGAGTTCTTTAATGGTATTTAGATGTTTTCCTGAGACGGCTATGGCAACGTCATCCGCATAGGCAATCACTCTGCTACCACCTGCTTCCAGGTATATCAGTAGTTCGTTAACCACTAAGTTCCAGAGAAGGAATGACCTCCAGGATTGTCGCTTTGCTTTCCTCAGTTATTTTTTGTATAATTTGAGGGATTCTTTATATGAGTCCCAGTCGGTCACTTTTCTTGTGCTTTTTGCTGCGTTGAAAAGTTTTCTGCAGGTGTTTCTGAGCAGTCCTAGTGCCGATGTCCACCAATGTGGCTTTTTCTTGCCTCTTGGTTGAATAAGAGGGCAGGAAGCGGCCATAGCCTTATTGAGAGTCAGAGTAAATTCCCTGACTTTCATGTCGAGCTTATTGGTGTCACGCGGGGGACGTGATAGTTTAGAGGATATCGTTTCCGACAGTATTCCTCTATATTTTGTCCAATCAGTTTTCCGGTAGTTCCGGAAAGCTGGTTGGCTGGGGGGAGCATCACTCAGACTGAATTGGATGTATCTATGGTCTGAAAAGGAGTGTTCAGACGATACCATCCAGTTTGTTAGCCTTTGGGTGATGCTGTCGGAGACAAGAGTAATATCTAATACTTCTTGTCGGTTTTTTGTTATGAAAGTGGGCTCATTGCCAATATTGCAAATTAAGAGGTTAGTACTTAAAATATAGTCTAAAAGTGACTCACCTCTATCATTGATGTCGGTACTGCCCCATACCGTATGATGTGCGTTAGCGTCGCATCCGATTATGAGGCCAGTTTTTTGCCTTCCCGCTTCCAGTACCACCCTTTCTAGGTTATCACCAGGGAGAGGGCCCACTTGGTCGTGGCCAAGGTAAGCCGATGCCAGCCAGTAAGAGCCTTTGGCAGTCTCTAATCTGGCAATGGTTAGGTCGGGGTCACGGAGGTTGGGAAGTAGAAATACATTAAGGCTACGTTTCACTAATATACAAGTTCTAATCTTACCTTTGTCTCTTGTATAGAGCGGAACGTATGAGGGTGTCCTAAGTCCACGAACCACGCCTTCTGCAATCCATGGTTCCTGGATTAGAATTATGTCTTCTGCGCTTTTGGAAAGACGCAGAATGAGTGCGGCCGAAGCCTTTTTTGAGTGGTGGAGATTAATCTGGAGAAACCGTATCATTGCTACAGTCTTCCAGAATCGCCTCCACCACGGTGTTGTTGAGGTCCTCCGATTCTGAAGATGTGCCCAAGAGCTCATCTTCTATCTCTGATCGTGTAGAACCTCTAATTGCTTCGTCATCGGTTTCCATTTCCGACAATGTGTCAGAAGAGGAGACCGACGGCTTGGTAGTCACCTCGGACAGATTGGAGTCGTCGCTATCCAATTCTGGAAAGGATATCAACGCTCCAAGATCCAAGGTTGTGATATCAGGTGTTAAAGGAGGAGGAGGTTGCTTATCAGCATCCAGCTCATCCTTTTTGTACACCCTTAAGTGAATGGACTCGAATCCGAACCGAATCATGCCTTTCGTCTGCGCCAGAGGAGAAAGTGATTCCTTATTGATCACAATTAACGCGCATCTATAAGAACCCCTTAGTTCCTCCAGTTTCGCGACTTTCCAGTCATGAGTCGGAAGAGTCGGGTTGCTGAGCCGGATGATTTCCAGGATACTTTCTGGAGAGGAGGGTTCGGCTGGAATCCAGGTACGAGTTCGAGGTCTACTAGGAATGTCTTCCTTAGATACGACCTCGAGTTTTGCACCTGGCCAAACCTCTCCTAAACCATCGATGGCCTTGGTGAAAAGATAGAGAGATCTCTGGTTGGAGCAAGCGATGAGCTTGACATGGCCTTGGTGCCAGCCAGCGTCGCTTGTGATAGGAGGTGGTCCTGGGTTCTCCCGCATGATGGCCAAGAAGTTGCTCGAGAGCTTCAACTTGACCAATTGCCACCGTTCCGGTGTAATGGAACCATCGGTATCGCTTCTGTCGATCACCGCGATCACCAATGCGTCCTTTAGGACTTCATTATAAGACCTCAGAGATCTGCTGTTGGATGGCCCAGGGGTTGTGGAACTGTGTGTTTTGGGCCTCTTGGAAACCGGTACGGTTTCCTCCAACGATCTCTGACGCTTAGAGGAGTCTTTTGACGTTTTGGGAGCAGTGGAAGCAGTGGGAAATCCGTCTTTTAGGATGTTTTTAGCCCACTCAACCTTGCTCTTTATTTCCGCACTTCTCCTAACCTCCGGAATGGATCCGAAGGTTTTGATGATGCGTGAAGCATTTCGGCGTCTTATGTAGAGCGCCTTAGATGGAGCTTGCCGATGCGGCTGAGCTCCAGATTCCTCTTTGGAGGGAGGAGTTTTGGTAGCAGCAACAAGTCCGTGGCCTGCCACAAACTTGCTGCTGCTAGGGGCGGAGGAAGTGATAGGACCATGGCTTGCCACAGTCTTAACACTCCCTGAAGGAGTTTTGGTAGCCGCAACAAGTCCGTGGCCTGCCACAAACTTGCTGCTGTTAGGGGTGGAGGAGGTGATAGGACCATGGCCTGCCACAGTCCTAACACTTCCTGAATTCTTATTTTTTGGCTTGTCCCTTTTGCTTTTAGAGGATGGCGCACCATGGCCTGCCACAGTTTTGCCGCCTCTCGGCAATGCAGGAGCCTTGCCGGTAGTCGGTGTAGTCAAGTGTATCAATTACACTTGATACTTACTGAATTTTATGTTTATTTATTTTGTTAAATTTTAATGAGAAAATTATAGTTAAGTGAGTAATTAACCAACAGTAAAGTTTTTAAATCGGTAAGTATTTTGTATCAATAGGAAAAAAAACTAGAGATAGGATTTTTAAAGTAATTTGGCTATGGGGGTCTGAGGTTTCAGTTCATTTTGAAAGGGGGTCTCTTGCCTAAAATAGAATTTAATGAGATCGAGTCCAGGGACTTGATAGCAGCCTGACTATCCGAAAAGATGCGGATATCCTTTGCAGATATCACGTTTTTCTTCAGCCAAGAAAGAGCTCCTTTAATTGCCAAAATTTCCGCCTGGAACACGCTATAGTGATTTGGAAGACGGAAAGAGAGGCTCAGATTTAGCTTATCTGAGAAAACACCGCCATCAACTCCGCTATCGGTTTTATAATAGATCCATCTGTGTAGAGATGAACTGACTTGTCCTCCATGAAAGCATCTTCCTCCCAGAAGACTCTAGAGGGGAAGCTTACATGGAAGTTTTTGTCAAACCAAAGTTCAGGTATGGTGTAATCGATGTTCTCTGTGAGAATTCCTAATGTATTAAGAATGTTAGCGTGGCCAAATCCACTGTGTAGTCGCTTAGGCGAATAGCTGCAGTCACAGTTGAAAGTCTATGCTGTTCTTTGGACTCTGCTTAGTTTAATGCAGTTGACTGCATTTTCCAAGGCCGTCCACCAGACAACCAACCCCTAAGTAAGTATCGGCTTTATGACCGAGATGTATAGCCAGTGGGTTATGCGAGGTTGAAGGCCCCATTTATTCCTAATGGCTTTTTTGCAAGAGAATAAAGCTATTGTAGCTTTATTGACTCTTTCTTGAATATTAAGTTTCCAGTTTAGTTTCCTGTCAAAAATGAGACCCAAATATTTTGCTGTATCGTAAAATACTAAACTGGTACCGTTTATTGATAGAGGGTCTATAATTGGAATTTTGTACCTCCTGGAAAAGAGGACAAGATCAGTTTTACGGGGTTTTACTCCCAGCGATCTCCTCAGCGGGTTAATCTAATGAGATTTAGTTGAAGGAGTTCTTTAATGGTATTAAGATGCTTACCTGAGACGGCTATAGCAACGTCATCCGCATAGGCAATCACCCTGATATCTTCCGCTTCCAGGTATATCAGCAGTTCATTAACGACTAAGTTCCTGAGAAGGGGAGAAAGGACACCGCTTTGCGGCGTACCTCTGCTGACACATCTTTTAGCAGAAGTCTCACCCAGTTTGGAGTTGATTATCCTGCTGTTTAGCAAAAAACTGATCAACTCCCCAAGTGAGTCGTCTACCTGCAGAGTTGACAGCGCAGTCGTGATTGCAGATGTGTTGACGAAAAGGAGCCCTCTTAGTCCAGGAAAGCAACCATTGTGTACCCTTTATATTGATCCAGAAGTCTTGGATCAATTTTAGCTCGTATATGGATATCAATCAGTCGTTCTAGAATTTTGAGAAAGTAAGATGATAGATTTATAGGTCTGAGGCCCTTTGGGACAACATGAGAACATGCTTTGGGAATGAATACTATATTGACTTCTCTCCAGGACAGTGGAATGTGGATAAGTTCTACAGAATAATATCTGAGGACCTTTGTAGCTCGTATTATACCGGTATTATACCGTCCGGACCAGCAGACTTATATGGTTTAAAGCTATGCAGCGTCCAGAGCAGTCTGTTTCTTGTAATCAGACAATGAATTTTGGTCCCGATTGCAGTAGGCCTGTTTGGGATGTTATTGGCCGCGAATTGGTAGCTACCTGGAAAGTGGGTGTCCAGTAGCAGGTTGAGTGATTCATCACTTGAGGTCGTCCCGGAGCCATCGGTTTTTTTTCAAATAGCTAGGCATCATAGGATTTTTCTTAGATGCGATGCCTGAGAGGTTTCCGTGATTTTGTCACAGAATGATCTCCAGGATTGTCACTTTGCCTGCCTCAGTTCTTTTTTGTATAATTTGAGGGATTCTTTGTATGAGTCCCAGTCAGTCACTTTTCTTGTGCTTTTTCCTACGTTGAAAAGTTTTCTACAAGTGTTTATGAGCAGTCCCAGTGCTGATGTCCAGCGATGTGGCAATAGCAGTGTAGCTATTGTGCAATTTGAAGGTTTTGGTAAGTCGTTAGTAAATAAGAGGTATAATACTGGGCCTAGGATACTCTCTTGTGGGATCCCAGCATTGATTTCTTTCAGTTGAGAATAGGAATTACCTTGTTTAATTCTAAAATATCTGTTTGAAAGGTACAATTTTAGTACTTCTGTATATTCCCTGGGAAAAAGTAATTTTAGTTTTTGAAGAAGGCCTTCATGCCAAACTTTATCAAATTCCTTTGCTACGTTCAAAAATACAGCTGAGCATATAATTTTTTCCTCCAGATCTTTTTTGATGACGTCTGTAATTCGGTGTACTCATTCTATGGTAGAATGTTTATCTATGAAAGTAATAAAAGGGCTTAATCTCTTCAGAAAAACCTTTTCTAATACTTTAGACAAAATCGGTAAAAGAGAGATGGGCTTGTAGGATTATGGTTTGTGAGGATCATTTCTTGGTTTGGTGATAATAATGATGTCTGCTACTTTCCAATGACAGTGAACTTGGTTCAAGTTAATACACGCGTTTATTAAAATTTCCGGTTTAAACAAAGCTGTTGGTGGTAGCTTCTGTAGGACTTCGGTATTTATTAAATCGTAGTCAGGTGATTTTTTCCACTTCAGATGATTTTCAATAATTAGATTAATTTCAGTAAGTGTGACAAAAGATAAATTTTTCATTCGGTTGCTGCACTTCTGGCCAGATTTCATCGACTTGTGATTCGTTGGGTTGAAAAATATCCATTAGATACTCAGCAAATCTTTCTCTTTTCAGCTATTGGATTTATTTATTTATTATTGGGTGTTTAACTTCAGTTGGCTTTTTATTGACAAGAGGTTACTTTTCTAGGGCACATTTTGTATTTCAACATTGTTATTTTTGACTTATCTATAATAGATTCACAATCAGATTCAAAAAAAGAGCAATATCAGTATAGACGGATTATGGTTTCTTACAGGGACTCAGGTGTGCACGCGAACAAGCGACACGAACAGCAAACGCTTGATTAATTGTCCTGCATACTCAATACCTCCAGGAATAAAGTCAATTAGATCGTCTATGACTTCGTATTCGTAGAAAGGTGCAGCATAATAGAAGGGACATACAGATATTAGATGTTGAACTCAGCAGCTCTCTGAAGTATGTTGCGAAATATTCAGAAATGAGCTTGTGATTGCCAAAATTCCTGAGCATGGGAACATCGCGCTACTCGTCTACCTTCAGCCTTAAAGTAGATTTTTAGACTTTGAATTGGCTTCCAAATAAAAATTCCTGAAGGAACCATCGCTGGAACGCTCATAGGCAACCAAAAGATTTTCTCACCCTTTTACAACCATCATCAAACCAAGAATCAGACCGTTGCTGTGCAAAACTTCCGCCTTTAAGGACTGCATTGTACAAATATGTATTGGCTGGAACAATGCAAAATCGACTAAGTGATTGGGAAAGAAAGCAAAAAGTTTTTAATGAATTTCAAGATGGATTACGAAAACGATACTCGCCTATATACATATAGCCTAATGAGAATAATCAAAACAAAAAATGCCGAAAAAAGGAAATCACATCCGAGTATATGTTTTCTTAGTAGAATTCAAGGCTGCATTTGACTGCATCGACAGGATATCGCTGTTTTATAAAATCAGTAACATGGCCATATCAACAAAATATCTGAATTTACTGTGAAGTATTTATTTAGTAAATTTGATGAGGTTGATAAAATCCAGAGATGCTTTATAAAAAAACTTTTCAAATTGCCTGATTCCATCCCAAACTCTGCTATGAATCTAGAAACTGAAGTCCTTGAATTACATCTGTCAACACTAAATCTTCACATGGACTACATTCAAAACACTATTTTCCGATATGAAGTACCTATATCGAGAACATTACGTACTATCGATGAAAGTCATAAGCAAGGAAAATATATGTATTAGTTGAAAGAATGACAGAAAACCGGTGAAGATATAGGCATAGACTGGGGTAAACTCAGATATGTGGAACAGAAACCAAATGGTAATATTAGAATATTTGGGAACTAAACAAATTAGGAAAAATCTGGGCGATGTTATACAGAGTATACATATTCCAATGATGCATTCAAAAACTCGCAAATTTCTGGCGTTTGAAAATCAGAACAGGACTGGTCAGACTGAACGCAGACAAACAATAGAAGAGGACGAACCAGAAAATATTCATAATGTAACCTGAACGAGGAGGAAACCGTGGCTCACTTGTTGAGAAAATGTCCAATATTAGTAAAACAACGAGTTAAATATTTCCAGAAAAATATCATCGAAGAAAACGAAGTGCTACTAATACTGTATGGCAAATCTGGAAACCAATGGAAACACTATACAAATTTGTAAACAATGTGTGTAGAAAACTACTCCGCAAGTCATCCACATAGTCGTCCACCTTCAATTATGGACCGCCATAGGCCATAGGCCATTAAGTATAAAAGTATGTGTCGATCCCAGATCCGCTGGTAGCCCTAAACAGATGCTAATTCATTGTCCTATTGAATCGCTCAACCATTCTATCGAATTGAAGGTGTAGTAGCGTTGTCCTTCTTTTTTTTATTTCCAGATATTGGCACACTTCCTGTAGCTAAATTGGGACCACAAATCTGCTCACCCACCAGTTGTTGAATATCTGTTCTGCTACGGTCTTAGCCTCTTAATTTAGGATTGCGAACAATTTCGGCCACTTACTGAAGTAATCCATGACAACGAGGGTGTATCTGTTGTTATTAACGATGTTAATGGTTATACGTTCGAATGGTGCTCCGACATTATATTGTTGCAATCTTCCCTGCGATTTAACTTATGGATCTTGGGTTGTGCGGCTTTTTGCACCAATTCTTGACATTTTCTTTTGGAATTTTATATCTAGCCCTTACCTTCTCCAACATCTTATTAATTCCTAAGTGACCTCCTGAGCTTCTGTCATGTATTTCATGGGACATTTCACTGATTCTGGATCCTGGCACGATTAGCTGTTGTTTCTTCTGCACTTTCCCATTTTATCTTTTACACACGAATCCCAATACGCCTTCAGAGTTTGGTTCCTGTCTGATATCTCCTGCCTGCTGGTCTTTCCTAGTGTTCCTTCCACGCCAATATTGGTTCAATGTCATTTTCAGCCTATTGGGAGGAAAGGATTTCATCTGTACTCCAACCCACTCTACTGGCTTAGTTCGGATCATTTGGATAGTGGACTGATCTTTCGCTTCCTTACGCATGCAGTTTTCACATTTGACTCCGCTTTGTTGATGAGATCAGCATTTGAGTGGAGTTTTCCCTTGCGATGTTGCACTTCAAAGTCGTAGCCCTGCAACTGCTCGATCCATCTTGCAACTTGGCCTTCAGGGTTTTTAAATTGTAGTAGCCATTTCAGAGCTGCGAGGTCTGTACGAAGAATGAACTTTTGTTCAGAAGCTTACGCCGAGTTAAGCAGTAGTTCCGTTCAGGCCAGGAGGGTACCTTGCTGTAATATGCAAACACTTTCTCTTGAACTTGAGAGGTCATAGCTCCGCGCCTAACAATGCAGGCGTCCGCGTCCACGATGAACATTTTTCCGAGTGTGGGCTAATCCAAGATGGAGGCATTACACACAACTGTGGCGTGAGTTCTTGAAATGCATTTTTACATTCTCCAAACTACCTAACCTGTCGGCCTTTTTCCGTAAGTATTACGAGTATAGATGCAGGCTCTTGGCAATACCAGAAAAATCATAAGGTAGACATGTGGCAAGTATGGCATAGAAAAACACACTTAATAAGTGCCCTCTACGGCTCCGTTAGCCACTCGCATTCTTTCGACGAAATTCCTATCCACGGTTTGACATACGAATAAATATGATTGGATTCAGATAGGGTGGCGGCCAATTCTTGTGGCCCAAACATGACAAGCATATATGTTTTGTAATAATGCCATTATTTTACGTGACATGTGGCAAATGGTGCCGTCATATCTTTACGATCCAAATCATTTGTTTGAGGCCCAAAAGGCTGTGATATCATTCTCGAATAGAGTTCGCCATAGGTTGTTTGTGTATAAAAATAAAAATGACTCTATGATGTTTCCAGCAATCTCCACACTAAACTAACATGCTAAACATCCCTACCACTTGGGATGCATTTACTTTTTATGAAGCATATGTGGCTTGTCGTCACTCTAAATGCGCCAATTTTGCTTATTCACGTAGCACTTGACCTGAAAATGTGTCTCATTGTTGAAGATGATTATGATGTAAAGCCTACAGTTCACTTGTAGTTGTTCAGTGAACTAAATGACGAAATTTCTTGGCTGTGTATGGTCATTAAGCTTGAGTTATTGAGGCAGTTGGGTTTTGTAAGCATGAAGATTCACATCTTTAATAGACTACTTCATAGTGCTTCTGGAAATGTTTGAATTTTGACTGGACGATTTCGGACTCTCGGCAATATCATGGCGAACAGTAAAGATGTTTTCTGCTGAACGATCTAACCGAACCTGTTTCGATTGTCTGACATCAGAAATCCTCTCACTCTCTTGTTTTACATCACTTCAACACTGCTTACTACGATGGTATAGCGATTTTGTCAGAAACGCCAAGTATAATGCAAATCATGATAAACGAATTGAAGTAGTACAGCACCCTATGAAGCATACAAGGAGACATCAATAAATCCAAGATAAATGGCAACAAATTCGTGCTCCGCATCATAAAACACGTTTGAATAACCTGTGAAACCTGCTGAGAGAGAGACCATTAAAAACTTAAAAAATCATGCAGTAGACATGTATCTTGAAAGCTTGACAGCAAAAAGGGATTCAAATTAAAAGGTACTAAAAGACCTCCTGCCGCCTCCAATTAGAAAAAATAACAATGAATGGGCGAGGGGAGATAAGCAGAAAGTGGAATTATTCGCTTCCCATCTGGAAGAGACCTTTATGCTATTCGACGATCAAGCTCTCATCTACAATATCAATGAATCGGAAAGAGCGTGGGAAATTACACGATGAAAAATGCAACGCTAACTGAACTTAACACTGAAGTAAAGAAATTAAAATTAAAGAAAGCTCCCGGTTACCATTTAGTAAACGGAGAAGTCCTTAAAATGCTGCCAAAAGCATTAATTAAGCTCCTTTACGCAACACTGATGTTAAAATACGTTTCGAGCGGAAAGTGGAAATTTGCTGAAGTTATAATGGTCCTAAAATTAGGAAAATCTCCGGATGGCAAGAAGTTGTCAAAAACCGAAAAAGATAGTGAGATCTACAGTTGGAATAAAAAATTTGGTCACTTAAATATAAAAATATAAAGAGCATTTTATGTTTATCTAAAGAAAACCCGATGCGCGGTTTTGACCTAACAAATTTTCCCGACAATATCCAGTGCGACATATGTATGCTTAAAAGCCAAAATATTAAAAGAAAATCAAAAGGTTTTAACAATAACGAAGAAACGGCTGAGTTAGAACAGATTTGCTATCTGGAAAGGAACATTCATCGAAGAGGTGAAGGACAACAATAGAATTCAAAACGGACCAGGACCCGATGCCAGTCAACTAAAGCAAAATAATAAGATGAAGAAGAAGGTGGGGAAAGTAACGCTACAGGTATTTATAAAACGAAGTAAGACAGCAAAAGCATTAGTGAAAAAGAGCATGCTGTTCTATTTGAATTAGGCACACAAATATCCGCAAACGATTGAAGAAGCGCTACACTGCCACAAAGCGAAGCACTGGAAGCAGGCCATGCGATTGGAGTACAAGACTTTGATTTCCAATGACTCGTGAATGCTTGTTGACCTGCCACCGGAAAGAAAATCAATCAAATGCAAATTGGTGTTTAGTTTGAAAAGGGACAAAGGCGGAAAGATCGAAAAGTATAAAGCCCGTTTGGTTGTACAACACAGAGGCCAGGATTCGATTTATGTGAAACGTTTTCGCCTGTTGTCCGATACTCCGCAGTGCCACTTATTTTTGCTTTGTCTGTGAAGTACAAACTGCATCTTCATCAAATGTATGTCACAAGTGCATACTTGAATGGAAGGTTACAAGAAGAAGTGTATATGTACCAGCCAGAAGAGTTTAACAATCCGAAGTATCCACAGCGTGTCTGCAAATTAAGAATGGCCTTGTACGGACTCAAATAGTCAGAACGTGAGTGGAACAACAGGCTGGACGAAGCTCTAAAAAAGTTTGAAAGATGCAGCTACGATTCCTGTACACAAATAACTAAAAGGGAGATGTCAATATCCTGGCAATCTATATAGATGATATTTTACTCGCTTGGGGAGGACGCGTGTAGATGAATTTGTCGTTGTGGACAAGAGCAAAGTGGAGTATTTCCCTGGACTGGAAGTGGAATAAAACGAAGCGAGGAACTACGAGTACACCATCATCTCTATCTAGTGGAGTTGGGAGCTGAGTGACTGCAAATGGCGTGGGACACCGTTAAAGCCTGACCAAAAGCTTACGAAGTGTCAAAGTTGCGCTGACAACCTTGCAGATATAAAATAGTATTGTATCAGAGAATAATAGAGACGACATCTTACATTCTGCCAGCAAGTTGTCTCAGTTCAATGTGAACCCACATATGCAGCATATGTCCGCAGCAAAGCACATAATTTTTCTCTTATTTATAGCAAACCTGAATATCCTTTACGTGGTTACTCCGATGCTGATTGGGCAGGGAATGATGACCGTCGATTTTACATTGGCTATGTATTCCAACTATCTGGTGGAGCTATAACATGGGCAACGAAGAAGCAACCGACTATCGCACTATCCAACACAGAAGCGGAATAGATGGCGCTGACGGCTGCGGTCAAAAAAGCAGTCTGCTTGCGAAACCTTGTTTCTGAAATGGATTTTGAGAGTCTTGTTAACCAACCGCTAACGATTTCCCTTAATTTTTTCGCAACAAGTTTTTTCTCTTTTCCTTGCAAGTCCCTTCGGTACCCCTTTTCGTTGAGTCTGAACACCGAGCTCTCAGTGGAGGGTAGCCTTGGTCCCATCAGCCAGTGGCTCACCAATCCCAGATCTCGGAAAACAACCCACATAGGTTTCACGGTCCTTTAAATCCAGACACCCCAACACGATGATGACGGGTGGGACAAGACGATCGCTGGAGCCTACACCCCAATGAAAGCCAACCAACATGAGGCTTAATTAACACCGCCACCGATGTGGAGACAGCACCAGCATCACATCCCACAACTGATCTGGATGCTGTTAGCCAGAGCTAGCACCAAACTAATCGATCGATGGGTGAAGAGACGACGATCTCTTTGATAGCAACACGCCAACGAGGGAGCAACAAAGGAGCAACAATGGTGTGTAGGCAGACGGCCAACACAATCGAGCACATCCTAACGATGCACCAGCTTTAAAAGTCAGGTTCGACGGGTAAAGGGATCGTTTAAGCCAGCACCCCACTGATGGAACACCGAAGGAGCAGTAGAATCGTTTAGGTGGACGTCCAAGTAACAAGACAGCCTCCAACGAGGGGATATACAAACACACAAACATTTAAACATACAAAAAACATTGAACATCCTACAACCAACACACAACAACAAACCACAATAACCAACAACAGACAACACCAACCAACAACAGGTAACAACAACAAACAACTACAAAGAACAAAATTACAAACTGCAAAACTAAATAAAAAAATAAATAAATAGTTGTAAGGAATGACACGCTATTAGGCAGCAAAGCTTGGTAGTGTTGTAGGTAATATCGGTAATCCCGTCGTTGGATCCGCTAGAGCTGAATGAATGTGTTTTTTTTTGTTCTTGTTTGCGCCAATGGATGTGAATCTTCTAAAGATGCGGTAGCCCGTGCCACGAACATGCATGATTCGCAACACCCGAATATTCGATGCCTGGAGTGCGTACTAATCCACACCACTACGTCCTCCAACCACTCTTCCCGCGGGACTGCCATTAGGTATTATTTCGCGGGGCTGGTTAGCAATTATGCTCTTTTCTCCGAGGCCGTCTCTTGAGCTCTTCTTCTGCTCTTCGCAGCGCGTACTGTACGCGCATTATAAATGAGCAGATCTTCATCCACTTGCCCTCTGACTGCGTCATGTTACTTATGAGGTTTTCTGGACTTGGCAGATTTACTCTTTCCTCAGCAAAGCGTCTGCAGTAGAAAACTGCATGCAACGCATCCTCTTCCTCATTTTGACATTCTGGACCCTGGGGCGAACTATCGTTCTAAATCTATGGAGGTATTTCCGGTAGACGCCGTGCCCAGACAGGAACTGTGTGATGTTAGTTACAGTTCGCTCATGGTCTCTTTGTCCATGTTTCTATGATGGGAATGAGCTTGTAGGTCTACTTGTATTTTGTGGAGCGGTCCCACCTGGTTTGCCACAGCATTGCGGATGCTGCCTTTTCTTCTTCCTTAACCCTCTTTGCCTCTTGCCGGTTCGAGGGTCGCCTAAAATACACCCTCTTCATCTCATCCGCGAGGATGTCTATTGGGATCATTCCAGCAAAAACACAAGCTGCATCATCGGAGATTGTACGGAATCCGCTTATCACTCTGATTGCAGAGAGCCTGTGAGCTGATGATAACTCTCTCCTACACTCATTTGTCGCCAGGGCACCCGCCCATATAGGAGCAGCGTATAGAAGTACCGAGCTGACCATTCTGGTCAGCAAGATCCTTCGGGCGTATCCAAGTCTGCCGATGTTCGGTAGCATTCGGGAGAGTGCCGCCTGCATCAGCGATGCTTTCTTGACAGCGTACTCGATGTGAGTTTTGCAGCGCAGCCAGTTGTCCATCATGACTCCAAGGTACCTTAAGGATTCTTCGGATCTAATTGTCTGGTCTCCGACGCGGAAGTTTGCGTATTCCACCGCCTTGAGGCTGGTTATTAAGACAGCTTCAGTCTTATGTGCAGTTAGTTCCAGACCCGTAGACTCCAACCATTCCTTTATCTTTACAACTGTCTCGTCTGTGGCAGACTCCACCTCGTGAATGTGCTTGGCTACTGTAACCATTGCTATGTCGTCAGTGAATCCAATAACCTTGACTCCCTCAGGGTTAGGCAGGGTTAGTCGCAGAACTCCGCTGTACATAATGTTCCATAGGAGAGGTCAAAGGACCGACCCTTGCGGGACTCCCGCGGAAACACTGTAGTGCTTAGCACCATCGTCTGTATGATACCTCATGTTACTGAAGTAGTCCGTGACTATCCTCAGGAGATAGTATGGTGTATCCATCCTGGCCACGGATCTTCTAATAAACGACCAGCTCGCTGATTTAAACGCGTTTTTTACGTCGAGCGTTACTACAGCGAAGTATCTTTATGTCCCCCATTTCCATCTTTTCCCTTGCATTGCTTCAGTTGCTTTATCTACCGCCTTCATTGCTTCATTGATGGTAGAACGAGATGTTCTGAAGCCGTACTGGTGATCTGACAGCGCTCCATTTTCCTCCGCCATCGCAAGCAGTTGTATATAATACGCTCTATGATCTTACCTAGAGTATCAAGATACATATTGGGCTATACGATGATGGTTCTCCGGGTGTCTTAAGTATTACCCTTTTTAAGCAGCATCAAGTGTTGCAGTTTCTATGGCGTAGGGAATATCTCCTCCTCTAAACACCTTTGCATCGTCGCTAAGAAGATGTCCGGTCTAGTCTTAATAGCCATCTTTAATGCCTTATTCGGCCCGAATCGGACGGAGAGTTTTTTTTTCAATCAGAGTGATTCGAGGTATAATTCACAGTATTTTTTTATGTGCTTGAAACTCTACAACAGCCAAATCTACGTGTCAGTGTTAAGCCTTCACACGCAGAATTTTTCTGTCTGAGTTCCAATTACACAAATGAAAAACTGACTTGCCATGGGCAGGATTCGAGCCTGGACCCTCCGAGTGAGAAGCGATTGCTAGTACCACTACACCACGGCCACCCCACCCACCTTCCATATTGATCTCCGTTGTGATGGTGACCATAGTAGTTGGTCTATGCGGGAATATATGCTCTACTATAGCCCTTAGCATTGCAGGGCAGGTTAATTGTGGGGACCTGTTGCCTTTAAGCTTCTTCATCACCACTCTATACGCTAAGCCCCAGGGGGTCTAGGTTAGCCTCGTCGCAGAGGTGTCTAAAACTTCTTGATTTACTCTATTTAATGACACTTTCCATTTTCGTCGTGCTTGTAGGCACTTCGCTAAATTTGTTGTCCCTCAATGGGGGATCTATCAGATGTTAAGCAGATAAGAACAGATACTACACTTTGATCTTAGCCATAACGCCGAGAAGCGATGAATGAATTTGTGAGTGAGTGTGTGCGTGAATGTGTGTGTGTGTGCCTTTCGGGAGCTGTGGAAGTGGAAGTCACTTTGGTGACGACCAGAAATAGAGATTGTGATGTTAGGCGAACTTTGTAATTTTTTTTCTGTTATTTTTTGCAGCAAAAAAAAAGAATTAGAGTAAATGTTTTTTCTCTTTCTTCATAACGTAGCGTCGCGAGTGCAAAAAAGGAAACCAAAAAGGGGAAAAGTAGAAGGGAAAGTTCAAGGACAGAAATGAGGAGTTGGATAGCGAAAGGATTGAGGAACTATGCCAGAAAGAGGAGCAGCACAACCAAGAAAAAAAAGCTAAGTATAGTGATAGAGTGCAGTGTAATGTAAGTACCGTTTTTTTCTATTCGGGACTGTTAAATAGTGATTCCGGAAAAAATCACGTGGCGCCCCTTTGTTTTACCCAGGTCTAGCTGCCATTAAAGCGCTACCTGGAGGAACACACAGCCGGGATAGCGCAATCGCAGAGAAGTTATTGTTTGATTCGGGGCATCGCGCTATCGGTGCCGGAAATCAGACATAACTAATCGAATGTTTTTTTTTACAAATTTGACTCTAGTAATCTTTCTCATATGAATAATTGTTTTAAAAATATTAATTGGTCAAATGAATTTCTGGGTCAAAATATATCTGAAAAATTCTACACTTTTAAAGTTATATTTATAATAACAATGTTCTTCAAGAATGTGTACCCATGATTCGTAAAAAAGTAAATTCTCATCCTGCTTAGTATAATAAAAGATTACTTAAATTAAAAAATGCTAAGAATGAAGAACATAAATTGTTCAAAAGGTCGTGCTCTTCTGACGATTATACTCTCTTTTCACGTCTAAGAAAAGAGTTTGTTTTTCTTTCTAAATTTCTGTATTGCATTTTACTCGTTCTGTAGAAGTTAATCTTAAAATGAAGAGAAAAAGTATCGGTTTTCAAATAATGATGTACCTTGATGACAAACAATCTAGTGACCCTAAACAAATCGCAGATATGTTTGCAAAATACTTTTATAATTCAACCTGATTCCATTGATTTGAATTATTTTCGCTCTCTTCCATCAATTATTGATTGTTCTTACTATTCGTTTGATGTTGCGAATGTTGAGTCTGCCCTATGTAATTTAGAGACCCCCTCCCCCCTCCCAAAAAAAAAAAACAATAGCTTTACGCTCGCTTAGTTTTCCTCTATTAGAATTATTTAATGAATCCCTCTCCAATGGAATTTTTCTTGACGAGTGGAAGGTTTCCACAATAGACCCAGGATATGAATCTAGTACCGATTACCAAACTTTCAGTTATTCCCAAACATTTAGATTAGTCTTGTAAAGGACAAAATTACCTTTACAACTAAACAACATATAAGTAAATATCAACATGGCTTTTGGAAGGGTAGATCAACTCTCTCGAACTAAGTGGAATTTACAAATTTTTACATTAATTCTTTGGGAGCCTATAAACAAGTCGATGTGATTTATACAGGTTTTGTTAAAGCTTTTAGCAGAGTTAACTTGACTACTCTTTTAAACAAAATTACTGCATATGGCTTTAATGGTTCATTGCTGTAATGGCTTAAATCCTATTTGCATGGCAGAAAGCAATATGTTGTTATTGGAAATTATTTTTCTAAAGTCTAAATTTTAGTCACATCTGGTGTTCCACAAGGCAGCCATCTAGGTAAGATAGCAAAATGTGAAGGCATGCCATCACAACAGCTTAGGTAAAAGGGAAAAAGCCGCTTCTGAGAGATCGAAGGCCATCCTGGTCAACAGGCGGCAAGCAAGGGTGATGTAGCTGCAAAGGCGAGAGGGGAAGCCGATCTACCTCCTACGCGGCAAAATTAAAAGAGGGGCCTGGCGTCCCCTGCAAAAAAGGTGAAGGCTGGTACTTCATCACTCGAAAGACGAGCTTCTCGTCTAGCAATCGACCAGTGGAAAAACGCCATGTTGATATCTGTGGAAGGAATTACCGACCACAAGAAACGGGGAACTTCAATTCGATGGCACTGGTTGGGAGGGCGGACACTATGTTGTAGCTTGTGGGAATAAGTTTTCTGTGGACATTTTCAGACATTTTGGAAGTATGTGATGCTTGGGAAAGCATCAAGCTAAAATGCACGATGGTGGCAGAGTTGGCAAAGTACACTCTGCCGACAGTATGGGTATGGGTTCCGTGTCCCTACGCGTACCCTGAGAAGCTCCTGGGACTACTCCTTGTGCAGAATCGGGAACTAAATGCTGATAAAGGGGTTTCCAGTAGGGACTTGACAACTTTGAATTTAATTTGTGAATGCACTCTTTCACTAATCATCAAACTGTCACTGTCAATTTATTCAGTAAACTCAACATTTTCATCATGGTAAAGTACACGAATGGGCCATTTGAAGCGACGTACGTTCTCCGATTGGGTTCTGGAGAAGATGCGCCAAGATGATGAATCTCATCGCAAAATCATCTGGTTGGCTCAACGCAAAATTTCGTCGACGATAACGATCGTTACATTACTGTGAATGGTCAGCGTTATCGCGCCATGGTCACCGATTATTTTTTACCTAAATTGGAACATATGGACTTGGACGACTTGTGGTTTCAACAGGATGATGCCACAAGCCACAAGCCACACAGCACACGCTACAATCGATTTATTGAAGAGTAAGTATGGTGAGCGTGTTGTCTTAAGAAATGGGCCAGTCGATTGGCCGCCTCGTTCGTGCGATTTAACGCCGCTTGACTATTTTCTGTGGGGCTACGTTAAGTCATTGGTTTATGCCAACACTGAACTCGAAACGTGAAATAGCGGCCGTTTCGACCGAAGTGTGTGGCCGAGTCGTTGAAAATTGGGTCAAACGAATCGACCGCTGCAAAGGTGCCCGCGGTGGCCATATGAACGAAGTCGAGTTCCATTCATAAATGTTTTGATTGTACTTCAAGCCGATAATAAAGTTTTTGAAATATCTCAAATGGTTTGTGTTGTATTGAAAAAAAAGTTGTCAAGTCCTTATTGGAAAACCCTATATATGGAGAGTCCTTAAGACGGGGCCTAGAAGGCAGTACTCTCAGCATTTTTTGCTGTTCCTTTACAAGGACAGCTAACCTCGAAATACTTTGAAAAATCGGAAGGTATGGTAAGGTACGCCATGGGTAGGTTGATGGTTAAGCCATCGACCAAGGGAAAGGACGAGAAGGAATGGCAGTGCTTGTCTTTCTCGTATGGCAATACGAGAATGCCAACTGGAGCGGTCCTAACAGCTTCTTTAGGAATTTTAACTGGACGTTATGGTTCCTCGATAACGACGTGGATGCCGCTGTTGGTATGATTACAGACACCATTCTCTTTGGAATGAGATCCTTTATTCCTCATCGGATGAAGAGTATCAAACCAAAAGAAAAGGCATGGTACGACTCGAGCTGTAAAGAGGCCGTCAGTGTTAGAGAAATGTTTTTTCGGTCCTACAAGACCAACCTGACAGAGGAAAACCGAAAAAAGTTCAAACGAGCCAGAAATGACTGCAACGCCTTTCTTAAGCGTGTGAAATTCCTATACGACCAAAAACTGAGGCAAAAAATAGTGCAATGTCCCAAAGGCAGTAAATATTTTTGGTCGTTTGTCAAAAACATTAGAAATTCAGCCTCATCCTCCATTCCAACGCTCATTTTCAATGACATTCCAGCTGTCAGCTCTTTGGATAAGGCCAATCTGCTTGCTGCACACTTTGCGGCGAGCTCAACACTCCCAGATTGTGCTTTGTCTCCGCCTACACTTGAGTGCGCCGAATCTTCAATGGGACGAATCTACTTTCGCATTCGCAAGAGTACTTAAAGATCTCAACATACATAAATCCGCTGGTCCAGATGGTATATCTCCCCTTCTTCTGAAGAGGTGTTCTTCCTCGTTGGCAAAACCACTGCGTAAGCTTTTTCATCAATCCTACTCTTTAGGACTCTTCCCGAGCAGATGGAAAACAGCATTTGTCCAGCCCGTCCCTAAAAAAGGCGAATCATCTTCTCTCTCCTCCTACAGACCCATTGCACTTTCGTCCCTTCTTTCCAAGGTCATGGAAACAGTGATAAATCGTCAGCTCATGAAATATCTCGAAACACGAAAACTTCTCAATGACCGGCAGTACAGTTTTCGTAGCAACAGGTCCACTGGTGATTTGATGTCATGTCTCACCGAAAAGTGGAACCAAAGCGTACATCAATCTGGCGAAAACAAGATAGTTGCACTTGATATTTCTAAAGCATTTTACAGAGTTTGGCATCAGGCTCTTTTGTCTAAAATGCGTGCATTTGGGATCGACGACTCTCTTCTTCAATGGATTAGAAATTACATTTCGGAACGTTCAATTCAAGTTGTCCTGGACGGTATCAAGTCTGATATTCACAAAATAAATGCTGGTGTGCCCCAGGGCTCTGTTCTGTCACTGACACTCTTTTTAATTTTCATTAACGATCTCTTGTCTGCTATTAATCTGGGTTACTTCAAGTAGTTTCGGATATGGGACGGTCCCAATGGAGCTACTACCAGGCAATCCAATTCTAACGGATGAAATTCTTTCCTTGGTCGACTTCGACACCCCGTATGATAGGAATGTCGAGAGGGAGGAATTGGAAAAAAATGCAATAATCAGGTCAAATGAAATTGCAATTTTCACAGATGGCTCAAAAACAGAGGAAGGAACAGGTTCTGGTATCTGGTATCTCAGAAGACCCAAAACTAAGAGTGTCTATAAGACTACCGGACGCAAGCAGTGTCTTCCCATCAAAGGTTCTGGCTATCCTCAGAGCGGCTGAGCTAATGCAGATGGGATCGGTATCCGAAAGAGATGTCGCTATCTTAATCGACAACTAGGCCGCACTCAAGGCGATGGAATCAACCAACGTCAACTCTGATAGAGTCAGGGGCTGTCGCACAGTGCTTAAGGTACTATGCAGTCAGAACCCGGTAAGACTGTGCTGGCTGGCAGGACACTGCGGTATTAAAGGAAGTGAACAAGCGGACGAACTTGCAAGAAAAGGAGGGCTACTCGACAATAGTGAGGTTGTCAACATCAAACCACCCATTTGCATAGTGAGGAGCACTATCGAGGAAAAAATCACAAAGACTGCCAACCTAAAGTGGTCAAGTCTTGAGAGACACAAGGTATCCAAGGCTCTTTGGCCGCTTTTTGACGACAAAAGATCTAGGAAGTTAATAAAATTAGACAGGGTTAAGCTTAGGATAGTAATAGGAATCCTGACAGGACACTGTATCCTGCAGCAACACGCAAAGAGACTCAAATTGTCAGATAATAGATATCTGCAGATTCTGCGGTGATCTGCAACCTGTTGAGGACATACCACACATACTGTGTGAATGCGAAACAATATCGTGTAGTTGAAGAAATACTTTTTCGAAAACCTACATAGAGGAAATAGACGACACGAACTTCAAAGGCCTTCTTGACTTTTTCAGGAAAATTAGGTGTTTCACCAGGGCGATTGCTTAGGCTTTTGCATTTGAAGACCAATTCAACTGGTTCCACAGGGATGGCGATGGGCTCGTTTTGCTGCTTGGTGTCTGTGTGATGGCATACCCATCACACCCCTGTTTAACCTAACTTGATAAAAGGAACTCCTATGATTTTAAAGATCCTTATACTATTAACGCATTGTATGCTTGTGTTGTCTGGGGTCCTTTCATTGTTACAGATATACGTAGAATCAAAAACGTGCAAAAGAGGTTCTTTAAATTTGCCTTATATCGTTTGTTTTATAATAATATCCCTTATGATCATCATTATTACCGTTCTAAATGTCTCCTACTTGGAATGCAATCTCTTGAATCGAGAAGAAAAATGTATAAAGTCGTGTTGATCCAAGTTATACTATCTGCAACCATTGACAGTGATAACTTGCTTTGATGTTTAAATTTGTACACTTCTTTAAGAGCACTAAAACCTGGATCCCTACTATTTGAATTTCCTCCTAATATTTACATTGTATGGTCACGTGAACCTATTTCTTTGTGTATCCGTTTTAGAAAGTGACATATGGTATAAACTGTGTGGTAGTTAAGGTCGGGCATGCTGCCCCCCTGCAACCCTCCTGCTTGGGGTCAATGTATTGTGTATATACATAAAACTACATAGAACTCGCACTCACTCCAAATCCTACAGTGACCCCAAGCAGGGGGCAGCAGCCCCCCCCCCCTTCCCTCCCTTCCAACATTAATTACCATAAAGTTTACTTGTTTTTCTAACAAGTACTGGTGACTTTGCAAATTCTTTCTGAATCCGGCTTTATTTCACAAACAGGGTTCGGCGTTGTTTCACTTTGTCATTGTGAAATAACGCCGATTTTTGGAATTCGGCGTTATTTCACGGCACCGATAACTCGGGAACAGCTCAATTTTCAGTTTTTTCGGTCTGAAAAAAAAAGTTTCCCACAAACAATGAAAATCCTTCGTTCAAGCACAAGCTACGAGTATTATCATAATAAGTAGGCAGAAAAAAAATTGCTGACGATCGATGTCTGGATTTTGAGAATCGTGTCCACTGCAAAGGTGTTTTTTGAAAAGCACGAAAATCGTGTTTAAAATTTTGACTGTAGATTTTTCATATGTAACACTAATTTTTGTACACTCACACCGAATCATCGATTCCAGGGCCATACAGTAGTCGTTCTGCATCTTTTGCCGCACCGATGGGACCGTACAGCTGCGCGACCTCGCGGCGAGGCGTCGTACTATAAATGCTTATAACTCCGGTTCTAAAACTCCAATCATTTTAAAATGTTGTGAGCATATTTTTGAAGGTTTATTATTAACGAATACGTCATAAAAAGTGTTTCGATTTTTTTGAATCTTACAAGTGGCTATAACCCTTAAACTAAGTTCTAATGATGGGAATTTTGAAGGGCTAAACTACTGCAGTTTAAACCGAACACTTGACGTATCCACATTCGACACAGTGGCTCGTTGAGACCATACCTTATCCTGCGATTATTCGGAAGAAAAAGGGCGACAGATCTTAAATGACACGGGTTGGTATTGAATGGGATTTGGGGTGAGTATTGTGGGAGAGTTGATGATGAGGTTTAAGATTGTGGTCAGCCCATGGTAGCCCGCGTAATGCGAATTGGACAGCTTCAATGCGCAGAATATGTAAATCGTAGTAAGGGGACCATATCTCGCTGGTATGTACGAGAAGTGGACGAACAAAGGTTTTGTACAGGGCTTTGGTGACATAGAGGTCGGAGAATTCTTTAGACCATCGTTTAACAATATGGATGCGAAAATTGAGCTGTGTACTACAAATGACACCTAAGTCCCGCAATGAAGTAACTGCAGAAACTCTTTGATTTGATAAAATATAGGTGCGGGTTGGATGTGTCAAACGCCTCCGGGAGTAAGAAACGGTTTGCATTTTTCTATGCTGAGCTCGAGAAAGTTTTTATGGCATCATATCCTGAATTTATTAAGACCATCTTGTAAAGGTTGAGAGTCAGAGAGGCTTGGAAGCTATCTATAGATTTTCATATCATCGGCATAGATAGATATGTGGGAGCGCTTTATGATGTTAACAACATCGTTGATAGTCAAAATAAAAAATCAGTGGACCAGGATAACTGTCTTGTGGAATATTCGAAGTGGCGAGAATTGGGTCAGAAAAAAGGGAACGAAAATAGACAAGATAGTAGCGTTTTGTAATGTCGGAATTAATCCAAGAGGTCAGTCTAGGTTCGAAACTAAGAGCTTTGAGTTTGAATAGAATTAATTTTATCAGAGGCCTTACTGAAGTCCGTGGCGATTACATCAATTACTTTCCCCTGCTCTAGGGCGCACAGTGTACTAGAAACAAGCTCAATGAGGTTCGTGATCATTGATCTGCATTTGAGAAAACTATGTTGTAAATAGGAGTAATAAAAACACTTTTCCAGAGATGAGGAAAGAGCCCTTGAAAATTTTAGTGAGGAGATGATTTAGATTATCAGCACATTTTTTTAAGACAACTGCCGGTAATACATCAGGACCTGGAGAAAAATCGTCTTTCAGTTTATGTATTTTGTCTAGTAACTGCGCTGAAGTAATTTCAACTGACAACGAAGATATTTGACAACAGTTGTTCAGGTAAAAAGTGTATTCAGGATCGGGGTCATCAGATTGGGCCGAAAACGATTGACTAAGAAGCTCGCAAATGGATCAGCGATGGTTGTTGCGTAATCCGAAGGCATATTAGAAAATTTGAGAGTTGATGGATAGCAATCGGATTTTTTTTGGGTTAATAAATTGATAGAATTTTTGGTGACGAGATTTAGCAACTAGGGAGAAGTATTTGTTGGTCAAAGTCAGAAGCAGATTTAACGTATTGGTGTCATAACCTGTTTCTCTTATTACAAAGTGCACGAAGTTCTTTGTTCGACCAGGGAGGAGATGACAAAGGGTTTTTGCGTATAATAAAAGGAGGAGTTTTCCTTATACAGTGGAAGATCTAATCGTAGAAGATAACTGCTGTAGAATCTGTGGTTACGTTATTGTTTTGTCGAAAACTATAGTCAACATTTTTGAGAAGATTGTTGAGCTTAGTGCCATTGGTTTTATGGAAATCGAAGTGGAAGGAAGCTTTTGAAAACCTCAAGGAATTATTGTTATCATATGAATAAGTAACGAGGAGAGGTGGGTGGAGACGGTGTAATTTCAAAAGAAGAAGTTCACACTCGTCATTGTTTTCACTCCCATCGTTGCTAAATAAACGGAATTCAGGTATGAATAGTTCCGGATCTTTGATATTAGATATTACATTAGTTTTGATTAAAGCAAATATATCAAACGGAAGGAAGCTTTCGAAGAGACATGAGAGGCATATGAGGATAGATCGTTGTCGACGCCTGTAGAAGAGATATTGAAATTGTTGTGAAAATCGACAAAAAATCGTAGAAGATCTTTGGAAACAGTGGTCCATCCTGTTGGATTGAAACCATGAGAATTGTACGAGTTGTACCATCGATGCAAATAGAATCGGGCTTATCTTGCAAGTAAGAAAGGTGAAGTTGCACGTGTTGATATAGCCGACGGTCCCTCAGGCGGGAAAGGACATAACGAACGTCATTTCCCAAACCAGCTAGCTAGGTTAGATTAACGGCAGGAGGAAGCAAGGGATCAAGAATTGTGTAGGATGAGATTTCAAGAGTATTAGAGGAGTTATGGTCAACTGCTAACGTGGTTGAAGGAGGATTAAGTGTGTTGGAGTGGATAAAATTCGGATACAGGGCGAAAAGTGAGGGAAATTTATAATGTGAGGTTTGGATATTTGTTGGAGATGGATTGGGATTGGATATGAAAAGAGACAGGTTTGGGTGGGAGAGATTTTGTGGGGAGGAAGACATTTTTATGCTCTTTTGGGTGGATGACATGAGGAGCGGAAAGTAAATGATTCTGTGGAGAAAACGAAGGAAATAAGCCAACCTTAAATTTCCAGTTGAGGGCTCGATGGGAGGACTTGGATTATTTATTGCACTTAGGGTTATCTGTATTGTTGCGGTTTTCAGGGGGTTTGTTCGGTTGGGCGACTTAGGAGTATGAGCGAAGTTAACCTTAGACTTAAGGGTCCTTTTGTGTTTGGTCTGGTTGTCTTTAAAAATCTGCATCTTTATTCCATCAAGTTGGAAGATCTCAGAGGAAGGGTTACGAAAATCTGCGCTTGAAAAAGATCACAAGCCAGATTGAGTCTGTGGTTACAAATAAACAATCGAAAATTAATGTTACACACTCAGACAAGTATCCAATTTGACTCCAAAGTATGTAGGACAACAAAGATCGCACACAATGCATATGCAAACATTGACTTTAAAGCTCTTATATCAGCTTTAAACTTTGAATTCTGGGATGATGCATACAGTGAACCTGATATCCAGGAAAATCGCAATCATAATGCTTCACTAAAAATTTCTCATTCATCATCTAATGATAATGATATCTGGCAATGTTTTAAAAAGTTTTTGATATTTCCTTTTAATGTGGAATTTTTCCAGAATCGCTCAAGTCTCATCACTCGATTAAGGTAAATAACTATCGTCCAAGTGCCATGAAGAAATCGTTTCCATTTCAAATAATGATTTCGTGACAACAGTTGACGGTGGTTGGTTGTTCAAACAATAATTATAGCCTTCTGTTGTCGATTCTGGTTGTATTTGCCACCCCGTCAGTGAGCCTAGAGGAAGTTTAATATTATAATGAAGGGAAATTGTTCCTGGCCGCCCCCATTTTTTATGATGTGATTGAGCCCATTTACGTTATAAACAACCTTTAAGGCTGATCCTGGTTTGGAATTTCAATAAAATATTTTCGATTTTTGCTGAGATTGTGAAGACTCGTTAATCCTTATAAAGTAAGAGGATCACCTGGTTTTGCGTAGATACGATTTTTTCCAACCTTTGCAGAACCGGTATGTATGATAGGTCTCTGCGCTTTATCTAGCATGAGTTGCAATCTAAATATGAAAGAGGTCTTATTTAATGACTTAAATAAAGTCTCTACTCACTTAATCTAACTTTCACTCTTACTTTAGATTAGAACATAGAGCATCAACAATGATTATATGCCACCTGGCCATTGATTTCTCCCTGACTATACCATAGCTGATTAACGCTACCCGTTCTCCTGCCTGTCTAGGGAAACGAATTCGAAAAGAAGCTGACAAGCGCAATCTTTTGGATTCCGTGCCAATTCAGGGAAACGATGGGTGTGTTGATGCGTTTTCGTACCTAGAACAGGATGAGCAAGAGTCTTTGAAAGGATCTATTATACATATTCGAGTATATCAGATCAACATTCAGGATTAAGTCTGCTATTGCTTCGTTATGTAGGAGACGTTCCGTGTTGAATATAAAAAGCTCACATTATGTCCATAGAGGAACCATGGGTGTAGACTGAATGCATCTGTATTTTCGGATGTTTAAGTGTTCTACATCACACTATGGCGACCGTTCGAAAACACCGAGAATTTGTCTTTTGTGTCTAATTCACTCTCATTACACTAACTTGGACAATTTTGCAGGACCTATCATAGTTACTGTAGACACAAGCTACGGTGGTTGGATGATATAGACATAGGGTAGGCACTAAAAGTTGTCAACTTGGCGATGCCCTGTGGTTTAATGTGTAGGCATGAATTGTGCGTATTTTACCTCCAAGTGGTAATCATCGGGTACTGGTGGATGTCCATCGGGACTCGACTTGCCAAACTTATAATCGCGAGTGCTGACCAGCACACAAACACTATAAACGGTAAGCGGATAAATTTTCCAGATGGAAACAACGGTGAGCAAAATCCCAAAATATAACAAATAAAATCTTATCCGAACTAACCGGCCGGCTATGGAAAAAATCTATAGTTTCAAAGCAAGCTTCGGATACGGACGGATCTACTGTTGACAATGCCTGCAAACGAAACAAGGACAACGAACTTCAGATCTGTCGTGGAATGTTATCTGCTAAAGTAATAGCGGAGACTAGATGTTACCGTCACCCAAGAAATGCGATGCGATGGTCCAGACAAAAAGAAGATGAAAAAGTGTGACATTTATAATACTACGGCGATTGTTATCGACGAAAAGAGCAGCGCCAATTTAGATGTAGATTTGTTGTTAGAAGCAAACTTAGGCAAGACTTATGAAATCCGCATTAAGACTAAATTTGTCAACATTAGCCTTATATGTAGACACACTCCCACAGAGCAGAGAGATGACTATAATACATCAAAGATAGCTTCTAGGATCTCTTGGACAAGACTTGCGAGAAGTGCCCCAGCTATGACATTAAAATTGTCCTCAGGACCAACAAGAAGGAGCATGAGAAGTGCGGGGTCGGAATGAGATGCCCCGAACCGAAACCTGTAGAGACGAAAAACGGAACATAGTGATAGAGTCGCATTTGATGCTGAGGATTTGGAAAAAGCATATCTGTACACAGTACAACGGCGATGATGAACCAAATAGCGCTGTCAGGCAAAATGAACGTTTCAACCTGGATGATGTAGACCAACAATTCCGTCCACCTGGCCCAGATGAAGTAAAGAAAGCCATATCTTAGCTTAAATTCAATAAAGCTGCTGGAGCGGACGGTCTGACTGCCGAGCTCTTCAAAGCGGCAGGCGATAACTTGGTAAGGAGTGTTGGGGTGTGTAGGGTTTTATCTTTTTGTACTATGTGTGGGGTTGAGAAAATGGGTTGAAAAATGCGGTTTAAATCAAACACGTCTTTTCGTGATAAATAGTTACAGCAAAGAAAACGTTTATTCTTCCGGAAATCACATCCATATTTAATAATAAGTGTCATACAATAGAAAATATAACCTTACGTTTTGTTTAATTGTTTACATTAGAATTAGTACTTACGAGTATATTCAAATTCATTTGTAACTCAGTTACAATAATAATTATTGCAAATTCAGTAAAGTCTTACAAAATAATAAAATGAAATATCCATTGACATTGTGTTCACGAACATGCTCCCGCCAGGTGGACGATTTTCGTCCGCAAGTGTCCGCAATTGTACCTTACTGTACCCAATTGCAGTTGGAGTACGAGTATGTTGTATTTCTCTTGTATGTTGTGTGAGTGCGAGTGTGTTAACTATCTACATGTAAATGAAATAAGATCGTTTAAGTTAATAAATTGAAACATTACATGTACGAGTAGGTGACAAGGATGACGACATAACAAACGGGCAACAAAGGGAGATGAAATGTGTGTCATTGACTTTAGTTTGCAACAGTGCAATAGTTTGTTTTGATCGTTGACCAAAACTGGGTCAAATCGGGTCGGGAGAGATGTTCGGTTTTTGTTTAGTTCTCGTTGGTTATTTTTTTTTTATTGTGAACAAAAGGTAAGTGTTTTTAGTTAATTATTTCTTTTATCCTTTTTGTCTGCTCCCCTTACTCCCGAAATTCGATTTCGTTTTGAATTGTGTACACCGGCGCGAGTACACAATCGTATATACGTGTGTACATATTGATGTACGAGTACATCGATTGTTTTCGGTTTCGCGAAAGTGACATTCGAGTGCAGTGAACAAAACTAACAAACAAAATAAAAGAAATGAGAAAATGGAAAAAAGTAAAAAGTTCATTGTAATTATTTTCCCAACAACTGGGTACAATTTGTGGTGTTATTTTTTACGATAACTGTTCTCCGCGTACGCAATTTTTGGTTGTGCAGTGCGATGATGTGCGACGAAATTTTCGTGAACGGTTTGCGTTTTAATGATGGCCGAATTAGCTGGCTTAGTGTTTGTGATGTTTACGTTTTCAAGTAAAGTCATGAATCCGCCTTCCTATTGAACTGTTGTTGCAATTCATCTTCAGTAAGTTTTTTTTTACATATTAATTTTTTTATTATTTACATATTTATTATTATTATTTATTTTCTTTATTTATGTAATAACATTAATTAATTAAGATTAGTTTAAGGTATATATTATTACATTTAAGTGTTGTTAGATTTTAAAATGTTTTGTTTTGAGTGGACAACGTTGTTAGTGTTACTGAGTCTTCAAGTGCCGTCGCAGTTTTGATTTTCCAATTCTCGTCGGCATTTTGGAACTCTGCAACGTTGGCCGGTGCTTCAAATGTCGTGGGGGTTTTGATTCTCCAATTCCCGTCGGCATTTTGGAATTTCGGAACTACGCACCGTTGACGGGGATAAATGCTTTGTGTGACATAGAGTGGACTGTATGTATGTGTGTTGTGTTGTGTAGGGAAATCTAGAATAAGTAAGTTATTATTTGTATTTATTTAATGCAATAAATTGCTTTTAAAAGAAAAGAAATATCTTTGATTTTTATTGTGAATTTATTTAAAGTGTGTGTCTTATAAATGTTGTGTTGTGTCGTTCAAATGTTGTGTTGTGTTGTTCAAATCCTTTTCGTTGTCTCCTTTTCGCTTGCAATATTTGATGGCAAGTAGCAGATTTTTCCGAGTGACTTTTTAAGTTCTCCGGTTTCGGTTTGTATCGCAACCACTTGAACAAGTGCTTTTTTCCGGGATGTGTGTCGAAATCCATTGGCAATGGCGGTATTTTCTCATCCTCGAAGATAACTAAGTTTCCGCGTTTTGATCCCGGTTCCCGTCTTGTCCCCTTCGGGCGCTGTTTCATTGTGGACATATATTCTTTGCTCCACTTGCGCAAGAAGTAGTTGGTCACCGATTGAACTCGCTTCTATCCCTGAAGGTAACTTACCTTATCCATGGCAGTGTCTCCTTCAGGAATTTCGATTATTCTTTTGCCGATTGCATCTACCTTTAGTGGACCTCTGTCTCTTTTTCTAGCTTGTGCTCTGCAGTTTCGTACAAACCGTTTGTAGTACGCAGGACTGCGACGAAGCTTCGTAGTTCTGGTCGGCTTATCGAATACTGCATGGTGAGGAGTAAGGAAATGGTGTGGTGTATGCAGTATGATATTCTTTTTGTCGATCTCTGTCATCTCAGGAAGCTTCTCTTGGAATGCTCCTTGTTCTGTGTGGGGTTTTCCAGAATCTTCCTTCCAGTTGATGAAACCTACGTAAGGCACCTAACTTCGAGGCACCGCCTTTCATCCGTCTTACATCCGTCTTTAAATCGCAACGATGCCTCATATCGTGCATCATCCAATCTTTTTGTTGTCGTGCGATAGTGCTGTTCATAAGCCCTGTCTTCGTCCGTTTCCTTGAAGTTGAAAGGCGATTCTTCTAATTCAGAGAACCTTCGCAATTGATTGTCCATGTCACAAACCTGTAGAAAACTGTGAATGGGTTCTTTATTTTGTGAAATAACCTTCCCAAGGAGAAGCCAACCTAACTCTGATTCCTGTGCGATTGGCGATCTTTCATCATCACCGCGCATAATGGATCCTTGAATAAATTCAGAGTAAACGTCGGCTCCCAGGAGAATATCAACAGTCGCAGGCTTATCAAATTGTGGATCAGCTAACTTCAAACCTTGAATATGTTCCCATTTTTGCAGAACTAAAGGTTTGGACGGCAAAAGACCAGTCAGGGACTTGAACACATTGTGAGAAACGACAGTCTAGATTCTATGTATTCCCATATATGTATAGTATGTACATATTTTCTTCCCATATCAAATACGTAAAAAAAAAAACTAAACCAAAAATACATAAATAAAATAGTAGAATTTGTGCAGGGGTCATCAAGTGCACCGACCGGCCAATGTCTAGGAGCCGAAAAAAAAAATAAACACAACTGTTAACTAAACAGAATCCCAAGAGCATAGGAATCCGCAAGTGCATCCGTGGCAGCAAATAGAACTGCAAGAAAATAGTATCGAGATCACCCCTTGGAAATTACCCAGAACAAAGCACAATTGAAGAATTATCCAGCATACCAGATCGCAGTCACCCAGTCGACCAACGCAGTGCAGTTTCACACCCCCCTGTCCCCCTACTCATCCTATCCCACCTAATCCTTGCAAAAGGCATTAAGGTTGTAGAATTTATATGTGTATTGTAACAGTCTTCTTCTCGTAAATTTCATTTTTTTTAATTTTAATAGTTTTCACTGCTCATAAAAAAAATATAAATATAAATACATATATATAAAACGGCAATGACAAAGAAAGACAAATCACACTAAAACATATAAAAACAAAGATTTAACATCTACGGTACGTTGAAGGAGAAGGAGTGCCCTTCATCCCCTAACCAGTTCGGTGAGTAAACCAAAAAAATAAAATAAAAATAAAAACAATTATAAAAAATTCTTATTAGTATCGATAAAATTATGAAGAAGCGAACTGAAAAAAAGTGTATATGTACATACTCGTAGGGCATACAGCCCTTACATACATACATTTAGTGATATCGGCATTTTATTTTAATTTTGAATTTTAAATTTGATTTACCTAACGTTATTATTTTACTATAATACTAGGCTAAGTTGCTTTCATATCAGCATACTCGTACTCATGCCTAGACTCATTTTATAAGAAAGTTTTTTATTTCTCATCTTTCCACGATTTGTTCCCCCCCTCCCCCTCTCTATAGCAGAATAAAAATTTGTGTATATATATACTCATTTGAAATGCGCTTTGTTTTTGTTTTCTTTTTACTTTATTTTTCCGGTCATAGGGAGCCTTAGGGGAAGGTAAACCGGAAATGACAATACTCAGGAGAAGGGAAGTCATTTTCTGTTTAAGATTTTGTTTTTAAATTCATCATATAGGATGCATTTCTAAGTGATAGACAGTAGGGACGTGAAGAAATACTTTGGCGAAACATGGAGTGATAATTAAGGAGTCAACGGACAAAACAAGGGGTAGCCGCACAAGATATCCACGGACCGCGTAGCTACCATGGTGTGACTAGCTATTCATGCTAGCCACTAAGGGGTGGGAAATTTTCCGTAGGAGAGAACATCACCCAGCTCTCCTCTCTTTTGGTGCGATTGAAGGTGGGAATTTAATGTCAAACTGATTTCAACGGGAAGTAGATTTAAGGTTGTCGCTTAGGGCGCATTCGGGAAACATTTTTACAGCTCAACTAACATCAGGAGAAGGCATAAAAATAATGTAACTGCGGCTGGCCATTTTCAGTAGCAAGATCCCACCCCATTCCGACGAGCTTAGGATGGAGCTAAAACTTGCATGCCTGCCGTACTCTTTGCCCGGACTGGCCGCTCTAGGGACCTGTACTCGGTGGTCAAAAGGATGAGGGAAAGGTAGAAGGGAAGATTCTTCGTGGAATTGGGTTTTGTTTCCAATTATTAGTTGTATTTACCATCGTTGTACATACAGTCACAAGGTTGAAGGACCCTGGGTTTAGTGCAAATTTTCTAAGCACCCCCCCATATTATTTTTGCCCAGCATTAATGGTAGGGCAATAATAATTATCGTTACAACATAGGCCGGGGTATTTATCTCGAAAGGTGTTACCAGAGACCCAAAGGTAAGACTTACATACCCCTGACATGAACCACTGCTAATGGCTGATGTACTTCAGAAGAGACTACTTTAGGTGGGTTAAATATTGATGTTATATGAAATGTTTTTGTACCTGTAGTTGTATTTTTATAATCCCTTATAGGTTTAGAGCTGATATTATTAACATGCAGCAGAGAATGGTGTGCCTGCTTGCAGTAATAGCAGCGCAAACTGCTTTGTAAACTGCTGCTGTACAAAAAAAGTTGGAAATGAGCGTTTACCAACACTCGCTTGTGGTCGTATCTGGCAACAAGCAGTTCCCATGCTTTATCATAATTGCCAGCATACAAACCTAAATGCTGCAACAAACGAGCAGCTTCACCGACAAGAGAAGATTTCAAATAGTGAAGCTTTTGAATTTCACCCAGCTTTTTATTTGTGTAGACTAAAGACACAAATACATCGAGCCACTTCGTGTACGAGCCCTCAAAATGTGGTATTTGAATTTGGGGTAATGAAGCCTCATTACAAGAAGCACCTGTGGATTCACTTTCCACATTCTTCTCCTTAGAATTCACCTCGGTAAGTGAAATATGTTTCTTGAAGCAGATCAAAAATTTCATCAAAATCTGCTTCTTCCAGACCTTCTTCAATTTCTCCTCGTCGAATCTTCGTTTAAAGACCAAACTCGTTCTTGAAGTTCCCTTCTAGGATAAGGAGACGACCTGAAAGATAGCTGGCTGTGCGATGTGATGCTCTAGTCTTTTTGAAGTTGGAGTGGTCACGAAGAATCTGCTCCAGAACACCCTTTTCATCTGCACCCGTGGACAATTTCGACATTTTTAACGGTTTTATTTGGAAATTAATTAATTATAGACCAATATGTGTGTGGTATCAAGTATTTGTTAAATTTTATTGGATACAGTTGTCATTAAATACTTAATTAAATGTTTTATTAAAGCAACTTACGACCTTTGGTCAGCTTTGCCCAGCTGGTGACAGTTGAGGTTAAAGTTGAAAATTAATTTATACGCGGCGCGTGAATTCCGATATGTGCACAACCACCGAAAAAGTCTTTAAGGTTTAAAAAGGAGAAAGACAAGTGGCAAGACACCGACCGCAAGGGAGTAAATCTATGTACTTTATTTGTAGATTTTTATATAAGTATATAAATATTTTTTCTTTTTGTGTTTTGTGCACTTGCACTTTGTTCTTGAAATTTGCACTTTGCACTTGTAGTTGCACTTTTTCTTTTTTATTAATTTTTTCTTTTTAAATGTGTTACACACGGCGTCTATTAATTATCCGGTTCGTAAAGGACCAAATGTTGGGGTGTGCAGGGTTTTATCTTTTTGTACTATGTGTGGGGTTGAGAAAATGGGTTGAAAAATGCGGTCTAAATCAAACACGTCTTTTCGTGACAAATAGTTACAGCAAAGTGAACGTTTATTTTTCCGGAAATCACATCCATATTTAGCTCAGTTACAATAATTATTACAAATTCAGTAAAGTCTCACACAATAATAACAATAAATATCCATTGACATTGTGTTCACGAACAAGGAGTATACACCAACTCATCTGTATAATATGGTCGGACGAAAGTATGCACGATGAATGGAATCTTAGCATTATTTGTCCGATCCTCGAGAAAGGAGACCCTCTGAACTGCGCCAACTACAGATACATCAGTCTTTTTAACATCGCTTACAAGGTCCTCTCTGCTGTAATGCGTTAATGCCTGAAGCCATTTGTCAACAACCTGGTTGGTCCATATCAATGTAGCTTCAGGCCAGAAAGTCCACCATAGACCAAATATTTATACAACGGTAGATCTAGCAAAAAACCAATGAGTTCCAAGTCGATACACACCACCTATTCATCGATTTTAAGGCCGCGTATGACAGAATCTATAGAGACGAGCTATATAGCAAGGAGATGCGCTGTCACGCGATTTTTTTAACATCATTCTTTAAAGAACAGTGCAAAACCCACGCGCCAACAGTCCGTCCAATTACTCGCATGTGCCGATGATATTGACATAATCGGAAGAAAGCAGAATGATTGAGGCGGAGGCGGCGAAGATGGGTTCAATTTACAATGAGGGCAAGACCAAGTATAGGCTGTCAACAAGAAAGCACACCCAATACCAACGTCTCGGACAGAATATCACCCTCCGCAGTTATAACTTTGAGGTAGTTAAGGACAATTCAAAGAACGGCACCAGCGGTGAGATCAAGCGAAGGATAAAGGCAATTAACTAGCAAAACCTTCTATCGAATAACAAAAGTCACCCCATATAAGACCCTAATAATCCCAGTTCTCTACTATGGCGCAGAGGAACAGACTATATCAAAAATGGATGAGGGTACTCTTGGTTGCGTTGAGAGGAAAGTTCTTCGGGTGATTTTCAGTCCCGTCTGCATAGATGAGTGAAGGAGGAGATACTATAGCGACGAACTCTACGGGCTGTACAGTGACATTAACTTAGCCAGAAGAGTGAAGATCCAACGACTGAGATGGCTGGGTCATGTAGAGCGGATGAAAATCATGCACCGGTCCGAATTTCGAATACGCTCCCGAGGGACAGCGCAGTAGAGCCCCCCCCCCCAACACAGGTTGGGTACGTAAGTGGAAGGGGACCTCAGTCAAGATCGATCTGGCTTGAGACGCTTGTTGGTTGAGGCCCTGGTCCACCCCGGACTATAGCGTCATCTTAAGTAAGTAAGTACTTATGTGATCAGAAACAACATTTTATTCACCTTTCTTTTCTAGAAATAAAAACTGTAGTTTGTTTTTTTATTATCTTGTACTACAATACTTAGTATGAATTGTTAAAGTTTTTGAAAAAACCATTGATTAACTAATCAAAGGTGTCAACAAGTGGTTTGAAATCAAAAAAAGAAAGATCTCAAAATGACGTCTTGACTTTGGCGACTTCACTGAATTCTCAAAAGATTGCATTCATTTGACTCCAAACTTTGACTTAACTAAAATAACTAAAATGAATGGTGAAATTGGGTTATTTTGAAGCGAATGAATGAATGAACCCAATATAACGAAGTAATTTTAGTGAATGCAGTGAACGCATTTAAAAATGATTGAATTCCCTTACAATTTTCAAAAAATCGGTCTCCTGCTTCATCTCAATGAAATAATAGTTTTTCAGCTCAGAAGTATGCAAGAGTGAAAAAGGTTATTTTAAAATCACTTCATTGCTCCCGCAAATATGCAACACAAACAATTTAGGGTTTTCTAGGTTTGTCTGCTTTGACTTCTTCTTGTTACGTTTGTTGTGTTACATGCCTTAAACCCCTTCACCAGTATTTTGAATTTTTGGTAGAAGGTGGTGATCGAGATAAAGCGATTTTAAGCAAAGCCTTTCTCTGCTTCGGGTTGCCTACTAATAAACACGGTATCTACCGAAATTATGCTCAGTGAGGAAGATGACACTTAAGTGAGGAAATGATCCAGCTCTGGGCGGCGAATCCAGGAGACTGGCTTCGTAATGTCCTAGAACTAGTGGAAGAACTGAAAAAGTGCTGAAAAAATAATCTATTTCCAAAGGTCGGTTCCACATGTTGCTGGTAAGATGAGGCGATAATGACGGTAAATACAAAATACAAGTTTGTAAGGGAATGTATTTTATTGTGATAACCACTCAAATGTGAGCAGCGACATCTAGCAGAAAATGTCGAAACTCGAAGACTAGAAGGTTTCGATACTGGATTAGCAAAGTCTCGACGGGAGAGTAAAATCGAATTTTCTAGCAAATTGGAAATTCTATGGGACGCTGGATGGCGAGGATTGTTCTCGAAGTATGTCATTCGAGTATAAATACCAGCATCCCAAAGGTATGCAAGTCAGTTCCAAAGTTGAATTTGAAGTGTTAATTAGAAGAAGTGATTAAGTGGTTTAAGTAAAAGATAAGAAAAGTATAAGTGGTTGAGAAATTGAATTGTACTGAGAGAAAGAATTAAATAGTGAATTGTAACTGTACTGAATAAAGGGATTTGTATTGAAAAGAATAAGTTCTATCATTTGTACCCACACAAACATATTACATTGGTGTCAGAAGTGGGATAGGACTTATTGTGTGTAAAAAAAAAAAAGAAAAAAAAAGTGTTTTCTGACTATTTGAAAAAGCTAGAATGGGTCGAAAACTATTGCAGTTGACCCTCGTCCAACTCAAATCCGAGTTGAACAAGAGAAGCCTCAGCGCCAGTGGAGGAAAAAGTGACCTGGTGCTCCGACTTCAGGAGGCTTTGAACAATGAGGGACATGATCCTGATGCATATTCCTTTGATGTTGACGAGGATGAACAGGCAAGTACCGGCAATGACATGGCTGCGATGATGCAACTCCTCTTGTTAAAAATGGACGAACAAAACAAAAAAATGGACGAACAAAACAAAAAAATGGACGAACAAAACAAAAAAATGGACGAACAAAAGAAAAATCTGGAAGAACAAAAGAATAGCCTCGAACAAAAAATGGACGAACAGTCTCGACCAACAAAAGAAAAATCTGGAAGAACAAAAGAATAGCCTCGAACAAAAGCTGGATGAACAAAAGAAAAATCTAGACGAGCAGAAGAGCAGCATTGAACAAAAATTCGACGAACAAAAGAATAGTCTAGAACAAAAACTGGAAGAACAAAATAACGTTCTACACCAAAAGTTCGAAGAAATCGATAACAAATTTGAAAGAATAGAGAAGAACGTTGATGACAAATTTGATAGAATAGAGAAGAATGTTGGCGAAAAATTCGAGGAAATGGACAGCAAAGTTCAGCAACTGGCAAAAGAGCTCGACACAGTGCGAAAACAGAAACTGCGAGAATGTTCTTTAAGCGGTCCAAGGAGAAAAGATTTGAAGCCTCCCTCATTCGATGGCCAGACCTCATGGTCTACTTATAAGAAGCAGTTTGAAATGGCTGCCTGTGCAAACGACTGGGACAATGAGGAAAAGTGCTTTGCCCTAACAATGGCCTTGCACGGTCCTGCAGCAGAATTGTTGCAAACAGTAGACATCGAAAAGCATAAAGATTATGTGACTTTAGTACAGGCTATCGAGAAACGGTTTGGGGATAGCCACATGCAGGAGGTCTACAAGGTCCAATTGCAAAGCCGAACGCAGCAACGAGGAGAAACACTTCAGCAGCTCCAAGCAGACGTGAGTAGACTGGCACATCTGTCATACCCCACCGCAGGCCAGGAAATTATCGACGAAATGGCAAAAGATGCATTTATCAGGGGAATTGCAGATTCGAAGCTACAGTCAGCAGTAAGGATGGCCGGGAAAAGAACCCTTGCTGAAGCACTTGCCTTCGCTCTGGCGATGGAAGCAGCCAATCAGGCTTCCAGGGGAACACATTTCGTCAGGGAAGTAGCATCTGTCGAATGCTCCTGCACAAGAATTAGTGCCGAGGAACGAGATACTCGACGGGATAGACGAATAATGCGCTGCTGGAATTGCAATAAAATAGGGCACCTTCAAAGGCAGTGTAAAGAACCGGTGCGACGAAAAGACTGCCCTCACTGTGGTGACAAGCAAATAGAGGAAGAAACCCGCAGAAACAGCTATCAAGAAGCCGGTCAACTTTCCCGAAGTCATCAGTCGGGAAATGCTTAAGCACCAACTTCGCGGGGCAGAAGTTGGTAGCAGGAGTCGACGGCCCCAGGACCATCATCCAAGTCTCGCTGGCAAAACGATGCAGCGAAAGCCTTCTAGTAGAAGTAGTCAGTGGAAAAGAAAAATGGATGGCAACAATAGAAACCGGTGCCACGGCCTCAATCATCAGGAGGAATCTTGTGCAGAAGTCTTGGCTGCATAACACTAGCAGTTGCAGCTTGCGAACAGCTACAGGAGCAACGATTAAGGTATATGGTGAAGTCCGCATAAAAATCCAACTGGCCGGAATAACATTCACTCACGCGTTTCTGGTAGCTGACATATGTGACTAGTTCATCATTGGTACAGACTTCATGAGAGAACATGGACTTGTAGTCGACTTGGGGGCACAAACCCTGAAATACGGAAACATGGAGATACCAATGATATACGGAAACGCCAATACCACAGTCTCAAACGTCGTTATCTGCAGCAATCAGGGTCTAGAGCCTTCGTCAGAAGCAATTTTGTGGGCAGAAGTGGAAGGTGGTCCTGGTAGCCACCGATTCTATTTGATGGAGCCAGAAAAGAAAAGAGACTTCATGGTGGGAAAGACCTTAGTGGAGCCAAAGAACAACATGGTCCCTGTAAGGATTCTAAATCCAAAGACATTCAGTGTAAAGGTGAAAAAGGGGGAGATAGTGGGAAAATGTGTACCTGTTGAGGCTATATCGACTACAACGGAAAAAAAGGGTGCAAAACCGGTCACAACAGTTCAGAGCATAAAAATCAAGAACAAAATTCTCAGCCTCTGTAATCTGGACGAAGATCAGCGAATCCTGGCAGAAAAACTAATCGGTAAGTACGCTGATATATTTGCTACACAAGACGGAAAATATGGACGTACGCATATTGTTCAACACCACATTGACACCGGAGACGCTCGACCAATCCGTCAACCTGCAAGGCGTCTTCCATTGGCAAAGCAAACAGAAGTTGCCGAAATGATGTCGAAGATGAAAACTGAGGGAGTGATTGAAGAATCGCAAAGTCCGTGGGCATCTCCAGTGGTCCTCGTGAAGAAGAAAGATGGCAGCACGAGATTTTGTGTAGACTACCGACGTCTCAATGATGTCACTAAAAAGGACAGCTACCCACTTCCGAGAATCGATGACACTTTGGATATGCTTTCTGGAGCGAAATGGTTTTCAGCACTTGACTTGAAGAGCGGTTACTGGCAGGTAGAGATAAATCGTGCGGATCGTGAGAAAACTGCCTTCACTACAGGAAGCGGTCTTTGGCAGTTTGCAGTGATGCCGTTTGGACTGTGCAACGCTCCGGCCACCTTCGAGCGACTAATGGAACGAACATTGCAAGGACTCACCTGGAAAACCTGCCTAGTATATTTGGACGACGTTATCGTCATAGGTAAGACGTACGAGGAGCACCGCGAAAATCTAAAAGAAGTGTTTGAGAGGCTACGAAGTGCTCATTTAAAGCTCAACCCAGAAAAGTGTGCCTTGTTTCGTCCGGAAGTAAAATATCTGGGTCACATTATATCAGCGGAAGGAGTAAGAACGGATCCTGACAAAATCGAAGCCGTGAAAAGTTGGCCTTCTCCAAAAGATAAACACCAACTGAGAAGCTTCTTGGGCCTCGCCACGTATTACAGAAGGTTCGTAAAGGATTTTGCTGGCATTGCAAAGAGCCTGCATCAACTTACGGAAAAAGGCCGACAGTTCAGGTGGTCTGGAGAATGCGAAAAAGCATTTCAAGAACTGAAGAGACAGCTGTGCAATGCCCCCATCTTGGGTTACCCGACGCCCGGAAAAATGTTCATCGTGGACGCAGACGCTAGCAATGTTGGGGTCGGAGCTGTGATCTCCCAAGTTCATGACGGTCAAGAGAAAGTGGTCGCATATTACAGCAAAGTACTCTCCAGACCTGAACGGAACTACTGTGTAACCCGGCGCGAGCTTCTGGCTTTAATTCTGGCTACGAAGCATTTCCATAAGTACCTCTACGGACAAAAGTTCATTCTCCGGACAGACCACGCAGCTCTGAAATGGCTACTCCAATTTAAGAACCCTGAAGGCCAAGTTGCAAGATGGATCGAGCAGTTGCAGGGTTACGACTTTGAAGTGCAACACCGCAAGGGAACACTCCACTCAAATGCTGATGCTCTCTCTCGTCGACCATGCGGAGTAAAATGCGAACACTGCAATCGTAAAGAAGCAAAAGAACAGGCAGCTATCCAAATGATCAGGACTGAGCCAATAGAGGGTTGGAGTATAGACGAAATCCGTTCCTCCCAACAGGCAGACAATGACATCGAACCAATATTGGCCTGGAAAGAACACGAGGAAAGACCAAGCTGGCAGCAGATATCAGATCGGAGCCAAACTCTGAAGGCATACTGGGCACAGTGGGACTCGCTTTTTGTGCAAGATGGATTGCTGAAGAGAAAATGGGAAAGTGCAGATGGGACAACATCTCGTATGCAGCTAATTGTGCCACGGTCCAGAGTCAACCAAGTGCTCCATGAAATACATGATGGAATCTCAGGAGGCCATTTGGGAATAAATAAGACGTTGGAAAAGGTAAGGGAACGTTTCTATTGGCTAAGCGCTAAACAAGATGTCGAGAATTGGTGCAAAAAGTGCATAAGATGTGCGGCTACCAAGGGCCCAAAAGTAAAGCCACATGGACAAATGCAACAATACAATGTCGGAGCACCTTTCGAACGAATAGCCATCGACATCGCTGGGCCGTTTCCCGAAACCTTAAATGGAAACCGATATACTCTCGTAGTCATGGATTACTTCAGTAAGTGGCCGGAAGTGTTTGCCATCCCAAATCAAGAGGCTAAGACCGTAGCCGAACAGATAGTCAACAACTGGGTGAGCAGATTTGGGGTCCCAATGGAGCTGCACTCTGATCAAGGGCGAAACTTTGAATCAAAAGTCTTCCAGGAAATATGCCAATATTTGGGAATAAGAAAGACAAGGACAACGCCACTACACCCTCAATCTGATGGAATGGTCGAGCGATTCAATCGGACCTTGAATGAGCATCTATCTAAGGTTGTCAGCAACTGCCAGCGGGATTGGGATCGACACATACCCCTCTTCTTATTGGCCTACCGAAACGCGGTCCATAGCTCAACAGGGCACACACCATCCGAGATCTTATTTGGTCAAACAATTCGGTTGCCAAGTGAAGCAAAATTCGGATCCCCACCGACGGAGCCCAAAGAGGTGAACGAGTACGTGAATGACTTACGCAGCAGGATTCGTAAATTGCATGAAGACACCAGAGAAAAGATGAAAATAGCAAGCAGCCGCATGAAAACTAGGTACGATATCAAGGCGAAATCTTCCGGTTTCAACGAAGGAGATCTGGTTTGGCTGTATAATCCTCAGCGTAAGAAAGGCAAATCACCAAAATTGCAACAGGACTGGGAAGGTCCATACAAGGTGATAACCCGCATTAATGACGTTGTCTACCGGATCCAGCGTGGGGATCGAGGAAAATTTAAAGTGGTCCATTTGGATAGAATGTGTCATTTCAACGGGATGCTGAATGACGAAGTTGTTCGGGACGAACAACTGTAGGGAGGGAGCAATGTGATAACCACTCAAATGTGAGCAGCGACATCTAGCAGAAAATGTCGAAACTCGAAGACTAGAAGGTTTCGATACTGGATTAGTAAAGTCTCGACGGGAGAGTAAAATCGAATTTTCTAGCAAATTGGAAATTCTATGGGACGCTGGATGGCGAGGATTGTTCTCGAAGTATGTCATTCGAGTATAAATACCAGCATCCCAAAGGTATGCAAGTCAGTTCCAAAGTTGAATTTGAAGTGTTAATTAGAAGAAGTGATTAAGTGGTTTAAGTAAAAGATAAGAAAAGTATAAGTGGTTGAGAAATTGAATTGTACTGAGAGAAAGAATTAAATAGTGAATTGTAACTGTACTGAATAAAGGGATTTGTATTGAAAAGAATAAGTTCTATCATTTGTACCCACACAAACATATTACATTATGAAATACGTCTTGGATTGGCATAAAGGTTTTGTCTTCTTTTGCTCGAAGAGCGCGCAAGGAAAAGCGCCGCTTCGCAGGTGATTTGTTTACCTAAATATGCTTGTCGGGCGAAATCCAGAACTTCCGTTAATGCTTCTAGACATTGATGCCAGTAATAGTCAGGGCTTCTCCAGGGGATGATATTATGTAATCGCCAAACATTCCAAGCTCTGGTTTAAATATGAATGTCGGCATGTACACGCAGCTAAACAAAAACCATATAAAGCCGTGCAGGGCAAGGAAGAGCTCAGTCTTCCCTTAAGGAAAAGAAAGAGGGCGATATGCGCGCTATCGTGGAAATTGAGAGATGTTGCTGCAGGAAAAACGTCCTAAAATGTTTATCGGAGAACAAAACAGTCATGCCAGGGCCATAAAGTGAGAATGGAAGCCTGCAATGATGAACATGGCAACTAGGAGTAGTTGCAATAATAGCAGTCGGTGTTAAGAATAGGAGAAATTTACTTCTGCAGTTTGCAAAACGCCGATGGTGACCAAAATTCCGCTGTCCGGCACAATAACCCATTCGACAGAAATTCGAAGACGACAGAAATTCCGTCCCCTTGATCTAAATGAAGTTAAGGTAACAATATCGAAGCTTAAGTCTAATACAGCTTCCGGTGCAGATGGACTGCCTACTGAGCTATTTAAAGCATCTGGTAATAATCTACAAATCACCAGCTCATCTTTAAAATATGATCCATGCCCGAAACATGGAATCCCACAATCGTTTCACCGATCCAGAAGAAAGAAGACTTTTTTGTCTGCGTCAGCTATAGAGGAAAAGGTCTCCTAAACATAGCCTATAAGATCTTTTCCGATGTAATCTGGTTGGTTCTTACCAGTTCGGTTTCAGGCAAAGAAAGTCCACCATCGATAAAATATTTCAACTACGGCAGATCTTGGAAAAGACCTGAGAAATTCAGATCGTCATATTTTGCAGGATGACTATGGAGAATTTTCGCTGCTCCACCTAGAATTTCAATGTTAAGAAAGATTTTAAACAAGGCGACGCTGTCATGTGGCTTTTTTAACATTGCCCTAGAAAAAATCTGGACGAACCGTCAATGAAACTTTTGTGGGTATTGAGGCAGAAGCAGGTAAAATAAAGCAGCACTTGGCTGATTCCAGAGGAAGATATTGTGTGATTTTCGGTCCCGGTAGAGAGGTACACCGATATCGGTCTACACAGGCGTCTACGGACCTAACGTCTGAGTTGGCCGGGCCATTTGATAGAATGGAAACCACAACTCTGGTTCAAAATGTCTTAGATTCTTATTCCAAGTGATGGCATACAGTAAAAAGGGACTCCACCAACTTGGAGTTCGACACTGGGGGCTCCCTCCAGTTGTTGATACTGCGAAAATGGCCATAGAAAGACGACGATGGATAAGAGGCACAAAACAGTACTGCTGTGTCATAACGCTGGATGTCAAAAAAGCTTTAAACACGTCGAATTGGGTACATACTCTAGAAGCGCTACGAAACATGAGAGTACCAATTTACATCCGAAACATTGTGAAAAACTACTTCTCATAGAGAGTGTTACTATACCATACTTTGATGGAGTACACGGTTATAGGAGGAATACCCCAAGGATCGACTCTGGGGCCGGTACTATGGAATGTAGTATATTGCACGATGGCATTTTTCGTTTTGATCTACCCAGGCGAAGCTAAAGTCATGGGGTTTGCGGACGACTTCGCTCTCGTCGTAACAGCAAAACTCTTAGAAGAAGCTGTGTAAGAGAGTGGGTGACATCATTTGGTTTCACACTAGCTGACTACAAAACGGAAGTAGAAAATGAAAAGAAACCATTGTAATCACAGTAGGTGAACATGAAATAGTATCCGAGTCAGCAATATAACTCAAGATTGTTTTTTAAGTAACAACTGGAATATGTAAGTTGCAATTGTTCGCTGATGAGTGCCTCCTCCGAATATACTAGGACCCAGGTATAGCAGGAGACTTCTAAAGTAGCTAAAGTAGTTACGTCAGTAGTGCTTTATGGATCGCCAATCCCGCATAGTGACACTAAAGCAACAGCCGAAGGACTTTTCGCCTTGTTCCGACTATCGAAACTTGGATGCACCACAAACATGGAGAAGTTAATTTCTATATAACACAATTGCTAACGGGACATAGTTGTTTCCGGTCATATCTACACGTTTTTAAAAACGGTGAGTTCCCTTTTTGTCCATTTTGTAGTGTAGTGTACACCATACTGCTGCCATTTGTGTGTGATATGCGAATGCTGTACTCTGTTACAAGCTTAAACATTTCACAAAAAAAATCTATAAAATGCATTACAAAAGAAGACAGCATTTGTGGTGAACGCGATATCATCGCCAACCGACTTATAATTTAAAATAATAATTTATTTAGTATTTTATACTCAGTGATACTCCTGAAGACGTGAAGGATGTATTTTTCTTCTGCTCAAGATTCCAGTTACAAAGAGATACTCTACAGAGAATACTGGAAGAAATATCAACTCCCGAGATCATAGTACATCACATGCTAGCATCGGGAATTACGAGTAAGTGGAATACGGTGAGCATCTTCGTGTAAAATGTTTGCCAAGAGCTAAGCCGTCTAGAGCGAATGTGATGGGACAACATCCAGCCATCCCCCAAAACATACGCGAGTTTATATGCATACAACAGCATGAAAATGCATAGAAAAAATGCAATAATCACGAAGGAAAAACGCCGCTCTGGCGAAGAACACGCTTATGAAACCGTAGCACCATATTGTGACAACAGTATGTCGAACATCCATCTGTATACATTGCCCACATACACTACGCACATATCCATGAATACATTCGCACCCTCAGATACATTCATTGAAAAACACGAAAGTTTTCGTACACCACCTCGATTTTGAATTATGACAACTGTTAGGGTTGACGCTTGTATCATAGAATTCTGTTACTCGAATAATCAGCAGGCTAGTGCTTCTGTTCCGTTAAAACTCGCTATTAAGTTGGTGAAGTAGGTCAAGATGTAACATTATTTCTTATAACCGATCTGGCTGTGGCACAACACCCCATAAGTGCTTATGTCAACCCTGAGCATGGCTGCTTGCATAGATGAGATCTTAAGGTTGCTACAAATCCGAACATCAATAATAACTTTGAATTGTGATCCAAAAAAAACTAACACAAATAAACGAACAAAAACAAGTGAAGTACTCGTAAACGAAACATACGGATTAAACCCCTTTCAGAGGAGTTCAAGGGTGCTGAGGTCAAACTGAGACTCCGCAGAAGAATGCGAAGCATCGAAAAAGCAGTCAACTGTGTTCCAAAAACTAAGAGTGCACATGAAAACACTTTAAGAAATGTTGGAGCATCGTAACAGGCGTTCCATCCATCAAGCGATGAGAGAAACCATCGAAAAAATAAAGGCTCTATACGAACGGTCGGCAATTTAATGCACAACGACCAAGCCAAGGAGGTCATCTGGAAAAACAACTGCTCACATGCGTCCCTATCTCTGAAACTTGCTGTAGGCACAAAAACATAAAGGGAGTCTGAACGGACATATCAACCAGCTTTAGCCGATAGAAAGAGCGCACTGCGGAGCAAAGCATGTCTTCAGAAAGATGGTAAGGCCGATAAAGCAGAGTCTGTAAAGGCTGACGAACTGACAGGCAAGTTATAGGCGAGAATAATAACATGGCACGCTCGAAGGTGATTCATAAAAGCGAAAAAGCAATAAATACCCAATAAGACAAATACTCGACCAGATGCAATAGGCAGACTCGAATCTTGTTACTCTCGGTGAATCCGTAATTAGAGTCCGACGAACACTGCAAAAGGACAACCCAGAGAATGCCAGGCATGTTGCTGGTTGCAATAAGCGCTCAGTGTTTAAAAAGGCTCTGATTGCGAAGCGACAGAAGGCCTGTTAACCCAAATGACAAAAGAAAAGAAAATTCATGTGGTCCTAATCAACGAGTCATATAGAGCTCTAAACGAATGTATTTGGGTAAGCGATAAGACAACAAACTCATCAATATGGATATGTGTAAACAAACCTTTTCAGAAAACCAGCGAATCATCGGAACTTCTACTTCTACAGCTGCTAAATCCCGCCAAGCCTCTCCTGGGGGAACAGTATCAAAAGTTGCTGGATGATCTAGTAACGGATACAAGAGAAAAATTCCTGGTAGTCATATGGGGAGATTTCAATGCGTGGGAAAGGTTCTACTCGAGACATTCGCAACACTGGACACAATTCTTAACAAAAAATTCTTTCCGAAAGGCAGGCACGGGGTAAACAGCTTTCTATCACGTAACACAAAATGGTGGGTCAGCGAAGGATATACACAAAGGGACGGTCAGGCTATAATTTTCGAGTTCTTAAAAGAGAATCGACGAAACCGCCCAAAACTGACTGGTCTAAAGAGGAGAGACGCAACCCTGGTTAGAGAAACGTTTGCGAAGGTCATTAGTACTTACCAACTGAGACCGGCCCTGGAGAACCTAGCGCTACAGTTGTCGGACCTATAAATTTCTGCATGTGATGCTTCTATGCCAAGAAGAAAGCTGAGCCCATTCGAATTAACCGTCTGCTAGTGGAACGACGAAATAAAAGCCCTAAGAAGTATCTTTTTGAGAGCGAGACAAAAGGCCCAACGCTCAAGTTTTTTAATCAGAATCTGGTTATATTTAAACAAGGGAGAAGATTCTTAAAAAGGGCCATTAAGGACAGCAAAAACAGGAGCTTCAAAACCCTTGGGGAACCGCCTACAGGATCGTCACGACAAAAGTCAACTAACATTCCCGACAATCTTGGAAAATATTATTAAGACACTCTTTCCAGAACAATTACTGAATCGTTTCCCCGAAGTCATAGAATTTACAGATGAAAAGATCCAACCTGTTACATAAGATGAATCGCTGCGGGCATCTAAAAAGATTGGCAGCAGGAAAACACCAGGCCTGGATGCAATACCAAACAGAGCTCTTAAAGCACCAATTACATCGAGATCGGACGTCTATGCAGAAGTTATTTACATATGTCTTAGAGAGGGGACATTTCCAGATCACTGGAAACGAGGGCGTTCAGTGCTTACTCCCAAAGGAAATAAACCTCCAGCTGTTCTCTCGCTGTATTGCACCATTTGCCTTCTGGATACAATAGGAAAAACTTTACAACAAAATTTACAACAGGCTGATAACAATAGTAGAAGAGAGCAGTGCACTGTCACGATACTAGTTTGGGTTCCAAAGATTCCGCTTCACATTAGACGCATTCAAAACAGTCATTGATATAGCAAGCGCAGCTGTCGAGGCGAGGTACTTCGATGGCGATTTAGAACAAAGGGTTGTAGACATCAGAAATGCATTTAATTAGGCAAATTGGAGCGTTATAATGAATGCTGTTGCTCAGAATTATATGTAGCTACTTCAGGATACCGACAGGGTACCAAACACTAAAACCCTACAGCAAATATGCCACAAGGATCCGTCCTAGACTGTTTGCTGTGGAATAGTATGTATGACAGTCTCCTCAGGTTCCCAAAGCCCAAACGTAAACGATATCGCGATTATAACCATTGCCCAGCTCATCCACGAAGTAGAATCGGCAACAAACGAATCAAAACATGGATTGAGACAAACAGAAACAGTTCTTATCACCAGCCGTAAGGCCTTTGAATGCATGCATGTACGAGTAGGAGATCTAGTAAAAGAATTAAAACTGGCAGTAAAGTATTGTACCTAGGTGTTATGATTGATAATAGACTTACTCGTAACTTTAAGGCTCACCTACACTTCGTTGGGAAAAGCATCGATCACCGAATCCTCGCTGTCGAGATTAATACCAAACATCGGACGACCCAGATGCAGTTGCAGATTATTACTGTCGAAAGTAGGTAGTCTACAGTATAGGGGACACCCTGGCAATAAAAGAATGTAGGAGAGAATCTTTGCGAACAATCTGCGCCTTCCGGGCCGTGTCTGGCGTTTTAGCTGGTATAATGATAATAGCTAATATAATGACCTTAGACACGAGGATACGTTCTTGTAGACCCAATGGATCAATTGGCAAGATCTATGAGGAGTATATCAGTTCAAAAGTGACAGATAATACCACCAAAGGAAGATGGACACACCAACTTATCCCCAACATAGAACTTTGAATAAAAAGAACAGCTGGAAAACTAAACTTCTACATACAGCATACAAAGTTTCTAGCCGGCCATGGTGTGTTCAGAAAATATCTGCACAAATTCGGACATGATTCGTCCCTCAATCTGTTCATCCTGTCGAACCAGGAGGCGGAAGCAGATGACGCTATTTTCTACTGCTAACGCTTCAGAAGACCAGATAGCAACTTTTCACATGCAAGCGTTATTATTAACGAAATGACCTTCTCAGAGGAAAAATGGAGTGAGTTTAAGCCTAATGGCAGTACCGTGGGGTGAGACGAGACAGTTGATTGAATCTTTGCAGAGGTTAGGTTTAGTGGGTCAGAGTTTCACATCATCATGCACCCCGAAAAAAAAAAAAACCCCGGGGCAGAGAGAGATCACGCTATCTGGAAAGGCTTGTTGTGGTTGAGGCCGGACTATAGCGCCACCTAAGTAAGTAAGTAAGTAATCTGGAATACAAATCTGTCATCTGTCAGACGATGAAAAGAAAGATATGAATGAGTTCAGGGAATCCGTATTGGAAATATGATGGGCATCTAACAAAAACTCTTTATATGATATGTTAAGTTTCAAATGCAGAAAGTGACTTCTTTAAGCCATGGCCACAATGTTGATAAACTGTTATGTTGGAGAAGACCACCAAGGGCTTTGTACTGAGTTAGCTGCGTTAAAAGTTCGTCACGATATTATCTCTGAAAGAGTCAACCAATTAGAAATGCAAAACAAACTGCTTGAAGAACAATTGGATAAACTCACGCAAAAGAATCTGGAGTCAAATGTGTCGTGCGTCTGCTAACGCAAAACAGCACCGATATATGTGGCGAAGAAAAGTCTTTGTGTGATGGTTGGTTGGACGCAAATGCTCCAGACACGCATGTCGACTCGGCGTTCATTGTCCGGAGTCACGATTATTGTCAGGATGAAGCCTCGAGATACAGCTAGAAATGTACTGCGTAATGCCAAAAGACTGAAAGGGTCCAAAATCAGCATACAGAAGGACTTGCCCTTCAAAGTTCGCCAAAGAAGGAGGAAGCTAGTGCCAATAATGAAGGTCCTCCGGGAGAAGAATCCCAGCATGAAAATCACCCTGAGAGATGACAAGATATTTACCTGGGACACTTTCGAAAGTCTGAAATGCGACGAGGAAAATGGAGAGCAAGCCCTTAAAGGCATTTTTGGAGACATAGCACCTTTGCATACATTTATGAATGAAGTCGTAAAACAAAACAATATGTGCCAAATGTCAAACATATGAAACGTCAATGGAGCTGTCAGTGGAGTTATCAACGAAATTCATTTGGCTGGAAACACAAGGGAGTTATACAACAAAGTCGATAAAACGGTTTTGGGTGCTAACACAAGCCGAATCTCACGTAACGAATGAGATACGCTCGTCTACCAGAATAAAACTCTTTTGTTCTTAAAAATTATTAGTTATAATGTATCTGGCCTAAAAAATAAGTTAATATATACAGAGTTTTTTAATTATATTAAGGATTTCGATATTTTTCTATTACATGAAACCCATGTGTTAGAAAAGGAGGAGGTTAGATTTAAACATATATTTTTGGATTATGAACTCAAATGGAAGCCGGCAATTAAATCATCGATCTTTGGACGATGGGTCCTGGGAGTAAATACACGAAAGAAGACCCTTTACATAGTCCCCATATATATGAACTGCAGCTACCGGCAACGTGACTATGATAAGCTAAACGACGAGCTTCAAATTTTAATCGCAGCGGATCTAATGCTTGTGGGGGATTTTAATGCTCGGTTGGACCTTTCGCAAAACAACTTTAATAGTGGTCTCAAATCACAATTTATGCACCTGATTCGTAGATTAAAGCATGAAGTCCGGGATAACAAGGGTGACAAAACATTGGAGTTTGCAGATGCCTACGACGGTTGAGTTCTTAATGAAAGTTGTGAAGGAGATTCTAGCGGTGAGTTCACTTTTATACGAGGAACATCTTGTACAGTAATAGATTACTGTTTCATATCCAGTGATTGGCATCTTCTCCTGCATGATTTTCGTGTCGGACTACGTACTTTCTCAGACCAGATGCCTCTGGAAATAACGTGTGTAATAGAGGGAGCCTTAAACTTATGTAGTAATTCGGAACTTAAGCTATTACCAAAACTCATATGGAAGAAGAACAGTCGTTCATAGGAGGTGGCATCGATATCGGAAGCACTAGAACACCCGCTCTGCTGTATGCAGACGACATTGTCAGAGTCGATAAATGGCATGCAGCTTATGATGAATAGACTAGATTCATATTGCATGTTAACTTAGAGAAGTCAAAAATTATGGTTTTTAGAGGAGGTGGAGACAGATATTTTCGAAATGAAGAGTGGACGTATCAAGGAGAAACTGTCGAAATAGTTCGCGAATATAAATACCTGGGAGTCCTGATATCGGCCAACCTAAACATGAGAAGGCATCCTGAAAGTAAATTAGCTGAAGCTAAGCTGGCAATTTCATGTGTGTGGGGCCGCTGTTTCAACAATAAATACATAGCTCATAGCGCCAAGCAAAAATTATTTCGCTCAACCACTACCTCAATTTTTTTGGGGATACCGCTCGTTCGATGAAGTGAAGAAGTTTCTTCGTTACTTTCTTAATCGCACTTTTCGGTTGCCAATAAGCACACCCAATTACATGCTGCACCTCGAAACCGGGACGGCACCAATGGTTTTAGAAACTTTGTTTGGTATCTAATCATCCGAAGGAGGAAGAGACTAAACACTTTTATCGGTAGCTTAAGACTAACTTTATTAATATCAAAAATGACACTTAAGCTAACATCTTACAGGCTAGGAGAGAGTGCTCAATTGTATGACATTTATGTAATATATAGTATGCTGTTATACAGTGTCGCCTACAAGAAGGGTTACTGTTTACATTCATGACACTCCCCCAAACTTACTATAAATTTAATATAAACTTAATATAAAATTTCAATTAATTAATCATAAATTCATTTCAAGTTTTTTTTTTTTAAGTATTTATATTCTTTCTTATTTGCCATTCCAAAAAGGTTGATTTTGGTTATTATTCTGCATATACTATTTCAAAATCAAAATCAAAATTAAATTTTATCATTTTATTCTGCGTTTAACCTTCAGCTTAGATATAAATACGTGTTTCACAAATTCATAATTTAATGTATTATATAGATTCTCAATTAATATTTGTATATTTGTAGGTATTTATGGCTCCTTGTACTTCAGTTTTATTCTCTTTGATCTACGTGGCAAACTTGTTAAAGATACAGACCTTTTCTTTTCATATGGTTCCTTAAATGTATGCACTATATTTGTAGGTGCAAAGGAAACTTCTTTATATTTAGCCTTTTTTAACTGAGTAATATGTGCGGATCTATGTACACCATCTGTATTAATAGTAAAAATAACGTTTCCTATCTGTCTTACAATTATACCAGGAATCCAATTATAATCATGATTATTTTTGAGCTTATACAATATTTGCTCACCTGGACTAAAACTAAAATTTTTCTTATTTTGGCCTACGTTTAGGGATGATACTTTTTTCTTTTTAGTCTTTAATTTTATCTTATCTTTCGCCTTGTTGTTACTATCATTTCGAATTTTGGGATTTACACCATCTATAAGTGTTTTTGGTTTTGTTCTAAATATAATTTCATTTGGACACAAATTAGTGGTTGTGGTAGGAGTTGATCGGTATTTGAGAAGAAAATTATTCATAAGTATCTCTATCGGGATATTGTTGCCGTTGGGATCCGTAAGCATTTTCCTAAGAGCAGTTTTAGTGGTTTGTACTGCCCGTTCCGCAGCCCCATTGGACTGTGGGTGATAGGGTGGGCTCTTCAAACATTTTATGCTATTATCATTGCAAAATTTAATAAAAATCTCCGAGTTAAAAGGTGGTCCGTTATCTGATACCAGTGTGGAGGGTAACCCAAAGTACGTAAAAATGGATCTTAAAACGAAAATCACACTTTCGACGTTTGTTTGCTTCATTGGTTTAATGTCAATCCACTTTGTATAACTATTGACAACTATCAAATAATAACGCCTCTTAATGTAAAAAAAATCGATGTGTATGCGTTCGAAAAATGTTTTCGAGTCCGGCCATGGTTCAAGATGATGTGATCTTGGTTTATTTCCTGAAAGAGCACATGATTTGCATTCTGTCACATATGCCTCAATGTCATAATCGATTCCTGGCCACCAGAAATATTTTCTCGCTAACATTTTCATCCGAACGATGCCGACATGTGATTCATGAAGAAGCGCTAAAATCGCTTGATGTAAGACGTCTGGTATCACCAATCGCTGAACATAAAAAAGACATCCATTTTCTTCTAGCAATTGCAAACGCTTATTATAGAATTTCTTTAAATTTTCAGGTACACTGTTTGGCCATCCAGTTTGTACCATATTCAAAATATTTCTAATTTTCCAGTCCTTTCCTGATTCTTCTGCTACTTCTTTAAACTGGACATTAAGGTAACTATCGCCCTTAATCATACTCACCAGCGAATGATCTTCCTCTACTTCCGTAGGATATGCCAACGGCATTATTCATTTGTGTCCCTTTCTTATACTCTATTTTATATTGATACATACTTAGTATCAAGGCCCATCGATGAATTCGAGCCGCTGTTACTGCCGGTGTAGACTTCTTAGGATTGAAAATTTCCCGTAAAGGTTGGTGATCAGAGTAGATCGTAAACGATTTCCCATAAATATATTTATGGAACTTCTTGACTGTGAATATAATAGCCAATGCTTCTCTGTGGAGCTGTGAATACTTTTTCTCTGCAGGGTTAAGGGTACTGGAGGCAAACAGTACCGGTCTTTCCACTCCATTTACTATATGCGATAAAATTCCGCCCACTCCATAAGGGCTGGCGTCGCATTGTAAAATAATCTCTTTATTGGGGTCGTAGTGGACTAAAATGATACTACTTAGAATCAATTCCTTACTTTTAGCAAACGTTTCTTCACATTCGACAGACCAGAGAAAACAAACATCTTTCTTTGTTAAGTCGTATAGAACTTTTAATTCTGAGGAAAGGTTCGGGATGAATCGTGCATAGTAATTTAAAAGCCCAAGATATGATTTTAACTGAGTTACATTCTCAGGCTGAGGGGCATTTCTTATTGCTTCTAATTTTTTTTCACTGTGCTTAATGCCTTCTCCATTTATCACGTGACCTAGGTAATCAATTTCCTTTTGAAAAAATTTGCATTTATCCATTTTCACCCTAACCTTATATTTCTCCAATCTATCAAGGACTTTAATTAAATTTGCCCGACAATCTTCTAAGTTGGAACCTCCGACAATAATATCATCGAGGTAGCACTGCACTTTAGGAATGTTCTTTAAAATTTCATCCATTATGGATTGAAAAATAGCAGGTGCACATTTGACACCAAAAATGAGACGACGAAATCTAAAAAGCCCCTTATGGGTATTAATAGTTAACAGTTCCTGGCAGTTCTCTTCAACTTCCACTTGTTGGTACGCACCTTTAAATCTAGGACACAAAAGTAATGTGAATTTCCCAAACTTGCAAATATGTCATCACACCGTGGTAATGGATAATGATCAGTGCGTACACAAGGGTTTATTGTCATTTTGCAGTCGACACATAAACGAATGTCGCCATTGGGTTTTGTAACCACTACCACCGGCGAGGCCCACTCACTGTGTCGTACCGGATATATTATATTTGCCGTTAAAAGCCTTTCAATCTCTTGTTCGACCTTTTCCCGAACCCCAAAGGGAACCGTATATGGCTTAAAAAATACCGGGGTACTTTTTTCTTTTAAAAGTATTGCCGCTTTGAATTCTCGAATGGAATCTTTTTTATCTCCGTAAAACACATTTCTATATTTTTGAATCAAGTCTCCCATTTCAGCCTGAATGTTACCCTTCAAACTAGAACATACATTTACGTTAAAGAACGCGTTTCTCCAATACGGAAAAAGTCTGTCAAGCCACGACCTACCTAACAATGGAAAAAATGCTTTCGGACCATTAACTATAATCAATTCTAATTCAAAAAGGTTGCCCTGGGATGACAAACTAACAGACGCTTTAATAGAACCAACAACATCCACTTGATTTCCTGAGATTACATTTAGAACACGACTGCAATTTTCAATATTTCTTCCTGGGTAAAAATCATTAAATGTTTTAACATGCATCACTGACGTACATGCACCCGAATCAAGTTCCATCCCTAAACGCTTGCCATTACAAAATAACGTGACAATTAATGGAGTATTACCGCCCTGCAAATTATGTATATAACCTACGTCTATCTCTAGGTCTCTTTCTACTTATGGTTTACTTCTAATAGCACTAATGTCATTACCTTTGTTTCCGCTATAATGGTGTCTTGATCTGCTTTTGGAGTTGTTTCGGTACCGCTTGTTCTTGAGAAAACAGTTGCTTTGAACATGTCCCCACTTTTTGCAAAAATAACACTGTGTATTCTCTAGGGTTCCCATTGCCGGCCTTGATGCTTGTCCATATGCTTTGTCGTCCGATGTTTTCTTGGCAACTGACCTTATTCTGCTTCTGTCTCGATTACTCACCTCTCTCGAACACTTTGACTTCACCGCATGCACTGCCATCGAGGTTCCACTCATATGTACCATCTCAGTTTCTATTAACTCCATATTAAGCGCCGTTTCACATGCCTTTTCAAAGGTAAGATCCCCAATGTCGATCAATTTTGACTGGATCTTTTTATTTTTAATGCCCATCAACAGCCTATCCTTGAGAGCCTCCTCCAGAATTTCTCCATATTTGCAATTAGTGGCTAGTTGCTTTATGGACACAATAAAATCGGAAATGTTTTGTGTCGAATCCTGGTTAAGATTTAAGAATTTAAATCGTTCCGCCACTGTGTTTTTCTTTGGTTGGTAATGGACTTTGAGTTTGTTTATCAGCTCGTCGTACTTAAATTCGTCCAGATTCTGTGGTGCCGCTAGAGTCTTAGCAATTGCATATAGCTCACTTCCTCCCATTCCAATTAAGAAGGACATTTTATCATCATCTTTTTCTATTCTATTTAATTTTAACAAATGAGTCAGCCGTTCGGTGTACTCATTGCAATTGTCCCCCGCATTAAAATATTCGATACGCCCAATAAAACTTGACATTATTACATTGGTTGGTTTTTTTACTTCTTCGTCTCGTATGTTAAACTTATTTTCACCATTGCTCATTAACAACAACAAAAAACTCGTACGATTTGAAATAAAACAAAGAACGATTTATCCTCGTCGCCAGTTTGGTATCTAATCATCCGAAGGAGGAAGAGACTAAACACTTTTATCGGTAGCTTAAGACTAACTTTATTAATATCAAAAATGACACTTAAGCTAACATCTTACAGGCTAGGAGAGAGTGCTCAATTGTATGACACTTATGTAATATATAGTATGCTGTTATACAGTGTCGCCTACAAGAAGGGTTACTGTTTACATTCATGACACTTTGAAGATGCATTTCGACTATGTCGTTAAAGTGATGGCGATGGACGAAGAAAGGTTGCCCAGGATAGTACTCACATATATCCTTACAACAGACGGAAATCTCATCCAAGAATGGAGGCACCTAGCGTCTAACTGCGGACATGAACTTTCATTAACACCGACAGAGGAGTCCATCGCATTAGGACACTTTATTGGAGAAAATTAGTGTAGTGACTTTCGAAAAATATGCTGCTGAAGCTCGAGCTTCTCAATGTCGGTTGTATTATAGTATAGTCAATTGAGCTACAATCTTCAGTATAAGTCTTATTTCTTGAACCAAAATTCAATTGACACAAAAGCTTTATATTTAAATTGAGATGGGAGCTTTTGAATTTAAATTTCATCCCACACCAACCCGAACTTCCAAACGTCTTACATTTCCTAGGAGAATGCCCAAAAGGAGTTTCGCAAAAGATATTTCAAATCCGAGGTCCTGTCTGCTGGCGAAGTAATTAATATTTTGAGCGGACAACAAGGCTGGGATGTTTTAGACTACTATGCTGTAAATACCTTCCGCTACAGAAGACGTATCATCGAGGAAGATTTTTAAGCATTATTACCATTTTCCACTTACGTTAAAATAAAACACAAACAGCTGTTAATCTAGTAGACGGCCAAACCAATCAAGACTAGGAAACTTATTCTTTATGTTAAGCTTTTAAGTGAAATAAAAGTCTTTCATAAATATAAATCTAAAAACTGTTATGCTGTTAATTACAAAAACCTTATTGTACATTTTGACCGTGACATGATGAGCAATCATCAAGGAGAAGGAAAAATCTTTTATACAAATTTTCTAGAAATCGAGATGGAAAAAACCCAAATTTTGGTATGTCATTTCAGAAAATAAAATACCTTACGAACTTGATGAAGGTTTCTCCCTATAAAAGAAAACCAAACACATTTTCGCAGTATAATATAAAAAGTGCTAAGATCCCACTATTACCAAAGCATTCCGTTGAGCAGATTAAACTCTCTTCAAACATAGTAACCAGTTTAAGATACCAGTTTCTCTGCGTATATCTACAAATATTTTAAATTCATACCGTACAGATACTAGATACTACAATATAAGAGTATCTCGGGCTCTCTTAATGAAGTTCGTTCATACGATCATTTTGGTTAGTTTTCTTCGTTTCTCTGTTTCTCCATGTTCCAATGGAGTGGAGTGAAGTTAAAACTGCAGACCGCACAGACAAGACTGCTAACCTGGCAGAAACGAATTTGCACTACGCCTCGTGTCCGCACACAACAACACATCATGTACAGGTGACTTTTTCGAAGGAAATTACCACACAACTCGTACATAATAATTTACTCCAGCGCTTAGATATTATATCTTCTCTCGCTCAGACTCAGACCGTTTTACCATTACTCCATTCGGTTGGGCCTTTCTTGGAACAATATCACTAGATATCTGGCTTAGTCTTACTGGCTGGGTTTTGCTTTTGATGTATCTTTTGCTTTAACTTTTGGCATTGCAGATATTTTAATGTCGTTTTCGTTGTCGTCTTTGAAATTTTCTACACTGCTGCTTCCAGTTCAGTCATATTTGAGCGTGCGCGATTGCCAGTTGCTTCGCGGTTTACAGAACCGTCTGCGAGCGTCTACAATTCGTGCGTTGTTACTAACAAGTTAATGTAAGGAGCTAAACAAAAAAAAAACTGCGAGTATTTCAAAATTCTATTGCGATATATTCGATCGATCGACATACATATATTATACAAACGAATACTCATCATAGAAGCGAGTACGTGTATCTAGTGCTTACTAATTGAATATTACTAACTACCTCATTCGATTGGCCATAATCGACTGAAACTTTCAAAGAACTATCTTTTCCAAAAGATTCATTTACGAAACATAGAAAATAACATAGAATTTTGATAAATATGTCACCCTGGGACGGGCTTTTGTAGTGAAAAATTCTTTCGATTGTGACTATCTTGTGTTTAGGAGGAATAGAAAAAAAGCAGCAGAAACGGGAAAAACTCTTTATCGCGGAAGTGCAGACTCAGCTTAAAAGCACCTGCGTGGTTTTAGTCATACGTGAATATAATTACAAACATCATTTCGGTGATAGAATAATCGTGGTTTTCACTATAATTTTCATGCTTTCAACCTAAGGTAAGTGCGTAATATGTAATTGCAGCGGCGACAATTTCAGTTTTTAGGTTTTAGTTTTTAGTTTTCTTTGCCTTTCCGTATTCTCGAACTGGCAGCTCCTATTACAGCCTTACTGTCTTCAAGTGCGTGTGTTGGCCATTTACAATTATCTAAAAGTTAAAAAGTTTGTATATTTTTGTCTAAATTGCAAGCTCAAATACTTGTCCCCGAAACAAAAATATCCATCTTGTGGCTCCTAACTTCCGTGAGTCGCTGTTGTTGGTTCCGTTAATGGAAAAAAGATGCTGCCTAAAGTATCTAAAAGATCGGAAGTTATGCGTACACCATGTCAACAAGCTTGAAATTCCCTTGAGTGATTTCCTTGTCTTTCTGTGGGGGGTATCGTATTTTAGATTCATTGCTAGCTAAAATTATTTTAAGTAGTAAGTTCTTTTTTTGTTCAAATGCTTTTACTTTTAAATTAACATGGATTTTGCGTTCGTCTTTACTCGTAGCTTTGCAAATTGGTGTGTCGACATTTATGCGGTGATGTGTTAGAGCATAAGTGGTTTTATTTTTGCTGACGACTTTCCGCTCGTGTCAGCTAAAATCATTGGAGTAGACCGAAGAAGGCAATCGATTGTTCATTGACTTGGTTGGAATGGAAGACCTTCATTTATGGTGGTTTACGAGTATTATAAGTATGTGAAACTTTTCACTCTTTTTTACCACTCTGGCACGATTAATGTCTCCCCTTTTGTTTTCCTCATAATAAACTATCTGTGACGTATTTTGGTTTTGGTTTGGGTTTCGGTTTTGTTTTTTCGCTTGTTCTGTCAAAAGATTTACGGGAACTATACGTATGTGATGTGATTTTTAGAGTTTCTGTTGATATGCATGGGCATCCACACTTTCGCATATGGAGTGTCAATGAAAATTAGTCAATTCGAGACCTAAACTAACATAAAACTGTAATAATTTACTAGAGTTCTAGTTTCTTCCGCCCCACTTGAAAGAAATGTTGAAAATTTTAACCATGGATTTCAAATGTCGTCTATGATCTGCATTTAACATAATAGTAGAGTACTGCCTGTTCAAACATGGATCTTATCCAGCTAAGCTGTGGTCTATCCATACCATCGGACACATAGTCGTACTCTCAGAATGGTATCATCGAAATCGCACAGTTAAAAAGCCTTCTTCTTCCTTAATGACAAAAGTCTAGAAGATTGAATGCATTGACACATGTCAATAAATGCTTAAATGGTAGCTTAAAATTACTTAACAATCTTATACTAACTTACTGGCCCCACACAGGTACTCTAAGCTACTCTAAATTCTTATATCTATGTCTTTCGACTTCATTTACATTTTATTTATAAATATTTATTTTGTATACTTAAAGCTAAGAAAAAACAATTTGTAAACAAAATACTTAGCATATGGACAATTTTTTATTTTTATATAAAAACTTAATATCTAACTTAAAATCAACCTTAGTCTACTTAACCTACATACACAAAATACACATACACACACTTACACATTATACACAATCATATACATATATCAGTATACACCTTTGTATACACTGCTAACCTAAACCTATGTAAGCTGGCCATCGCTATTTACTGAGCAAATAGATTGGTCAGCTCTGCCTCATTAGTGAGGCTGGTCCGTGATTGACGGAAACGACGACGAAACATCTTCTCCAGAAATGCTGGTGCTGCCGAATGACATCCCTCTTATCACGATTCCCCACTGCCCTACTGAACCTGAGACGATCCACACTGCCGTGTGCGATGTCTCTGCTGTAGTTGAGTCGCCTGTCCCCAGCTGTCCGAGCGACATGGAAGATTAACGGCACTGCTGATCTATCCTGGATCAACCCTATCTGATCAAGGTAGAGGAATGCGTCCGGTGGAACAAAGCCGTCAGAGCGCACATTCTCGTGGTAAAGGTAATTGGGGTAGTAAGCCCCAGATATCAGGTTATTTGTCAAGGTAATTGCTCTTGCAATGTGCCTTCGAGTCAGCTTAATTACGAAGTTATCCACTCGTATCAGGTTCGCATTGTTGTAAAGGACCTCATTAGGATAAAAATTTTTGTACTCCGACTCTGGTGTTCTGTACAACCGAAGGCAAGCCCTCTCAAACACCCAAATTTTTTCCATTAAGCTTGCACGTACATTGAACCACACGGGACAACCAAATACCAGCATGGGCCTGATAAGGGCCATGTAGCAGATTACCTTTACCCTCGCATCGAGTTGGCTGCTATAAAACAGTCTCTTTATAAGGGCAAAAGCACCTTTGGCTCTGGCCAGAGCAGCATCCACATTTTTGTTAAAATACAGAAACTTATCTAGCCAGATCCCAAGGTATCTGACTACATCTCGACAAGCAAGTGGCTGCCCATGTTGTCCAATGATCGAGAATTTTCGCCAATTTTTTCTGGTATCCTTAGATGCTCCAGACAACGGCGTCCTAAAGAGAATGGTTTCCGACTTCTGAAAGTTGATTTTCAACTTCCAGTCATCGCAAAATCGTCTTATCTTATCGAAGTCACTCTGCAAGAGAGTATTAATAATCTCGATTTTTGGACCTGTTCTGTACGCTACCAAATCGTCTGCATACCCAATAGTATGGGGAAGTGAACCTATCAAGTCGCTTGTATAAATGATAAATAGAATCGGCGAATTGACCGCGCCTTGCTGAAGAGCATTTTTAATTCGAAATATTCCAACAGAAGTCACATCACCATTTTTCACGATGAAATGTCTGTTGTATATAGCATATTATTGTATAGCATATTATAAAGAATGTACAAGAGTGGGTTACTGATCCCCAGCCTAGTCAGCTTATAAAAAAGACCCTCTAACCATACGGTGTCGAAGGCCTTCTCCAAGTCAACAAGGCAGGCACCAGTACATCGTTTTTTGCCTTTATTCCATTGGATATCGGACACCAGTTTAGATGCGGCATGTGAGATATCATGTCCCGCCTTAAAACCGAATTGATTATCCGGAACTATATGTTTGTCCTCAACCCACCTAGACAGAGCTCTGTTGATTACCTTTTCAAAAACCTTACCTTATCCTTTCCCTTTTTGGGGATAGGTTGAACCACCGCCGATTTCCAATGCGCTGGATAATGTGCATTATTCAATGCATTATTAAACAGGGTGGTGTAAATGTCCACCGCTTCTAGAGGAAGATGTCGAAGCACGATGTTCGGAATACCATCGGTCCCCACTGATTTCTTAGCCCGAAGATCTCACGGAGTTCTTCCTTCGAAATGAACGGGGTTAGTTCACCCTCTCTGGTAATGACATTATTTGGCATATTTTCGTCGCTGAACCAGTTGAAACCAGAGCCCCCGGATCGCCAGTTCCCTATTTCATTTCGAATGCAGAAGTCGTGCGCCAAGACGCGATTGTCCAGGTCATAATTAGGGCCAATGATATCAATGGCCTTGTATACTTCCTGGAAAGTCGCGAAAGTGCGGATCCTCGATCACAAAGAAGTCGTCATCATCAGCGGCCTCATTTGGATCAATACCTGCTATTGTCAGTAACCATTCGTTGTCTGTTGTCCGGGCTATTTTAAGACACTGAAGGTCGTTTTGATATTTTCTCCGAAATAGTTTATTTATTCGCGGGAACATATTCGGGTTGCTGGTGTTTATAGCCCGAACATTGTTGTTCCAATACAAACTTACAGAAGTTCTGTAATTCTCTTTTATTATCGTTTGAATATTTTTAATCGACGACTTCAGTGTCCTAATCTCCGGGTCTTGTTGGTCAGTTAACTGTCTGTACAAGTTTTCGAGTCTTGTCAGAAGTCTACTCTTCTGTCGGTGCAGTGCGTCAATAGTAGGATTGCGGAACAGGTCTTCGTTAGTCGTACGTCGATACCGCGGTATATTAGTGTCCATAGTTTGTTTAATTGTCTCGTCCATTTGTTTTAGGTAATTGTCGATCTCCTCTTTTGACAAATTCCTATTGGACGGTGGGTGGAGCGTGTTCGAGGAGAGCGCTCTTTTCAAGGTTGCGGAGAAGCGTGTCCATCGAGTCTTACTGTAGTTGTAAGAATATCTTTGGACAAACTCCTCCAATTCCGCAATTTCGTTGGGAACTGTAATTTCGGTGAAAAAGCGTGTTGAGCTCTGTAGTGAATAGGGTGGATTGTGAAGCCTCAGGTGCATAAACAGAGGCCAAGTACAGCCGCTTTCCACTGCGGAGCGGTATGTAAATGACGACTGCCTCCAACACCCGGAACCTTCGCAACACTCCCTTGTACACTCTGTGAAATTGTATACCCTCTTTAATGAAGATCCCGACACCGCCTCCACGCTTGGATCAGGGACGATTTCTTCTTCTAACAATATAATTATTGTACTCCAGTTTGTGCTTATCGGTTAGCTTGGTTTCGCTAGCGAAAAGCACATCAATAGTTTGGTCTTGTAGCAATTTAAACATCGCGGCTCTTCGTTCGATCCTAATTAGTGAATTAGTATTCACCGCAAGGACCTTCAAAGTTTGCTCCACCATGTGCGTACCCATTATGACATGTGTTGCGTTAGGCCCGGCAGCAGCACGTAGATCTGGTCCACCCGCTTGACCTGTTCTTGCACCTGCTTTTGCAGCTGTGCTATCTGCCCTTGAATTGCGAGCAAGATGGCCAGCATGTTAGGTGCAGCTTCCGTTGTTCTCGGCGTTGGCGCCGGAGAAGCAACAGTCGGGCACAAGCGTAACACTCGTCACGCTATGAATGCTCATCAGTGTACCCTCAAGCCCACTTTCGGACGTACTCTGAAATATTGTGATTCGTTCCTAAGCCGTACAGATCGCTTATGGAATTATTTCTTAGTCGTTATAACTTACGAAGATTTAAGATCAATGTGCATCGGTACTTTGCGTTTCTTCCTCCTTTTAAGGGTACTAATAACCCCTTGAGCGCGCGCTAATGTGAAAAAAGAATATTAACAGAATGGAGATGAGTTAGCTCCCGAAAGATTGACTTGCAGCTGGCGGATCAAATCTCTAAGCTTACATCCTAGAGTGTATGAATTCAGTTAGAGATAATTGACATTGGTATGCAGTTAGCCACAAACTATGCTCTTAGACTGAGTTATCCTCAGAAGTGGAATAAAACAAATGTGCGCTAGTCTTTTTATATTACATTCCAGCCTCCTCCAATCAACCCACCTTCAAATTATTAAAATTGACTTCAGCATAGACTTCAATCACTTGATTTTAGAGAGGCACGAGTGGATTCCATTTTCATAGACGGACCTAAGACAGCCGAAGGTGCTGACACAATGTCATAGTTCCCTGAAATCCTCTGTTTATACCAATCCTTCAACCTATGTACACATTGCAGCGTCTTTCAAATCGGAGTCTCAGCTATTCATTAAGCCGCTACTTGGCTCAGTAGTCAGTATACCGTAAGTCCGGCGAATATTTCAATGCTGTACGAATATTTCATACCCAAGCAGTGATCAGATCTCTCTGAGCACCAAAAAAAGGTAGCGGTCGAAATAGTATCGCGTATCGCTTAAACAGACAACTAAACAATACAGAAACACGCTCTGCTTGGGTCACATCGATGTGCACAGCTCATTATCTGGCTAAACTCAGTTACCTTGGAAGAAATAGTAGGCACCTGGCGAAACTCTGATGTCAACATCTAGAATCCAACACCTTATCGCTAAGGCCCACTGATGCAATCATCGGGGTAACTGCAAACGGTCAAAGAAGCTTCTGGAGATATCTCCATTATCTAATGCTCTTTTTCTTAATCCAGGGAAGCTGATGTTCTTCTTTCCTCTTTACTCTTACAGCGCATGAGCTTCTCTTGTCCTTCAGTATCGTCGGTGTTTGTGTTTTTTGTGCACTGATTTATTTTCAGAAGCCCCAAACTGGACAGCAATTCGACGTTTAATGAGTTCGATGCGCTGTCTGACTCCATGCAAAAATTGTATTCCTTTATCCTCATACTGAAGAAATTCTGGACAAACAACATCCGAAAGACGGTGTGTTGAGATCTTCGCTGTAGAAAATAATTTGGCCCAGCTTATAAATGAGCTCACGAGAGCACCAGAAATTGATAAGTCATACTGTCAACACTTTGGACTTGCTTTGGGAGGACTTGTGAGAGGTTACTCACCCTGATAAGGAACCGCTGATGTGCTCTCCCCTATAGGCTTGCCGGACCATTGTGTAATATCAGCTAATTTCTCGTATATGGACCAGACAGTTAGAGAAAACATTCCTAAAAGAACCGTATGGCAATACGAGAAAGCCAATTGGAGCGAACTTTAGGAATTCTTCTTCTTCTTCTTTAGTAATATAACTGTTCGTTATATTTCCACAATAACGATGTGGATACCGTTGCTGATATGATTACAGACACTATTGGCTTTGGAATGAGATCCTTTGTCCCTCATCGGATGAAGAGTATCAAACCAAAAGAAAAGGCGTGGTACGACTCGAGCTGTAAAGAGGCTATCATTGTTAGAGAAATGTTTTTTCGGTCCTTCAAGACCAACTCAATAGAGGAAAACCGAAAGAAGTTAAAACGAGCTAGGAACGACTGCAATGTCTTAAGGGTACAACGTTTCAATACGACCAAAATCTACTATTATACATTCTCCCAAATGTAGTAAACATTTTTGCTCGTTCGTCAAAAACATCAGAAATTCTGCCTCATCCTCCATTCCAACGCTCATTTATAATGATATTCCAGCTCTCAGCTCTCAGCTCTCTGACAATACAAGACAAGACCAAGGCTTTCTATACACTTGCGGCTAACTCAAGACTTCCATATTGTGCTTTATCTCCGCCTACACAGCATTTGTCCAGCCCGTCTTTAAAAAGCTGAATTTTCTTCTCTCTCATTGTACTTACGTCAATTCTTTATAAAGCCATGGAAAGGCTGATAAACATGAAATATAGCGAATCACGAAAACTTTTCAATGACCGGCAATTACATAGCAACAGGTCCAGTGGTGATTTGATGACATGCTTCACCAAAAAGTGGAACCAAAGCATTTTAAAAAGAACTTAACACTCAAGAGGGTATGACTACTCATAAAATGCCGGAACACGTGTTAAATTTTCGGAAAATGGTACAGAAAGAGAAAGAAAGATATTTGAGCTCAGTGGTTATTTTGTTCCATGGGTGGCATCCAACATTTAATGGGGAGACTAAATTATTAGTGTAAATTGACTTGATGTTATATTTGGGTAACCATTCACCTCACGAGATTTCGATTGCATGAAAAAATGTCTTTCAGATGTCGAACCGTCCGAATGGGAAGTCAATACATTACCACTAGAGCCACGGCCACCCACATACTATAGTTGCACTTGATATTTCTGAGGCAATTGACTGAGTTTGGCATCAAACTCTTTTGTCGAAAATCCGTGCATTTGGGATCGATGACTCTCTTCTTCAATGGATTAGAAACTACCTTTCGGAAGGTTCAATTTAAGTTGTCTAGGATGGTTTCAAGTCTAATAATTAAGTACTGGTGTGCCACAGGGCTCCTTTCTGTCTCTGACACTCTTCATAACTACTTCCACTAATTCTAATCCATTTTATTTCTTTGCTGATGACAGTACTCTCTGCTTTTCATATTCGTTCCCGGATTCACATCCTTGAACTTCGGCTGTAGCAGAAGAACGGCAGCGTATGTTAAGCTATTTAAATTCCGATATTAACAGTATAACCAATTGTGAAACTATCAACTGAGTATAGTTTAATGCTTTCAAAACTCAATGCATTCTGCTGTCGTTATAACGAAACACCAATCCATTGCCCAAGAATGGCACTTGCACCGTCGATACCGAAAAACTTTCCATTCTCGCTATGTGTCTCAATGACAACCTTAGTTGGAATCATCATATATTTGATGTTGCCAAAAATTCTGCGACATGTTTAAGTTTCCTCAAGCGATGTACAATATTGGAGTACAATGCCCACTTCTGGTCAGGTGCTCCTAAAACATCTCTGCCAATTAAAAGATTACAAACCGTTTGTTAAAACTCATAAATGATGCCAATATTCCACAGTGAATTAACACGCTAGAATACCGACGACAAGTCTCTTAGCTCACCTCGTTCTATCCTTATTTTCACAACCGATGCTCCTCAAAATTTTCCAGTAGCGTTTCCTTTAAACTTTTAACCGTAACACCCGTCTCGCTATGGACACTCATTAGTGTACGGATGTACTCTAAATTATCGTGATTCATTCCTAAGCCGTACAATTTGCTTATGGAATGCCCTGCCGTTATTTCCTAATCGTTATAAATTTGAAACATTTAAAACCAATATACATCGGTACTTCTCTTTTCTTTCTCCCTAAGTCCCCCTCGACCACGCTGTGTGCAAACATTTTATTAATAGCCTCTTGAGCTCGCGATAATTATAGCAAAAAAAAGCGGCGCCGCTCACGTAGGTGAGTTGTTTTGCTTTGGTTTTTGTATTTCTGACAGCCTCTTGGCATTGGTGTCACTGGTAGTCAGCACTCGACGTAGATTATACAATAGACAAAGGTTACGGATATTCTGCGCATTCCAGATGTTAGAGGTTGAACGTCCTCCCTATATACATACGAGTATATCTATTGTTTTGGGGTCAATGATATTCACAGATGAACCTTGACTGCGGCTCTTTAGTCGTCCGAGGTTACATTGACCGCCCAAACTCCTCGGTTATCTACATTAAAATACTGGAGGAGCAACCTGCGTCGATCGCAAAATGATCAATTTGGTTGAATATTTATTAATCTGGCTACCCTGAGAATATTTAGAGGAGAAAACTGTGCTAAAGCTAGCTATAGTGATATTCTGCCTGGCAGTAAATATAGTTAGCCATAAATTCAGACATGGTGCTGTATTTGCTTTCCTATCATACTAGAGCTCTTAGAAACATTTTTATTCGCATCTTCGGAGGAAGACGCATATCTCTACTGTTGATAAAAGACCTGCAAATTTATTTTAATATCGACTGTACTGTACTGATTTCAGTATACAAGTGTGTTTTTATGGCTGACCCGTCGTTTAGCCAGATGCTGAACTAAGAGTACGTCTAATGTATTAATTTATAAAGGTGTAATAAATGCAATTATAAGTTGGTTATGGAACTTAACTTGTCGTACAGACTTTATGCAGCAATATCAGATTGATGTTGTTGAATAAAGCCTTGATATGGATTGTAACAAGGCTCAAGTTCAGTGGTGGATGATCAAGAGTGTACCTGATCTGAGTTTCTAGTTTGTTTTGCAAGGAAATGGTTTCTGCTTGGTCTGGTAGTAAGCCCCGCGCACAACTCCTAACGTGAAGTTCTAGGCCCTTTTCTGAAATTCCTTGGGCGACAGGAACCAGATAATCTGAGTCAAGGAATATGAGAACAGTCGGTGATCCATTGTGAGTTCATCCGACACAATTCCTATTTCGGCACCCTGACTAGGCTTAAACGTCATTACTGACCGCAGCTCTAAATACATTGAAGTCGCTCATGCAAATATAAAGAATCTGAGATGAGAATTCATCCGCCGTACGTCCGCCTCTTAAGTACTAACCATTTCCGACAGTGCTTGTTAGCTTGCCAACTCCCGGGCGGTTTGCCGGGCTAAATCTCGACGGATGGGGGAGGTTCTTTTCTGCTACCTATTACTCGTTACATTTAAAAAAATATACGTACACCACAGAGTGCACATGCCAGAAATAAAGAAAAGGATATCGTCATTATCGTCCAAAGATAAGGAGAATTAGTAGGGAAAAATACGGTTTGGTCAGGTATTGTGACCGAGCAGCGATAGAACTTCTGCTGCTTCTTTGGCTTAGCCCGCCCACAGTTGATGAGAGTTGTCATCAGCTCCATGGCTACTTCGCGCCACTGAATCTATGGAAGTAGCCCCAAACGCAGTTAGCATCACGCCCTTAATTCATACCAAAGTTATTCTCACCTGTTAAACCGAAATTTAGAAACTAATCACGACCTCATTTCATCGATTGCTTTAGTCGACTGAATGCAGAAAACCGAGTGTTTAATTTTAAATGTTTATTACAAAAATTTATTTAAGAGATAGGTATTTTATACGAAATACAATTAGAGAGTAAGGAAATGAAAAGAGCTATTTGAGTTATAGTAGTAGTAAACAAAATAATAATTCGCTGCATTAATGCAGATATGTATGTATGTATAATAGATATAGGAATGAATCGAAAGTCATATCATTTTCATTTGGAAGTCAGTTAAATGTAAGTACGAGTATATGTCAAAAATTGAATTCATTTTCACATGTAGTTAAATCTCTCTTAGGTTAATGGTGAAGATATTTTATAAATATTTTTAATTAGGTTTTATCGTTTTTAATTAATAGTTTGTAAGTATGTAAGTAGTGATAAATGTATTTTATATGTACATACGTGTTGTTCCTTTTTTTTAAATAATTAATGGATAAGTAGTAGAGAGGAAGTTAAAACAACGATATATTTTAAGTAATGTAGGTATTATTTACGTAGGCGAATCTATAAATTTTAGAATTGTATTGTACATACTTTAATTCAAAAACTCACTTATTGTTTTCCTTTGCTGTATCGATGTTAACGCATTGTTAGATTTATAACGGTGTCGTCGACGATGTGCGCAGAAGATCGAGCCGCTATCTTGGTGATAAATATATCAGCTGTATTGATATGAATAAGATTTAGAGGAAAGAATTTAAGTATGTATGTGAAACGATTAACATTACCTTTGGATGGCTCAAAATTAATTATTACAAAAAAAAAAAAATCATTCTTAAAACTAATGCTAAATGGCTAGATGGATAGGACAACACTTTACACACACACTTAAAATTTTGAATTGATGACGATTTCTGGTTGACGAAGTTTTGAAGAAGTTTTGAGTCCGGGACCTGGATTTTATTCTTACATCTTCGAGGTCAATTGAGAGTGCGATAATCTTTGATAAGTCCACTCATCTTGGTCAGTCGAATGCCGAGAAAATAACGGCGATCTGGTGACGGTCTAATAATCGGTTTGCTTGTGCGAAATTTTGTCTTTAAACAAAAAAGAAATCTTCTTATGTGATCCGTCTGCTAAATGCAGACGGTGGTGGAGCACCTGGCCATATTAGCTGTATATTTTCCCACGAAATCGACTATGATAGTGGCCACTTCATGTGCGAAATATTTTGGAAAATGGATTTTTTCCTTTTTTTAGGGCTCACGCGAATATGTAATCAGGCACTTGTTCTACTAAGACAATTTCTGCGCGGCTTAGAAAAACAACAAAGTACTCTTATATTTATATATTTATATACGTTTTACTTTTTGACACTAGCAGATGTGTTATCTGATCACTGCACAGGACGAAAAAAGAAAAAGAGAGCTTCAGCTCGATGCAGAGGGCTTTTATACTGTGCAGTAATGGAAGCGTGGGTGCACTGAATGACAACTTCCTTCGTTAAATTTAACGAGAAGTATGTGTTTAGCGATATACTAAGCCAATTCGCCGCGAACGAGATCTCGGTCATTTTGACAGTTGGATTTTGATAAAATCATAAAAACAAAAACAAAAATGTCGTCGTGCGATTTGGTTTTATAATTAGTTTGAGATGGGTAGAAGGCAATCCGCCACAAGCTCTTTCAACATGAACGGGATATTCCACACGCAAACCATCAGAAACTATCTAAAAAATTTCCCAGTTTTTCTATTTCAAATCGATTTTGGCGAACTTAAAGCCTGTGGCGATCAAATTTAAATACTTTCGGATAAATTTGTCTTCGATATGTTGCTTAAGTGTACGAGTATGTTTGTTTGAGTATACTTTCCTTTTGGGCAAAATTGTAATTTGCAAAGATTATTCATGGCCAATTTTTTGTTGCTCTTTTTTACTGTTTTCGTTTTGTTGGTCACCAATTAATTCGAATAGAACTTCATGATTTGGCAAAAACGTATCCATGACATCGATACATATGAATGAAGTTTTTACGTTGGTCTTATGTTGAGCCAGCTCGGTTAGATATTTATGTTAAATTATGCATAGAAAATCAGTTGTCATTTTGTTTACTTTAAAACCTAGGCATCGCTGGAGCACTCGTACGAGTATAGGGGTGTTTTGTCAATCACAAAGGAAGTGACTAATACCAGTATCTGACTAACTGATCTTAGTTTTTATTGTAGTTTTGATCATTTTTCAGTACGTGATGTGAATGCTGTTTCATTTCATCACACAGACACTCAAATATGAGTCGTATCATCTGTCATTATCATGACTTGACTTTGCGTTGAGTTGAATAACATACTCGTATGTGGTGAAACGGGTCAGTCGTTTTTGGTTTTTTTTTTTAATTTTTTTAAATAGCTTTTTATTCTAATGCGATATACTCGTACGAGTATATATAAAAATAAATAATTCGAAACCGGATAAATGGAAACTCATGTTAATAGAAGAGGCTATTGCCATAGCTTGAAATAAAATCATATGACTCTCTTTGATAAAAGCAACTGCTACTGAGTTGATACTAACTCACAAATAAAGAAAAGGTTTCCAAATAAATTTATCACTTTGCCATCAAACGTCGCTTTGGAACTTGTCTCGTTGACGTCCAAATGACAGCAACCCTTGAATGCTGTAGTTCGATATCTAATAAATCACAACAAGTTTCAAATGCTCAAGTTAGAAGTGCATGATGCTGAACCAGTGGAAGAAGATTTTTTTGTATAAATGCCCAGCGATCATGGGAAATTGCAACAAATACCTGACGACACCTACAAACGTTTTAAGGACAACGAATTTCGGTTTTGTACATGGAATGTTAGGACCCTTAACAAACCACGTGCTGCCGAACAACTCGCAAAAGCTCAACTCTGCAATAAATCAGATATTACCGCAATCCACAATATTATAGGATGAGCTGAACAAACAGCGGATGAAAAACTATCACATCAACTATGGCAACTGCTAAAAAGAATGAAAGCAACGCTAATTTGTATTGTGTATTCGAGGGAGACTCAATCATTAAGTCTTAAGCTCTTGGAATGTAAGCAAACGCCTCATAACAATCCACATTAAGGCCAAATTCTGATAATAATATCAGCAGCGTTCATGCCCCTATAGAAAATAATGATGACAGCATCAATGACGAATACTATGACTTCCTGGACATAGTGTCCCAGCTACAACACCAAGTCTGTATTAGGAGATCTTAATCCAACAATGAATTCAGGTTATAAGCATTTATAACGGGTTGTTTACAACCACGAGTAGCACGAGCCAACACTCGGTTCCCACATCTCAACATCCATAAAGAGGCTATCGCCTGATCTATCAACCGCTATCGATTGATCAAACTGTGATCGACGCCAGACATTTCCCCAGCATTCTTCATGTCCGAACTTTCCGAGGTGCCCACATCGATTCGGATCATAACATTCTTGTAGGAAGGGTACGAATGTGGATATCATAGGTATCCTAGAAAGCGAATATTAATTTTGCGTACGCGGATGAACACAGCAAGCCGTCAACGAAGTTTTCGTGAGTATTGAGGCGGAGACGGCCAAAATATGTCTGTAGGTAGACGAGGGCAAAAGAATGTACATTCTGTCACCACATCGGCGGCTTGGCCAGAACGTCATTATTGGCAGTTATAACTTCGAGGTAGTCAAGGTCCTCGTATACCTACAACGACATATGTAACCCCAGAAATTAGAAGCAGAATTACTCTTGTCAATCAATGTTTCTTTGGGCTCAGGAACCCATGGACTGTCTCGTAAGACCAAACCAGTTTTATACCAGATCCTTTTCCTCCCAATATTGCCGGGTCTGGACCTTGTCGAAGGAGAATGGAAAAGTATATAGCCGTTTCGAGAGAAAGATACTGCCCATTTGAATTAGTCTCCATTCGTGCTGTATGGTGAGATCGGTCTAGTCGTGCATCTACGGATCCCCGGCAATGGCTACGCCATGTTGAGCAAATGAACGCTACAGCTCCGGTCCAAGCAGTCTAGGAGAGTGAGTAAGTTTTCGACAGTCGAAAGCGCAATATCAATAAACTCCATGAAATTCACTGCAGCTTCGACCACTTTTTCGAGCAACCGGCGCCGCATATCGGTAAAAAGAGGTGAATGTTGCGTAGATCAGCGACTTTATACTCCCAAACAAAATAATCCAAAGGAGTTAAATCACACGATCTTGGAGGGAAGTTCACTGGTCTACTCGTATTACGCGAAATTATGGCGTCATCGAATGTTACCTTCAACAAATTAAAAGGGGAGCGAGTTAAGGTACATCGCGGACATTTCAAAAAACGGAAATAATTTTCCATTCGGACGTTACTTGTCCATTCCTTATTTCTGATAATTTTTTTTAGGTTTGGGGCTATGCCGGTTGAAGGCTTAGGTTGTCATTGATACACATACCGAGCATGGAAAGTTTTTGGTTTCGACGGGTGAGAAGCAGAGAGTACTGTCGTCAGCAGAGGAATATTGGACCAGAAGTAGCAGACAAGAGATCATAAATGAAGATTAAAAAGAGTGTCGGAGACGGAGCTTTGAGGCACACCAGATTTAAGAATTGAAACGATCCATGACAACAGGAATTGAACGTTCCGAATGATAATTGCTAGTCCATTGAGACAGACAGTCGTCGATCACAAATGCACGCATTTTCGACAAAAGAGCCCGATGCCAAAGTCTGTCAAATGCCTTAGGAATGTCAAGTGCAATAATGCTTTCCGCAGATTGGTGTTTAGTTCCACTTTACGGTGAGACATGCCATCAAATCAGTGGACCTGTTGCTACGAAAATCGTACTGCCGGTCATTGAGAAGTTTTCGTGTTTTGAGATATTTTATGAGCTGACGGTTTATCAGTGTTTCCATTACCTTGGAAGGAAGGGATATAAGTACAGAAGATTCGTCTTTTTTAGGGACGGGCTGGACAAATGCTGTTTTCACCTGATCGGAAAGAGTCCTAAAGAGTAGGATTGATGAAAAAGCTTGCGCAGTGGTTTCAGAGGAAGAGGAGATGTACAAAATTTCGAGCGCACAATTGGCAAACTCACGGCATCAACCCAATATTAAACTTCTTCAATACTGGCCGCTATGGCGGATATGTTTTCTTTATTTCGCACTATTCTCTGTCTGGTTGATAGCTTCAGATCCAAAAGAGTGTACTCACGCTCAAACTTTTCCATGGCGCAACGAATACAAATACAAAAATACACTGAAGCCATAAAGACGACCGACCTCTGTACGAAATTCACGTTGCGTATTTACAACTGAGCCAATAATATTTTTTAATAATTTCCGCACGTTTGGCAAGCGTAAAAAAATGCGTAAAGAAAAGGCAAACCTTACTGAGCACTTTGACAGCTGAATGTCATTGGTAATTTTGACAGCTGCTGAAGCATAATAATCATTGCTATATGGCCACATTTTACAATCTGGAAGTGTACCTTTGTGACATTATAGTATATTTTGCGTCATTTCTTGGTCGTATCAAAATTGTGAACCAACTCATATGGGTCTCCCTGAATACCACGTATCCAACGACGTTAAAACGAAAGTTAAGTGGACAACCGAGACAACCGCAAATTAACAGCAAATTAAGAACTCAGGAAAAACTTCTCTTTTTTGGTCAATGGCAGCGCTATTATAAGTATAGACGTATATCCTTTGCCCTTCAGGCAAATCGCGTTACTCACGAGGATGTTGACGGTTTATATTTCAAAAGCAGAAGATATGGATTCTGGTTTCCAACCTTGACTCAGTATTGATGAAACTACCAGCAATCAAATTAATAAGTCATTCGCAACGCACTGAAACTTAAAACTACTCACTTGTGGTTAAGGTCGCATAGCCATACGACCAATTTGGATCACGAAACTTGCACTGCGGTTAATCTAATCCAATTGCACCAACCGTTTGTGTCCAAGTCACAGCGCTATGCGTAATATTTACGTCGGAATACAAGACCACGTCAGGCGTGAATTATACTCAACAGACTTAATTTTTTTGTAAGATTGAGTAAAAAATTTAAACCAAAATGGTCAAGCTTAGAGGACGGGACGTAATTGCAATATTTCCACTCTCAAGATATAAGTTTATTTTCTTGCTTACATCCGTGACGCCTTCGCGAAAGTGTAGAAGATTATGTTGCTTTTGAAGCCGTGATCGTTTTCATGCTTTCACTATGAAACGTCATCGGTGTCATTGTTACCTTGTCTCCATTTCTACATTTCATCCTTGTTTTTCTTCTTCTCTTGCATAAATATTTTGCGGAGTGTTACCATAGTTAGAAATCTAAAGAGGGTTAAACTGACAACTCTATATGATTGCGGCTGCATATGAGTTTGTTCTTTGATAGAAATGATTGTATATTTATACGCATGATCAGTGAAATTGGACAATGGGCTTGTGATAGCGACAGACTTAGGCTATGGTTACAGTGTATGCTTGTAGATTAAATGAAACCTGATATTGGTATGAGCGTGGCTACAGAGCACAATCCAACGATTTCATAAAATTTTCTTCTGAAGTATTCGCCAGAATACTGAGGTACTGTAACCATAGCATTAGGCAAGAAGTCTCGAGATTTTCGCACGATAGAGAATGGCTTGTAATGATCCGTATCAAGGCAAATTCTCCAAAGTCAGCCTGATAAGCGCTCACACACTTAGAGAAGAAATAAACGAGTATACCAATTTTGTTTCAGGAATACAAGCAACTATCTAATGATTCATATTTCATCAGGCAATTTGCTGGTACGCAAAGAAGACATTCCATACTAATTAGAGCGTTCAAATTGCTTCTTAGCTAATATGTAAGCCGGAAATAGGATTCTGTAAGAAACCACAAAAAACAAAAATTCAAAGTAATCTATAGTAATATAGATGTCTTTCTGGCAGAATATTTAGGAGTCCAAAAAGCTCTATATTACGTGCCAATCTCCAATTATCTCCACAAAATCCTATTCCGAGTCACAGATCTGATCGAAATATTCCGTGGTAAATAATTGGTAATATGTTATTTTGTTTTCGCGAAATTTCCTCAGTCGATAAAAGTTTCGAATAGTACACAAATTTCTGCCGATTGCGACGTCTAGGTACTTAGAATGGTCAACGCTTTCCATTTCAAAGCAGCTAGGTTAACATATAGCATTGATATCAAAAGAAACGTTCGAGCAGAGAATGAAACACTTACCATCAAATAAATTATGATCTAGGTTAATCAGTTGGATGCATGGAATATAAAGACTGATTCGCACTAAAACTAAATCTTAATCTACTTAACCTACTTACAGCTACATGCATATATATATATATATATACATAATATATATATACTTCATATGCAAATATATGTATATATATATATTTTTTTTTTTCCATTTTATATTTTTATTTTTTTTTTGTTTTTATATATTTTTTTTTTTAAATCTAACTTAAATCTACCTAAAACTATGTAAGCCGGCCATGGCTAAAAAAAAAATTAGGATGGCCCACCTTGCTTTACATGAAGCTAACTATCACTGGAGGAGTTCGACGACGAAGCATCTTCCCCTTCAACAAGCCACCAAAATTGTTGATGCTGCCGAGCAACATCCCTCATGTCGCGACTCCCTACCACCCTACTGAACCGGAGACACTCCGCACTGCCATGTGCGACGTCTCTGTCGTAGTTGAGTCGCCTGTCCGCAGCTGTTCGAGCGCTGTGGAAGATTAGCGGTACCGCCAATCTGTCCTGGATCAGACCTTTACTATCTAGATAGAGGAACGGGAGGAATAAAGCCGTCAAAGCGAACTCTCTCGTGATACATATAATTGGGGTAGTAAGCCCCGGAGATCAGGTTGTTCGATCAGGTCATTGCTCTTGCAACGTGCCTTCGAGTCAACTTAAGGACGAAATTGTCCACTCTTATTAGGTTCGCCCTATTGTACAAGATCTCATTGGGATAGAATTTTATGTACTGAGATTCTGGTGGGTGTTCTGTATAAGCGAAGACAAGTTATAAGACAAACCCTCTCAAACACTCGAATCTTTTCCAATAAACTTGCTCTCACATTGAACCACACGGGACATCCAAATACAAGCATGGGCCTGATAAGGGCCATGTAGCAGATTACCTTCACCCTCGCATCGAGTTGACTGTTATAGAACAGTCTCTTTGTAAGGCAAAAACACCTTTGGCTCTGGCCAGAGCAACATATATATGTTTGTTAAAATACAGATATTGATCTAGCCAGATCCCAAGGTATCTGACTACATTTCGACAAGCAAGTGGCTGTCCGTGTTGTCCGATTATAGAAAACTTTCGCCAATTCTTTCTGGTATCCCTATAGGCCCCAGACAAAGGCGTCCTAAAAAGAATGGTTTCCGACTTCTGAAAGTTGATTTTCAACTTCCAGTCATCGCAATATCGCTTAATTTTGTCGAAGTCACGTTGCAAAAGCATATTAATGACCACAATCTTTGGACCCGATCTGTACGCGATTAAGTCGTCTGCGTACGCTATGGCATGGTGAAGTGAACCTCTCAGATCACTTGTGTAAATGTTGAATAGATCGGCGAATTTACCACACCTTGTTGCAGACCGTTTTTAATGTTAAATGTTCCAGCAGAAGTCACATCGCCATTCTTTACGATGAACTGTCTACTGGAGAGCAGTGTAGTATATGTTTGGAAGAAAACTGATCGAGCGGAGATTCGCCGGATTGGAAGCATCTTTATCCCTTTTGGAGATCGGATGTACCACCGCAGTTTTCCAATGCGCTGGATAATGTGCATTATTCATTGCATTATTAAACATTAATAAATGTTCACCGCTTCTAGAGGGAGATGTCGAAGCACAATGTTCGGTATTTCATCGGTTCCCACTGATTTCTTACTTCTAAGCGAATCGAAGATCGTTTGGAGCTCTTCTTTCGAAATGAACGGGGGTAGTACCCTATCGTTGGTGATGACATTATTTGCCATATTCTCGTCACTGAACTGGGTGAAACCCGAGCTCTCGAATCGCCAATTCACAATTTCATTTCGAAGGTAGAAATGGTGCGCAAGGACTCGATTCTCCAGGTCGTGGTTCGGGTCAATGATAACATTCGCCTTGTACACTTCCTGGAAAGTCGCTCCTATAGCCTCTACCTGCTCCTGCTGATCCTCGATCACAAAGAAGCTGTCATCATCAACAGCCTCATTTGGATCTATGCCCGCTGTTACCAGTATTTGTTCGTTGTTCGGGCGATCTTAAGACACGAAAGGTTGTTTTGATCTTTTCTCCGAAATATTTTATTTATTTGCGGGAACATATTCGGGTTGCTGGTGTTTACAGCCCGAATTTTATTTTTCCAATACAAACTTACAGAATTTCTGTAATTTTCCTTTATTAATGTTTGGATGTTTTTAATCGACAACTTCAGTGTCATGATACTGAGAATTTGTGTTTCGCAAATGATTATCTTAGACAATGAACGTCATGACTGAGGTCAGCTACTGAATTTTTCCCAGAAACGGTTTAGCAAAAAGTGAAAAAATATAAATAAAGAACATGATATACTTAGTCCTGCCATAAGTTCTGTTACAAATATAAAACGTTATAAAAGGAAAGACAACCAGTAAACATATTTTATTCAAAATTGTTTAATTTATTAGACACAATATTGGTTATTAAAAAAATTTGATTCACTCGAAATGACTATCTGTTATTTTAACACCAGCTTCGTGGACGCTGTTCTGGTTAATGCTGTTTTAAGGCTTTCCAAATTTCTGTTGGGAGTCTTGCAGCCCACGTTCTCCAATTCTAACCACAAACCATAATCCAGTGGTTTCAGGTCTGGACTCCCCGACGGCAAATCTTCTGTTGCTATGAAGCCAGGAAATTTGACTATGAGCCACTCCTGCGTGGTTTTTGTGCGGTGAAACTGAGTTCTGTTGGAAGATCCATCTGTATCCATTGAAAAGGGTATTGGTCAAACCCTTCACAACACCCTCTAGCACATCTTCTTGATAAACCTTTGCATCAGTTTTTTTTCAGATAAATGGAGGGATGTGACACCATGGTGAGAGACCCCCTACCAAACCATTACGAAAGAGGGATGATGCTCAAGTTGAACCCGCGGAACAACTTTTTTCGCTTCCTTAGATGAAGTGGCATAAATTTTGTGATGTGTTATTTTAATTGAAACAAAGTCAAGATTAACAGAAGACGAGATAGCGATGAGAGAAGAGTTGAGGTTATAGTGAATGGCAAGTAGGACACCTCTGCATGGAGAATCAACATTAGGGATGGCAGGATCATTAAACATCACCAAACAGATCTTTGGTGTATTCGTCTATTCGTCTTCCCATGGCTTTAAAAAAAAACTATGTAAGACTTGTGGGTCGATAAGACTTAGGTCGTTAACTAGATTCGTCTGTTTTGGCGATAAAGATTACATTGACCTCCCTCCAAACTTGCGCGATGTATCCCTAATTGAAGGTAGACTTAAATAAGGTAATTAGAGTGCGAATAATGTTGACCAGACTTCTTAAATCAGTTCTGAGAAGATTCCGTCGGTTCCAGGTGTCTTGTATGGTTTAAATGAGTTTATGACCCATTCAACTTTATCTATATATACTCGTACTGGACATATTTCCAGATAGGCTGTTGATTCTGTGTTGCTTTTGAGAGTGTCGCGTCTGGGAAATGCTTCTTAAGTAACATTTTTAGAGTTTCCTCTCGACTAGCTGTGAAAGTACCGTCTGTTATACAGCTAAGTTATTTGAGAGAACTTTTTGGAGATGCCAGATATCTGGCAGTTTTTCCAATTTCTCGCAATTCTTTCTCCAGGAACCCCTCTCAGATTTTTTCAATTGTTTATTGAAGTTGGTTAAAGCGGACTTGTATCGGTCTCAATTACCGGTTTGTTGGGATTTGTTAAAAATATTTCTCAGCAATTGTTGAAGTTGAGGGTTCCACCATGGTACACGCCTGTTAACCATATTGCGTTTCAATTTGCAACTGCATTTAAATGATAAGATATTAGCTTCATTTAGTTGGTCCGCTTCCTCATTCACGCCGCCAATGGACTGTAGAGATGAAGGAAGTGAGTCAGCTTTGATAGCGAGGTTTTCTAAAAAAGTACTCCACTTCGTGAGTTTCTTCATGCATCGAGTTTAACCCTGTCCGACGTTGCATCCTATATTGAACCTTATGTATATATTGTCCGATAAGGATGCCTCATCTGACACATTCCAATCCATGATGAAACTAAGAAGAAAGGGAGACGAAATGGTGAGGTCAAGTACTTCCGCCTTATAGAATTGATAAAAGTGGTTTATTACCCCTATTACACAGAAGCAGATTTTTGATAAAAATATAATTTGAAAGTAACGCACACTCTTTGTTGTTGTTGCCGCTACACCAGATATTGTTGAGCGAGATGCCAATTGCGACGGTGGCACAGTTCGATCAGATCCTATACCAGAACAGGAGGAATCGCACCTATGGTATTTCTCAAGGGAAATAGGCTGAGGCGCTCACGAACTCTTGCAATGTATTCCCCTGAGGTAGTTCGATGATCGCTGTCGCTGGATCTCTGATGTTAAATCCTGGAATGAGAAGATATTTAATTTTGGAACTGATCAGTAAAGCAGTCCTCGATCTAATATCTCCTCGGGCAAATTCTAATAATCGCTCACTATTGTTGAGCTCGAATTAGTCCTAGGGCGATGTTCTCTCTTACGCACTTCTCTCTTGTTTACCAGTCATACTTAGCATAGTGCAGGTTTGAGTGTAGTTATCATCGTTTGCGGCTATACGCGGGATTCGTATGCTGCTCGGTTTATTATCGCCTCTCCGCCGTATGGGAACCTCGGCAAGGGGGTGCTCCTTTAGTCTCGCTCTCGCAAGATGAGCTACGTTTTCTGCCGTTTGACTTCTCGCTAGAAGCACAGGAACTCTACTTTTGTTCCCGTTCGCAGTAGCTGGTCCTCGCCCTCATGTGTCCTATCACCCTCAGCAGCAGGCATATTAACGATGTTATTTTGTAGACTCTTTGACAGACTACTAGTGTTAGTTGTGGAGGAGGTTGTTGGAGTTTTGTCAGAGCTCTTTGATTTGAACCTCAGCTTACCAAAACAGTACGCGAGATAACCTTTTAGGTTATTTTTCCATTTCACCGCACTGTCATTTACAGCAAAGTCCATGTGGACGAGATCTTTCGCTTCCACTGTTTGCATGATTTTCCAGGTTCTGGTGTTAAGACTTGAGTTTTGTACATTCAATGACGTGGGAATTTTCTCACTAGCTACGCCGATGCTTTGCGGAGAGAACCTCCTCATGATGTGTAGTTTCGGAAATGAATCCTCCTCCACTAACATCACGTTCAGACCCCAATTCTCACCGATTTTTGAGAAATTACTCCTCAACCAATTTGCAGTGACTTCATTGAAGCAAATAAACAAAACCTACCCAGTCCTGATCATAGAACTGTCAAAAGACGGCTTCACCTCTTCGTCACGAAGCTCAATCGAATCATCGATAACTCCCTTCTGTATTTGAGCTATTTGCTCAACACTAAGAGTGTTGTGATTGATGTCTTCCGGGATTACACCCGACTGTAGCATTTCCTGTTCAAGCTCTCTTTACTTCCGACTTCGGGGGAGTGTACTCATCGGATCGGGTTCAGTTACCCTCTATGCCGTTGTTTTCGGTTTTTCCAGTGGCAATCTCTAGAGCATGCACCCTACAGTTACCTATTGAACCTTCTCCTCTCCGGTAGATTTTTGGGGCATGTTCACAGAATTTACGACTACTTTTGTACTAACAAATGGTCCATATAACCATCATAACCATCTTGTGTGTCTTCACACAAAGTGTCTGAGTTTGAGTCGATCAGAATTGGCACTTTCCCCTCCTCGCTTCTCATTTAAGAGTCAGAGTTAGCAGCAAACGTCCGATCACAGTTGCATTCCTTGACGTTGGTGCTTTTAAAAAGGCATCAGACTTTAAAAAGTTGATACTTTTTTTGGATAAATTTTGATTCCCGCAAGTAATCGGGATAATGAGAGGAAGACTGGAGATTTAAATCGGAGATGGCCCGGTATCCGAAGTTCGAAAACTAGAGACTAAGTACCCTGTTAGCCATGCATCGTTCGAAACTTGCTGTTCCACTTTGAAGTTAGAGTTTTTTTTTTTTAAAAGGTTAGCTCCTCTTCGTCGCGCATTTTTGTTGGAGTTAGGACACGTCCACAGAGAGAAACCCTTTAATATTACAGGCTGCGAGTGCACAGATCATACGCAGTCTACAATATTAAAAGGAATTCATCAGCCGTAAACTGAACAGCGTTGCTCGACGATCGCCCCGTGGAGACAAAGAGTCTCCTAGTGTTGGTTACTCTTAGGGGTCGTCCTACGACTTTGCCCTATAAGTCCGCACCTGACCACCTATAAATATGTTAATTGCTTACAATTTTGTTGACACCACTTTCCAAAAAGCAGAACGGCAATACGAAAGTCACACGATGTGAGTGAAGATAGCTCCATTGGAAAAGGATTCCACGGCATTGACGTTAATAATAAAAATGGCTAATACTTACGGACAACCGAAAAGGATAATGTACTTGTATGTGTATATCATGAACAAGCATTGCATAGCTTTGCATTGATACCTTCTACGACCTAGAAAGATGCATTCTGATGCATTCTCAGCAATTACCTCAATGATCGTCGATCTCGGCTTGATTATTACATCTTCTAGGCATTTTTACGTTGCAAGTTCGCATGAACTGGAAAAAGTTGGCAAAGATTCTAAAGTGTCACTTATCTTATGTGATGGATTTGCAATCAACTTAAATAGGAGCAGTTTATACGTAGAGGTGGCCGCTTTTTCTGTAATCCTACCTGTATTTTAGATACGTGTATTTCATCAAAAAAAATAAAAAAATGTTGTACGATGCAAATCACATAGAAACAAGACACCTGATCATATCGGTTTCTAACATACAAGTTGATTCGTCTAAACATAAAAATACAGGTCACGTTTATCCAAATTCGTATTCGTTAGCAAGTTCGTCAGCCGTGATGAAACATAAACCTGTTAAAGCTAATTTGTATTTTTTTTTTATGACATGGTGAATACAAAGAGGGTTTTCAGTAGAACGATATGTTTTCATTTAACTTTTATGGCTGCAGATCTATCAGAGTATAGGCCCAGTGAAAAAAAATAATTCAAAAAATAATCAACAAAAGATTTTTTCAAATGCGTATCCGTTTAGTGTGTTTGCTACACATTCGAAGTAAAAAGCACTTTATATAACCACAAGGCCTAGGAGAGTACCCTAATCTGGCAAACCTTGTTATGGGAAATAGCTAGAATATCTGCAACTTAGTTAATGTGAATTCAATTTAACTGAAGGTTCTCAAGTTGTCATAACGGGTAATAGACAACAATGTTAAGTGCAATGCCTATGCCATGGGGATTGATAACTCAATTTGCTTTTGTTTCAATTAAAAATGTTTTATTCATTGCACAACTCATCTGGAACTACAAACTCATCGCGGAAACGTGCGAATGAATTCCAATTGCGGTCGGTATTCATGAATATATGAGTATCTACTCCTCAGCATTCATAATCCCTTGGTGCAAAATCAGTATGTAGATATCGATCGCATGATTGGATAAATTCAGGGAATATTTTCACAAATTGCCTCTTTGTTTTATTCCTACCCTTGAAAAGATACTGGGACGCAGCACTCTTGAATAAAGACGCCATATTTTCCGCTATTTACAATATAAAAAAGCAACCAGTTCAGTCCAGTTAACTAACTAGTTTGGAAATCCTCCGGTTGATTGATATTTGTATTCTTTGGAAAAGTCAGATCAGAGAAAATAATATCCATGCTCAATGAACTATAATACTTATTCCTTCAAAGCTGGCAATAAAAGGAAGAGGAAAGTTCATGTGATATCCAGACTCCTTATATTTTTCGTAGAATCCTTCAGAATAATGCTAGAGGTATAGTTGATTGTCCCACAGTCCTTCTAGCACAAATTTCGTCTTTAAAAAATACTTTTACATCCCATATCGATTTTGCATATAGATGATGTCATTTTATAGTCAGTCAAAAATCCCTCAGTGATATGGCTTCCTTGGCTGTTTTTGTCGAAGCGCATCCTTTGTATCTCAAGAAAACGACGGCGAATTGGCACTTCTGGTGTTAAGATATTTGAAGATGCCCTACTATGCTATTGCAACAGGATATATTATACTATATATACTATTAACATGTGCTCTATTTTTTGATATAACGCAAGCTTTTGATACAGTTGACCATAACATATTACCAGGCAAACTAAACAAAGCAGGATTCAGAAGATTAATGCTTAAATAGTTCGAATCTTATCTCAGAAACTGAAAAAATAATATGAACATTTAGTGAGTGCCCTGAAGTTAAAATTGGTATTCCACAGGGCTTCCTTATTGGACCAATTTTGTTGCTAGTATAAATAAATGTTGTATTCACTCTGAATATGAAGGTTTCTCCTGTTCTAGTGATTCTCTCTTAAACCACTCAGCTGATATCAACAGCGATTTAGAAAAAATTAAGGCATTTGTTTTATTTGCACAAATTAGCTATTAGCGCCAAAACTAAAATAATGCTTAGTTATTATTAGTAATTAGTACTTCCAGAATTCCTTTTTTCATATCTCGAATGCAATAACTGTTTAGTAAGTTCTGATACATGCTGTCTGTTTAATTCTCAAATTACAAATTACATACGCTTTTGAAACTATTTAACCTGTGATCTGGTGAAATTGTTTATAACTTTTAAAATCTTTATTTATTCATCTAAATTTATTTCATCGGATTCAAAGTACTCCCTTCCCGATACAATACACTTATGCCAAAGGTTTTCCCAATTCTCGAACCAATTGTTAAAGCCCATTTCTGGGAAGGCCTTCAAAAGCATGCAGCGGATTTGGTTTTTATCTCCTTAATCCTGCCAAAACGGTATCCCCGGAACAGGGTCTTGGGCTTAGCGAATAGCCAGATACTAAATCAGGCGGTATAAGGTTTTGTTGAATATGAGTTGAATTTTTGGCAATATGGTCTCGAAGAACCGATGCGAAAAAATTCTAAAAATTTGAGTGTTTTTGCAACCAAACGAGATTTGACATTTTTCAGGCACACAACATCTTTCAGAATAATCTGGACTGATCCAAATGAAATGTTAACAGTACCAGTGAGGTCTCTAATTGTCGATCAACGATTTTTGAGCACCAAACCTTTGATTTCCTTGACGTGTTTTTCATCAGTTGATGTTGATGGCCGTCTAGGGCGATCTTCATATTAAACGCTTTCTCTACCTTCTCGAATTGTTTGTACCACTTATGAATCTTTTTTTTCGAAGGTTTCTGCAGTAGAAATTTTGTCCGCAAACAAAATTTAATGCAACAAAATCAGACATTGTAAAAATCGTCAAATTTTAACTACAGATGCCGCACCAAACAGGATGCAATGTCTCTTTGTGGATTTCATGTGAATTTTATTTATTCACATAACCACTTAAGTGGAAATGGTCTTCGTAGCTCATTACGATTTTGGATACGAAACCATCCTCTTTTTTCACCGGGTTTAACAGAGCATGGAAGTAACCTCACTTGACGGTCAGTGGGCAGCAATTTGTGAAGGATTTGCACTTTATAAGGTTACATCTTCAGGTCTTTCACCAAAATTCGACGCAATGAACATCTACTGTTGTCAAATTGTGTGTATCGTTGTCTTCTCAATGTTTGTGGACTTCCTCGGACGTCCTCGGTCACAGCAGTGATACTCTCAGTCGAACGAGCAATAGGAGGCCGGTCACTTCTTGCGACATCTTTAATGGACCCAGTTTGTAAGAGACTCTCACCAAAAAGCTTAATTATTAGCGTACATGGTGCAGGATGATGAGGAAAACGACGACGAAATTCACGTTGTGTTAAAACAACAGATCGGATGTTTTTTTTTCATTTCATTTCATTTATTTATTTGAATCTTTTACAATGGGCTACAAAGCCTATAACAATTTGTAAAAGTTAATTAATTAAAGACTTGATTAAAAATTAAGCTAAATCAAATACAGTCGTTTCAAGTAAACAAGCAAGATAATCCAGTATTATTATGATATTTTACTTTTAACAGAGAGAGAGGAAAAAAATGGAAAAATAATATTTGTATTAATTCATTAATATATTAATCTAAGGCCAGGTGTCTGAATAAAAACTTCTCAAACTGCGTGGTGCCGCGAAGTCTTCAGATGAAAATGGATAAAAAAGAAATTGACGCCCTGAGTTTCTGCAAGTAAATCTCGGTTGCAATAACATAAAAGAACGAGAAGAATTTGCGAACGTTATATTTTCAAAAAGATAATTTGGTTCTTTATTTATTATTATGTTATTCAATGCTTTTAGGGATAAATATTTCAGATATGTGTAAAGGTTACAGCCAAGAATTTTATTTGAATAACGAGATATATGATCAAATCGATGGAGATTATATACATAACGAGTGATATTATTGAACGCAACTGAAAGTACTCTTTTAAATTCTGAGCTCTGGCTGGTATAGTTTTGACATCCATAGGTTATTAAAGGAAGGATCAGTGTTTTTTCTAGTCTAAGACGAATATGTTGAGGGGTAAAATGTTACTATAGGGAAAGACTGCATAGTGATCCATATATTTTAGCGATAATCATGTGGATGTGATCTTCCCAAGTTAAGGTAGAATTAAAAAGTATACATAAATTTTTAGTCTTATCAATGTACTCAAGTTTTTCGTTTCCGAGAGACAATTCAGGAAAGTAGTTATGATCAAGTTTGTTCCTATAAATTACTAAACATTTTGACTTTCTTGGCTTAAGCTGCAAGTTGTTTGGATCGAACCATCGGCTAAAACCGGAGTTTAGTTTATGAGCTCAATTTGCGATCATTCTAAGCTTGTAGTTGAACTTGGGCATCGTCTGCATACAAGTCCATAGATGAGTATAGGGGTACCGATGGGATATAATTAATAATTATTGTGAATAACAGTGGTCCAAGAATTGATCCCTGTGGAAACCCCGAATAAAGACGCAGAGGGCGAGATGTTTTTCACCAATAACAACAGCTTGACTCTGATTACTAAGGTAGAAAGAAATAAGATTTGCAGCGGTGTCTGATTATCTGAATTGCTCTTTTAGTTTAGCTATAAGTCTTTTATGATTCACAGTATCAAATGCTTTGGAAAAATCTAAAAGAACTAAAAATGATACTGGATCCTTATCCAGTGCATTCCTAATATCTTCTGAGACTTTTAATGTGGGCGTGATACAGCTGTGGTTTTGTCTAAAACCGGATTGTTTATAACTTAAAAGTTTATTTGTTTTTAAGAAAATGGAAATTTGATAAAATTGAGATTGGTCTAAACTCCTGCTGAGATAAGCGCTATGCAGATTCTTTGGGAACAGGTATAACCTTTGCAATTTTCCAAATAGATGGGAAAGAAGATGTCATTATGATTGTGTTAAAGACATGAGTAAGTTTTGGTAGAATGTGAGGCAAAATCATTTTGATAAATTGTGGGTGTATTTCATCAAAACCAGTGGACGAAGATTTGATTTTGAGCACAGCACCTTCATCTTCATCTTCATTATTTACACTTTGAAATCCAAAACTATGTCCACAATTAGGGTAGGAAACCGGACAGCCTCCATTCGCTTCGGCAAGATCATCATTAATATCATCTCCATACTGATTGTTTTGAACTTTTGCAAATTCTTCATAAAGATGATTTGGGTATTTATCTGAGAGGCAATGCTCTATTTGTTTGCCAACACCGAGTTCTTTTATATTTTGCCATAACTTTTTCGAAGTTAAATTTTTATATAGACTCGTGGAGTATAGATTCTAAGAGAGCGAATTTTAGACAGAGTTTCTGGAAGTCGAAAACGCTTCCATGGTTCTTCAGGTGTGTATCGCTCCATTGCTTATTGTCAACTAATTCTTTACCGTTCACAACATAAATGTTAAAGTACAATGACACATGACATCATTTGCAAAAATTATGGCAAATTCGCATTATGACAGTACTTTTGTCCGACCTTGTATATCCCCGGGCGAGCTCTCTATTTTCTAGTCGTTATAATCTGCAAACATTGAAGACCAATGTACATCGGTACCTCTCTCTTATTGAACACTATACCTCAACACTGGTTTGACAAAGAATTTCGTGTAATCATCCCTTCTAGATTCTTCTGGGAGGAAGATGCTTTAATGGATGACAAGCCAATCCACTTCTATAAAGATGGATCTAAGACTGATAGAGGGGTTGGTGGCTATGTATTCTCAGATAACTCAGATAACACTGTAGTGCGTTCCAGGCGGAAATTTTGGCGATTAAATGATTAAATGAATTAAATGACCGCAGATCATCTCCTAGAGAGATGGTAGAGCAGTTCAGTCTTCACCTATGTTGGGTGCGGGGGCACAGAGATATTCCAGAGAATCGCCAAAATTGGAACCACTCTACCTATTCTACCAGAAAAGGGTAGAATCGGTATATCAATCGCTACGTGAAAACTAATGGCTTTAATAACAAAATAACAAATCTTAGGTGGACTGTTGGATCAACAGTCTAGTATCCAAACAGATCTGTCAAAAGCTGGATTTTTTAAAATAGGAAACATCTTAGCGCTGTCATAGGTGTCATCATTGGACACTGCTTTATAGGCAAGCATGCAAGAATGTTTGGCGTCCTTAGAAATGATTTTTGCAGAAGCTGCATGGACGATGAGGAGGCTGAGACAAACGTTAACATTTTCCTAGGTTTCATTATAAGCTCAAATTGGTCCCTAGTGTAGGAGGATTGCAGGTCCACGCACTGTAGATAAAGTTTAGTTTTTTAGTTTTTAAATAGTTTATTTCTTATAGATAAATTGCAATTTAAAAGCTTACAAAAATAATAATTTTTTTTTTTAATTTAGAATAAGAAAATATGTGACATTCTATATTTTTGCATACATTAAATATAAAAAATAGTATTGAATGCCACTTAATGGCTCAATTACAACAGATAATTGAATTAATTTCGTTTGGGTGGGGTGACCCTTTCGAAAACAAATGAAATGAAAATTAGAAAGAAAACAACATAGAATGAACAAATCAAAGTAATGAACATTAAAGCAGAGTTTAAATTACAAGGAAAGCAAAACAAAGTCTGAATCAAAAAGAAAAGATACGAAGATATAAAGAAATAAGGATATACAGAAATAAAGAAAACAGAATATCAGCTGTTTGCGAAATAATCAAGGATTCAACATTGAAATTTCAACGAACATTGAAACTGATCTGATCGACTGAGGAAGTTTGTTAAATAAGCGATGCGATGAAACTAAAAGAAGAAAATTACGATACGCAGTGGTACTAAAGATTGGTATCTGTACAAGTAAGAAATAGTGTACATTCTTGAGTTGATAATTAGACCCAGATACTTAAACTCTTCCACCTTTTCAATTAAGAAACACATATTTCTACATATTTGCTTGCAACAGAAAGAAGGAGAAGAACGACAACACACAAAATTATTGCAAAGTACATTTTAAATCGTTGACATTCACCTGCATGAAAATAAACTTTCACTTCCAAATTGTTAACAGATGACAGACTAAAATACATTATTTTAGTTTTAGATCTTATTACCAGGTTATATTCTCCGAACCAGCTTCTTAATTAGTAAAGATCCCAGTTTATATCAGAAACCAGATCTAAGGGACTATTACAGGTAACCACAAAAGTGGTTGGTCTACTCTTATAATCAAGTGAAAACATTGAGTTTATATAAATTAAGAATAAAATAGAACCCAAAACAGAGCCTTGCGGTACTCCAATTTTAATGATCTCTAACCATATCGAGTCTTTAGTGATGTCGATAAATAGGCCAGCCGTACACTTTTTCTTATCTTCAGTCGATTTACGTTTTAAAAATCTGAATTGAGAGGGGTTTAAAAAATTAATGGCATTCAGAAAACTCACTAATCTATTTTTAATAAGACAGAAATTGGCCTATAGTTACAGACTTCGACAGGAGAACCTTTTTTAAACAACGGTACAACATCAGCGCATTTGAGTGCGTCAGGGACAACTCCCGCAAATATGCAACGATTAAAAATATATATTGAGTTCTACCACATGAAATGTCCGATTTTCGTTCTGTCGGAAATAAGAAGTTCTCGAGTGAACATCTGTGGCACAATGTTAAATGTTCCTTTTTTATAAAATAAAGTGGTACGTGTGCTTGACGTATGAGAATTTTAGGGTTTGTTACAAGTACAAGAAATTATTTGCCATGCTGTCGGCAGTTCGAATTCGAACCATCTTCCTTTACGAATTTAAAATGGGATATAATGCGTCACTGGCAATGAGAAACATTAATGACGCATTTAAGGATGTAGCGGTAAACGAACGCACTATACGACCTTGGTTTGGAAAGTTTTGTTCAGAAGATTTCAGCCTGGAAAATGAACCGCGTGGAAAGCCGGAAACTTTAGTTGACGACGATGTTTTAAGAGCAACGGTGAATGCGGACCCAACGAAATCGGTGAGGGAGATTGCACAAACCAGGGGAGTATCCCCAATGACAATAAGTCGACACCTTTCTATCATTGCAGCGGATAGTCACCTGTGATGAAAAGTGGATACTGTATGATAATCGTAAAAGATCTGGGTGGTTGGATGAAGATGAACAACGAAAACACACCCCCAAGCACGATCTTTACCCAAAAAAGGTTATGGTGACAATTTGGTGGACATCACAAGGACCAATCCACTTTTCAATTCTTCAACCAGGAGAAACGATAAATGCTATCAAATATTGTGAAGAAATCGACATATTGCATGCCAAATTGGCTGAAAAGCAACCTGCGTTGGTCAGTACTCACGGTCCGATCCTTTTGCATGACAATGCTAGACCCCATACCTCACAAGTAACGATGCAAAAACTGTTGCAGTTGGGATTTGAAAATCTTTGGCATCAACCGTACTCTACATATATTTGCCCAATGGATTACCATCTTTTTCTGGATTCATTTTGCCGACAGAAGGTCTTCCGGACGAATTGAAGATTTCATTGCCTCAAAAAGTCAGCATTTCTACGAAAAAGGAATATTTGACCTTGTAGCAAGTTGGAAGAATGTCATAGATGACAACGGATCCTATTTTGATTGAATAAACATTTACGGAAAAATAATATTTTCTATAAAATCGGACATTTCATGTGGTACAACCCAAAACTAGCACTTCAAGTAAATAACATGCAATTTTTTTAATAACAAAGCTTGAAATACCATTAGCACCATATGAATTCGGGTTTTTTAATATACCGATAACTTGTAGATCCTCGAAGGAAGTTATAGGCTCAAAAACAAATCTGTTCGGTCGAAATTCTTCAGTAGTACTGTGAGAGCGCGAAGATGTACTATACAACAGATCGGAGAAACACTACAAAATTGTGGACTGCTGGATATATTAGTAAAGTATCTATTGAATTCATTGACTATAGCAAGTTTGTCAGAGACTTCACGGCCTTCGATTTGAATAATAGTCGGTTTTTTACAGAGCGATGAATTATTTAGAATCGAATTTATTTTTTCATTTTTTACATTACCTTTTGCAGAATAAAACTGGATACGATAATATGTATCGTGCCAAGGTGGTATCTCCTTTTTGAGTTCAGTGCACAATTTTTTATATTTTATATTTAAATTCGTATTCAGTGCCTTGATTATACTTTTATAAGTATAAAAAGGAAGTGCAAGACAGAATTTTCTACTTAAACGTATCAATAAATATTGTAAAAGAAGTTGAAGCAGCCGCATACGAATATACATCTTTCCACAAAGTCATGAGAAAGAGTGTACTTTAGCTGACAGAAATTGGTTTTCAAGAACTTGCTAGAAGTAAGTATAGTTGTATTGGAAGTGCGGACGAAGTTTGGAATTTCGAAATGCTTATCTAACTTCCAATAGAATGATTAACTCTCCCGAAAAGTCAAATTTCCTTTTTTTAATCATCAGCCGTGGTTTTATATCAAAGTGGTTGCAACTTCTTTCAAGTGACGGAAGTGCGGAGTTACTGTAGAGCTTCCTGAAAACACAGATAATAGGCTGTTTTTATTTCTCAATCGGAGTTGGTGCCATAATTGTTGGTTCTAAACCCGTGAAATTAGCTATATACGATTACTAAAGTGATACGATTTTAGTAAGGTTCTCATCTACTACTTTGGGTAGATGCTGTAAAAAGCAGCCTTAGATATGCAAAATTACCCTTAGTGCAACAATAAAACAAGTCCGCATCTGATTCCGTGGCAAGTGGATCGTCTGAGATCTCTCAATGACTGAGTATATGTAACAACTGGTACTTACTTAGTATCGTCGGAGTGTGTGTTTTCTGTGTTTGGCTGTGTATGACTAGAGATTTCAGGGTGAACGTAGCCAATATACGCGGGCTAAAAAGTAATCACTTTTCTGCGTACATCCACGTCCGTACAAACCAGATGTTTTGGCACTTAGCGAAACACAGGTAGATCCCCGCCCACAGCTCTCTGATCATTCTGATCTGAAGCTACCTGGCTACGAGCTAGTGCCATTATTCTTTTTTCACCGCGGTCTCTCCATTTACGTGCGTAATGATGTAGTTTACCAAACTCCACCACAATGTGATCCATGTTCCGGAATCCGGAATTCAACTTCATCTGGTTAAAATTCCATCTCCGTAAGAAAATTATCCACCACAGCTTTATTTACAGAATCCCCAAACTTGAAAGCGATTCGATTTTTAAAGAATTGTATCCTCCTACTGAAATCATTATTACGGACGATTTCAATATACACAATTCTGGGTGGCTTCGACATTCTGGACAGACCGAAGGACAGTGTGTTGAGATCTTCGCTGCGGATTACAACTTTCACGCAGCTTGTAAATGAGCCCACGCGAATACCAGACACTGATAGTCATACCGCCAACGCCCTGAACTTGTTTTTAGCTTATCACCCTGATGAGTACACCGTTGATGTGCTCTCCGACCACACAGTTAGAGAAGAATTTCCTAAAAGAACCATATGGCAATACGAGAAAGCCCACTGAGCGGCCTTAACAGCTTCTTTAGGAATTTTAATTGGTTGTTATGTTTCCTCGTTAACGACGTGGATGCCGCTGCTGATATGATCATAGACACCATTCTCTTTGGAATGAGATTCTTTATTCCTTATCCGATGAAGAGTTACAAACCAAAAGAAAAGGCGAAGTACGACTCAGGCTGTAAAGAAGCCGTCAGGGTTAAAAAATGTTTTTTTCAGTCCTTCAATACCAACCCGAACGAGGAAAACCGAAAAAAGTTCAAACGAGCCAGAAATGACTCCTTTCTTAAGCGTGTGAGATTCCAATACGACCAAATCTGAGACAAAAAACACTACAATGTAACAAAAACAATAAAAATTGTTGGTCGTTTGTCAAAAACATGAGAAATTCTGCCTCATCCTCCATCCCAACGCTCACTTACAATGACATTCCCGCTGTCAGCTCTTTAGACAAGGCCAATCTGCTTGCTGCACACTTTGCTGCCACCTCAACACTCCCAAATTGTGCTTTGTCCCTACCTACACTTGAGTGCGTCGAATCCTCAATGGGATGAATCCACTTTCGCACTCGTGTTGTAGCAAGCACTCGTGTTCCTCGCTGGCAAAACCACTGCGTAAGCTTTTTAATCAATCCTACTCTTTAGGACTCTTTCCGCGCAGATGGAAAACAGCATTTGTCCAGCCCGTCCCTAAATAAGGTGAATCTTTTTCTCTCTCCTCCTACAGACTCATTGCACTTACGTTCGTTCTTTCCAAGGTTATGGAAACGCTGATAAACCGTCAGCTAACAAAATATCTCGAAACGTGGAAACTTCTTAATGACCGGCAGTATGGTTTTCATAGCAACAGGTCCACTGATGATTTGGTGGCATGTCTCACCAAAAAGTGGAACCAAAGCGTAGATCAATCTGGCGAAAACAAGATAGTTGTACTTGATATTTCTGGGGCATTTGACAGAGTTTGGCATGAGGCTCTTTTGTCAAAAATGCGTGTATTTGGGATCGACGACTCTTTTCTTCAATGGATTAGAAATTACCTGTTCTGTCTCCGACATTCTTTTTAATTTTCATTAATGATCTCTTGTCTGCTACATCTAATCCATTATATTTCTTTGCTGATGACAGTACTCTCTGCTTTTCATATTCGTTCCCGGACTCACGGCCCTGCTCTTCGGCTGTAGAACGAGAACGACATCGTGTGCTAAGCTCATGAAATTCCGATATCAACAGCATAACCAATTGGGGAACTATCAACAGAGTGGAATTTAATGCTTCCAAAACACAACGCTATCTGCTGTCATTAAAGCGAAATTTAAACGTTTGCATCGTCGAAACCGATTAACTTTCCATTCTCGGCATGTGTGTCAATGACAACTTACGTTGGAATGACTAGGTTTCCTCAATCGATGTAAGAATATTTTACCCCCTCTGATCTGGCCTCAAAATTGGAGTACAATGCTCACATCTGGTCAGGTGCTCCTAAAACATCTCTGCACCTGTTAGGTAGGGTTCAAAACCGTGCTATAAAACGTATAGATGATATTAATATCAGTCAATCAATTGACACCCTCGAAAACCGACGTAATGTCTACTGACTTACTTTGCTTTATCGCTATTTCCATCACCAGTGCTCCATTGAAATCGCCAGTAGCATTCTGCCCATTCCGCCCATTCAAACTTTCAACCGTAACACCCGTCTCGCTATGAATGCTCCTCAGTATACCTTCAAGCCTATTTTCGCACGTACTCTAAAATATCGTGATTCGTTCCTAAGCCGTACAACTCGCTTATGGAATGCCCTGCCGATCTCTGTATTTCCTGGTCGTTATAACTTTTAGACATTTAAAAACAATGTACATCGGTACCTCCTAAATTTCCTTTGCCCGCCCTGTGTACAAACATTTTAAAGGAACACAAACCGGTATAGAAAAAAAAATTTGACAAAGTGGCTTAGTATTTTTTAAGATACCTTAGCTAACAATATGATAGGAGAAATACAGGGAAGAAAGAAAATAACTTTGAATTTCGTTTCCTTCGATACATTTCTGTCTCTCTTGTCTCGTCTGTTGACTTGACATTCGTCTCAGTGACGGGTAGAAGAAGATGATCCCTCTTTTGCCTCCTTTGTTCTATAGATTTTTTTAAGTTATGCCGTAGAAACCGAAGCAAATGAGCAAGATATGTTTATCTATGGATTCATGAGATATCTTGCTGATCCCACTAACCACATCTGTGGCCGTCTATGGACTCTTCCAGCTTCTCTTTCTCCTAATGTCAGTTATAAGATAGAAGCTGAGCATTACTGGGCTTAATAATTTTGAATACTTTTTTGGAATTTGTTGGTTTGGCTGGTATCCAGGCACGTTATTTCGGTGGACTAGCGATCCAACGATAGCCTTTAGTTTCGACTCTGGCCAGACTTCGCATAATGGAATGGAAATTACCAGGTAATAGGGGTATAGAGATCTTTTGCATCCATTTGCGTGGCGACAAGATGGACCTGGATTAGGGATTTTCCCCAGTGCATTTCGTAAATCTAGGTACTACAATATAGTAGACAAGTAGACAACCTAGAGAAATAGCTTTAAAGCATATACAAACTAGTTTAAGGCATGGATTGTTTAATATCCATTGTCAAAAAGTATGTAGGTACATCTATGCAGAGGTTATTTAAAGTACCAGAGACTTGTCTGCTTAATTAGCAAGGATACGTAAAGGATCTTCATTTTTATTGTAGTCATAACGGCTACTGCATATAATTCAATATAACGATGAGGATTTTTGCCAGAGGAGAGCCGGTTCAGGTTACAAAAATTGCGACTTTACTCGTATTAATCTCAAAAATCTAGTCAATATACTCGTACATATCTACAAATGTATTTCCTTAATTTTTAAAAGATTTTCTGTAATGATTTCAATCTAACGTTTATCTGTACTGTTTTGACTCCAGCTGATGTGTCATACATAGTTTTTGTTTTCAGTTTAAATCAGGTTTTTTTGAAGGCTTGTTCCAATTTCTAATAGTTCAATCGAAACCAGATTTTAAACGAACTAAGAACTTACTCAGGTCTAGACTAAGCAAGAACTACTAACATAAATCCATACGAGCTCATTGCCTAATTACTAAGTATATCAATAAAAATAAATTCAAATAGTTTTTTTTTTAATTTTTATTATTAACTGCAGAAATAATGTTACCCGAATACCACTTTTCTTGTCAGTTTGTATGCTTAAGGCGGCAATGCGTCTTCTTAAAAAATAAATGAATAAAAAAATACGAAATACGAAATACGAAAAAGATAATTAATTTAAATTTCAGTCATCGTTCGTAAGAAATTAACTTGTGTATACATAACGTAGACTGGTATTAAATTCCGCAGAGACTTGACTGGGGCTGGGACTGAAACGGGGATTTTCAATGTCAGTGTCCGACTAGAAATTTGGGTCCACATCAGCAAAAATTTTCCCATTAGGTCAACGAAATTTTTCAAAATTAATTCGGATTGTGCAATCGAGGAGCAAATTAATAAGTGTATTCCATTTGTTCAACAATTAAATTGAGCAGATACATTTATTCCTCCATTAGTCGGCTTTTTGTCAAACAAAAATTGGTGAATTAGTTGCATAACCTCGTATGTACATAATTGGCGAATTTATCACAGAATACATAAATTATCACTTTCAAAGAAAACGATTTGAATTAGCAAAAATGAAACTATCTTTTGGTTGGCTTGAGGTTTCACCCGACTGTATGAATGATTAATGACAATCACCTAAGAGACATCCGGTTGAACTACAGAACGATATTATAATTTTGCATAAGAAAGCGTAAACCGATGAAAGTGCAAATTGCAAAACAGACGCGGAAAAGATAAAGCAACAACTATTACAAAATTTTCATAGAAACAAGAAATGGCGCCTTATTCGAGAGTGTGCTAATTGCTTAAATTTTGCAATTATGAGATGTCAATTCATTAGGAGATACCTACAGGTGTATATACTTCTATCGGATATATTTTAAGCAAGGGCTAGATAAATCTAGCAAAATTGCGCCCACATTTGAAAGTAAATACGAATGGCGATCTCTGTGTTCGATACCAAACTTGGAACTATTTACAAACTTAAAACCAACAAATTCTGTAGCCTTTAAATATCTTGGAACAATCAATGGTCTAAATGGTCTCAACAAATTGGAAATCTGTAATTACAAGCACCATGTGAATTAATTGATGTATTTCGTTTCAATAAGTCCTGGATACTCGTACTACAGACATGCATTTGACTTTTTATTGGTAACGCAACCATTACCGATCTAATGGTAACTTCAGCACGATGATCAATCTTCAGAAAGGAGGGCATCCGGGCCAAATAAGACATTCAGTTTTTGTAAGACTGACTCATAGCAAGTTATCTTCTAATCCTGTATCTAATTATTATGTTTCTCTGTCTTACTTACTTACTTAGGTAGAGCTACAGTTCGGGGTGAACTTAGACCTCAACTAACATGCCCCTCCTATTAGTCCGGTCTTGAGCTAACTGACTCCAGTTGTGCACTCCAATTCGATTGATGTCCCCTTCTTCTTGTGCGCGCCACCTAAAGTGAGACCTTCCTCTACTGCGTTGTCCCTCAAAATTGGATTCGAAGTCTCCGCGGGCCGGAGCACTGGTGTAAATTCGCTTTACATGTCCTAGCCGTCTCAGGCGACTGATAAGCTGTTTTCTGACTACAATAGATCGATGCTGATGTCGTTGTACAGCTTGTATAGTTCGTCGTTGAATTTTCTTTTCTAAACCCAGTCAACGCAAACGGGGCCGAATATTTTTCGAAGGATTTTTCTCTCAAAACAACTCGGGATATCTTTATCCGTTTTCGATAGAGTCCATCTTCTGCGCCATAAAGTAGGGATGATCAAGGTCTTGTATAGAGTCTCCTCAGTTTTTCGGAATAGGGCCTTACTACCCAATTGGCTTCTTAGCCCAAAGATTGGTAAGAGCGATTCTTCGTTTTATTTCTGCTGAGGTGTTGTTGGCAGAATTCATGTGACATTCTGTTCAGTTCGTGAATGTTGTGTGTCCCTTCTTGTTGACAGCATATATTTGGTTTTGTCCTCATTTACCGCTAAAACCTATTTTGGCAGCTTCCGTTTCAACACTAGCGAACGCACAGCCTAATTATGCCAATTATGCCCATATCACCGGCGTACACTAGCAGTGTACGACACCTTGCCTAAAATCTTTTTTGACATCAAAACTCTCGGTTAAGGCGTTACCGACCTTGACGGAGCAGCGAGAGTTCTCAATCGTCATTTCGCACAAACGGACGAGTTTGGAAGGGATGCCACAACTAGACACGGCCTTTTATAGCTCGTCGCTATAATTGCCTTCATATGCAACCTTTAAATCAATGAAAAGATGATGGGTATCGATTTGGATTTCTTGAGTTTTATCGAGGATTTGCCGGAGTGCAAGATTTGGTATATTATGAACTTTCCTTATCTGAAACCGCACTGATAGGAAGCAATTAGGTTGTTAAAGATGGGTTTCAGACGTTCACACAATAAGATCTTGTATCCAATGTTGAGCAGCCTTAAAAGTTTTCGGAAAATAACAACTTCAAGCAGAGCTTTAATTAATGTTTTCATTAAATACCTACGTAACATTTCTCTTTTTTTATAAATTGTAAAGAATTAAATTTTTTAAATAATTGTATTGCCAACTTTTGCTTAATTACCCTATATTAAAGTTTTTGTATACCTTCACAAAAGCTTAATATCAACTGTTTGATCATGTGTAAAAGCTCTCTTTTGTGGTTGCGTAATAGAGTATGAAAGCTTAAACATAGAGTAGTATAGGAGCATCGAAAGAAGACACTCTAAGGTGAGTTCCTAGAAGGTCTTTTTTTCGTTCGCCCGCTGACTGGCAATTTTTTTATTAAAGAACGAACTGGGCGATTTCCCGGGTCTTCCTTAATACCCAATTGTTAAGTTTGATTAAGTTTTTGTAAACAAATACACATATTTTTTGTTTTCTTTTTAACTTCTTCTTCCGTCATAATAAAAACATGGTAAAAACGAACTGGATTGTTTTTTTATTCTCTTTTCATCGAGGGAACTACTTGTGGTGAAGAAAACATTTCTGAATAGAAGAGTCCCGCTCTACAATTGGCGCCCAACGTGGGGCAGAGGAAGTAAGACGCAGCTACAGAATTCAACAACGAGAAGGCGTTATGGCAAACTTTTCGCCAGGACAGTTCAACCAGTTGATTTCGGCTCTTGCTGTGAGTAAATACCGAGCAGGGTCATTTACAACGTGCACGGCTCGATTCTGTGGAGAAAGAGATAGTAACAAGCTCGAAGAATTTATATCAGCCATTACGACTTTCAAGGAAATCGAGAAAATCAACGACGCGGACACTATAAAGGCTATACCCATGCTGCTTGAAGACTACGCTTCATCATGGTGGGTTGGGGTGAAAAACAATGTTACCACATTTGACCAGCTCCTTAAAATCCTCAGGTCTATTTTCTCACCTCCCAAACCAGCTTGGCGTGTGTTCCTCGAAATAATGGACACGAAACAGCAGGTAAATAAGCCCATTGACAGTTTTGTGTGCAAGAAACCCATATTGTTGGCACAAAATGAGACCATTAAGGAAGACATGCAAATCAATATGATCTACGGTTTACTAACATCAAGAATACGAGAACGGGTACCTCGTGAAGCTGTACACTCCTTTGCTAAACTACTAGAATGTGGTAGAGAGGCCGAGATGGCGATTGCGGAAGCAAAAGCACCAGAAGTTAAGGCTATCGAGAAAAAAAGAGTACAGTACCGAGAAGAAAAATGAAAAACGATGCACATACTGTAGAAGACGGGGGCATACCAACGAAGAATGCTTCAAAATGAAAAGCCTCCAAGAGAACGTGGTCAAACAAAGCGCTATGAGACTTGCATTTGCTTGTTATGGTTGTGGAGCTCCAGGCGTTACGAGAGCTAACTGTCAGAACTGTCAGGCAAAGAAGGATAGCCCAAACTACCTTGCTTTTAACTTGGTATCGACCACACTAATTGGCAGAGATGCTCCAATAGCCCACATTAATATGTTTGGCCTCGTTGGAGAAGCATATCTAGACACTGCTGCTCGGACAAGCATAGCTAGTGCCAGCTTAAAAAGATTAATGACCAAGAATAGGTGTGTGTTTCAAAAGGTTAAAGCGGATGTCACCCTTGCCGATGGAACAACAATGGAGAAAATGGTTTTTTGCACCATATGCAATATAAAAATTGGCGGCAGAGAGAGAAGAATTCGCTTCAAACTTCAATTTTGAGAGGTTTGACTGAAGGCCCATTTTTAGTCCACCAATCGTTAATCACGTCTGGGGTTAAATGCGTTTTAGAGCAAACAAGGTTCGGTTTGTATGACAGTGCCCGGCTAGCAGTGGAAATATTCTTCATTGTTGGCAAAAGCTGGTCTATAGTTTTTGTAACATAACTGGATATATGTGTATACCATCGGTGCGAAGCGACTTTCAGCTGTAAGAGAAAGCAACCACGTATTTGATGGTTTGATTTGAATTGAAGCCGGGTCAACGGGCGGATCTATTGAAGCTTATTACAAGCACACACTTAAAACTAAGGAAACTAATTTAAAGCTATACTTAAAACTAAAGGGTTGGAAGATTGGATCGAAAGGCAAAGGTAGAGTAAAGAAGTTCATTTTGTAGAGGTGGAAATCGAAAAGGGTTTGTATCCCAGATATTGGTAGTAGTATCTACAGACTTCGATTACGATTACGTAAGTTGGTGTTAAGAGATTTAAGATGAAATAAAGAAAGACAAAGAGAATGTCGGTAACTTTCCGGCATACAGAAAGGGGCTGTAAGGCGCTATAAGTTTGAGTGAATCTGTGTACGCTGATAAATTTAAGTTATAAGTCCAGGAGAGTCTCCGTAAAGCGAATCGCAGGAACCTGCTTTGTACGGCTTCAACACGGGTGGGTGATGTAATAAGGTGATCAAACTTGGCTAGCTTATTTAAAAAAGGGCGAACGAATGTTATAAAAAGGGATTTAGTAACATAGACTAGCACCTTGATAAAACCGAGTGCGGAGTTGGCTTTATTTATGATACTCGTAGTGTCAATATGAGAACGAAAATGGAGTTCTGTTTTACAAATAACATCTACATAAGTCCCGCAATTCAGTTTCTAAGGTGACAGGTTGATTACAAATTATATGAGGAGAAGTTGGGAAGTGCTTGCATTGAGTTCAAGAACATTCTTACCAAGTAGAAAATCTGTCCAAATGATTCTCCAGTAAAAGACAATCAGAGTAGGTTGAGAAATTATTTTAAGATTTTCATGCCATCGGTATAAACAGATACACGAAATTTCAATGATACGATCAAAATCATTGACCAGGATGGCTACCTTGAGGTACTCGGGAAAAGACTTTAATTGGGTTAGAAATCCAGGACCTGAATAAAACATTATATGTATTGTCGATCTTCTAAGTAGGATTTAATCCATATAGAGCTTTCAGTTTGAGCAAAATAATTTCATGAGAGATTTTGTAGAAAACCTTGCTGAAATCAGTGGCAATCACGTCTACTTCAATTCCACATTCTAGTGCGCACAAGGTATTTATGACGAATCCAATAAGGTTTGTGGTTGTAGACCGAACTTTCAGAAATCCGTACTGATTGAGTCATAAATAATGCTCTCAAACGCATGAGAGCTTAGCAATGTGTCGAAAGTTAGAAATTTCGTCCTTGCGGCCTTTTTTTGTGAAGGGGAAGTACGCGGGAATTCTTCCAGATATGGGATACCGACAGCTGGAAGAGAGCAGTGGGAGGTTAGCTAAGTAAACTGCATATTTTTTTAGAAGTACGGGGGCAGCCCATCTGTGCTGTGGAGGGGTCGTCGAGTAGATCTTACATTTTTTTCCTTACTGGGTCCAATGTTATATGTACTGATTGTAGTTGTCTAGGTACGAGAAGTAAGGATAGTCAGGTTCATGAATGTGACTTGTAAAAGCCTGTCTAAAGAAATCGGCAAACAAATTTGCAATTACTTGGGGATCATTTCGTCCAAAAAATTTAGGGAAGATGGGTAGTTATCAGACTTTCGTTTGCGTTTATGAATTTAAATAATCGTTTGAGATCGGAAATGAGGGTGTGACGCATTTGGTTCAGGTATTTAAGGTAGAGAGCTTGACAAAATTCAGATAAGCCAATATAGGCAGAGAAAGAAGAAACCAGCGAAACATTTAAGAATTTGTTTCTTTTATTTCGAAGAGAATTCAACTTTTTGTTTTACCAGGCTGGTAAATATGATGAGCTCTTCTTTGGTAAGCATGGTGCATATAAATAAAGAGTGTTCGTAAGAAATAGTTCTTAGACCATTATCATATAAAAAAACGAGAGAAAGGGGCATATGGAAGCTAAGCTGTCTAACTTAGAGATAAGTTATTTCTGAAATGACGCAGTTGTCTATATTAGATGTAAAGATATGGTCAAGTTGCTGACTCCGTTTAACTGATAAAGTCCGGAATCAGTAAGGCAATCGGTGAAAAGTACTTCTATTTTGGAGTTGGCATTAATGGCCTTAAGAGGTCGGATTTAACCAATTGGAGCTAGTTAAAGTCCATAACAATGTTATTAGGATCTTCAGCATCGAATATGCAATCAATTGCATTTACAGCTAACTGGTAACCATGAATTGATTGGGACGGACGAATGTAGCAACAATATATGTAAAGATAACGATTTGAAATAGGAACTCGGGCACAGACAAATACGAAATATGATGTGGAAGACTCTTTAATAAGTTTAGAATCAAGGCTTCAAGAAATAGCCAGAAGAACTCCACCAGTTGATATATGTGCAACTGTTTGGGACTTTGATGGCCAGCCTGCTGGTTTCACCAAGTGTTTCGATCTATTTTCAAAAGTCTTAGCAGACTCTTCGCAGTCCGAGCCAGCTTGTTATATTCATTTTGTTTCGATATTTAATGATTCCAGACTTCCTCAAAATTAGTTTCATACGACTTGTAAAGAAGTTGTCAGGTTTCCTTACATATGCAATTGCTATAAATCTTCGTTTCACCATTGAACGGACGATCAGCTGAAGTTTTTGCCAGCTTTTTTTTTTGTTTATAATTTACGCGCGCCTAAGGGGCTAGATACCCTTTTACTGTTGCCAGGGCGCGGGCGGAAAGGTAGAAGGAGGAGGAAGGAAAATTGTTTTGTAGTGGATTGAAACTCAGGTGTGTTTGGTTTCGATATTCGCTCTCCAGGGGTGGGAGTCCGAATAGGACGGAGAGTTTTTTCTCCACTCAGAGTGATTCGAGGTATAATTCATAGTATTTTTTTCTGTGCTTGAAACTCTACAACAGCCAAATCTACGTGTCAGTGTTATGCCTTCACACGCAGAATTTTTCTGTCTGAGTTCCAATTACACAAGTGAAAAACTGACTTGCCATGGGCAGGATTCGAACCTGGACCCCCCGAGTGAGAAGCGATTGCTAGTACTACTACACCACGGCCACCCACACATCAAGATCAAAACTTTATGTTTTGTTTTTAATAAGGAGCGAGCATTAACAGACTAAGCTGGTCATTAAATCATGTCCAATTGGTTTTCCGCGGACCCATCCTTTTTATAAATGCCGAGGGGACATCTAATACAGAACTCGATGTACACACGAGTATGTACCTATGGTTGGACATGGAGTCCTCTGATCATATTTTTCAGCCGATAATCTTCTTATAGTTAAGTCGCTTACTTGCGGTATTGCCTTCGTAACAAATATTAGTTGAGAGGCATACATATAACAGAATCGCAGTATTCAAATCGTTTGGTTTCCCTCTCTGGTGGTCGCCGTGGTACCGAATGATAAGAAAAACAAACTGACGCAACAACGATTTGTGTCATTCTTGTAGATTATGTCTGGAAAAGGTACATCTTCGTTGCTAGTGAAGATGGTGGAAAAGACAGCATAAAGTTCATAGACGCCATAGGCCTAAATTGCATACTCTAAGTTTCAAATTATCTCGAACATGAGAAACATCTCAAAAACGTGTGCACTTTCATTCAATATTTTACCCTTTTCATTTTGGTCGAGTCACTCGAAAACGTCATTTTCTTAGAACACAACGAATGAAAATGATTGACCCTAATTAAATGCTCACCTACCGGCAAATCGTCTAATGATTTGCAAATTATCAATTCCAATTATCCCTCTGTTAATAGTTGTCTTGTAATTAACAACCAATTTGTCTAGAGCGTCATTTTCAATCAAAACGTGTCGGCCAAATTTACATCTATCAGCGAGCTATGCGCATTTGTCCATTTGGAGTAAAACTGTTCAGGCAAGAGGTCGATTTGTCAAGTGTGTTGTTCTTTACTCAACTATTCATTTCATTCAATTTTGAATTCAAACCGCAAAACTAAGCGTACGTTTCATATAATTATATTATCGAGTAAGTGAAAATTAGCTGTTTTAAAACTTGTCAATTGTTTATACAAATAGTGATTTATTTTAAAGACCATCTTTGAGAATAGCCAGTGGGTCTTGGGCTTAGTGTTTAGATTAGTAAATCTTTTCTTGTTTCTCCCTCCCAAAAATGTTAATGAAAGTCAAGCGTCGTTATTCGTTTACTGACTAATCGTATGCAGCACATAATTTATCATATCATTATTACCGTTGTCGCTATATTATTATTGCATACAGGGGCAGGGACAGACAAAATGCTTAACGAGCTCAACTAGCACCGGTGTTAGCTCAGCTGCAGAATTTTCTCAAGAATAATGTCAATAGGCGTTCGCCTGGCTATTACGTTCATTGCATCCGCCAAGACCATTTGGTATGCCCCTATATTCACGTGCATGATCCTTCTCATGTTCATCTCTATACTCATTATTGGTGCCCATATTGGGGTTGTGTTTATCAGGATTAATGTACCATCGCAATGAATAATAGGTTGCCTTGGTTCTTCAATGTTTGGCATTTACCTGGATACCTTGGATATACAAAGATTGTTGCTATGGGGGCTTATCACCTTTTGGGATGAGTGCAAGCATTGTTATGGGAGTCTTCCTTCTGCTACGCAACTTCTTCAACAGGCTCTTATTTTAATTACGATTGCCTTCTAAAGCCCAAAGCTGGGGATTCAGACTATTTCGGGAGCCTTTTCGATTTTCATTGCGGTCGCTGCTGCTTCTTCTGCCCTTGTGACGTGTAGAATTAGTATCACATCTCTAATTGTCAATCGCGAAAGATTGACACTGTAATTTTCAGGGAAAAGAACTCTGACTCTGTGCCGCTGCGGTAACACTTTTAATCTTGTTAACTACGGTTTTACATGCATTAGGAAGGATTTGATTTGAAATAAATAAGTGCAACAGCCTGGTTGTGGGCACTGGCCCAGAATTTTCACTCACGATATTTTTTCACTTTTCAGTTTTGGCGAAATACTCTCTTATATATCCACATATCACTATCCACGTACGAGTATACTTTTGTGAATATTGAGGTGAGGAAACATGTATTGTCGATTGTTTCCTACAAACAACCCATTCAAATATTTATTGCAGTGCTTACCAAATTCAGCTCTGATTAATTAGTGGTAATTATCACATTGCAATAAAAGAAAATAAAAGATATAAAACACAGATACAGTTAAATACCTTCATATAAGATCTTTCTGCAATAATCTGCAAAATTTGACCTTAATCTAACAAATTGCTTGCCAGTAATTTAAACTATCGACGCAACAACTTACGAACTTACTCAAATTTAAAGTTAACGAATCATTTACTTCACGGTCTCCATTAAAACGAATTTCCTTGTTTAAGTAGGTAATCAATTGGCCTCAAGCAAAGTGTTATAAAATGAAAAAAAAAATCGGTGTCTGTTAATCTGAAGAACAATTGACCTCTCAATCGTCGACCATCTTATGCTACTACACTTTGACATACTCGGTATTGTATCTTTAAATATTAGTCACCATAGCCGAGTTAATTTCATTTGGGACGGGGAGCGGATAGACAGTCAGACGACTGAGAATATTGCCACCATTGATCGACCGCGTATCAGTAATGTTCGGACCACTCACCTTTTCGAAAAAATAGTAAAAAATTGACCTTCTGAGTTGTGATTGATGTTAAATTTGGTGGGGCAACAGAACAAAATGTCCTTGACACAAATGCGTTGTCAAATATCCGTTAAATCATTTACTCTGAATAGTTAATTTTGCTTTCGATCTATCTTTATCGGATTGCCGTGGCATTGGTACTTTTATTACGAATTTAATTTTTTATTTTTTAATTTGAATACAAAATTTTTGTTCGGCATTATCATAATGTCCGACAAGTGTAGGTTGTCAGGCTTGAGCGCGTGCAACGTGTCTTGAGTAACCAGTTTCCGAACTGATCACCAGTTATAGGCTAGAAATAATTGATGCGCTGATCTTTGAGATCAATCGGCTTACGTCAAATGGGGAAATGATTATTTTTGCACTTTGTCTGAAAGAAACATGTTTGTAGCTGACTATTTTTGGGATCTATAGCTTGGTAGCAATTGTTAATGAGCAATTGACGGTTGTGGTGGGTTTTTTTCCAACAAACAAGTAAATCATTATGTGTTGCCTTGTCACTTTAAGTCATAGAATCAGCGGAATGGTCTGAAAATTAGTGAATTGAATTTGGCGATTAAGTACTAACCTTGGTCATTGTCATTATTTGAAAGTAAGACGTATGTTAGTTGGGAACGTACCAAGGGACGGACCTCCCACTTTGTGCATATTCATATTCCGAACTGAACTGAAAAAAAACTTTTATAATCATTTCGTAGTCAGAAGACTAATTATTTATTATTTTATTAGCTCTTGCAATATGCTATACGAGTTGATGTTCTGCTCTCTTGTAGTTCTTTCCCTATGACAGTCCTTCTGCGTAAAGGTCCGTCCATTAAACTAAAGCTCAGCACACCGATTTAATTGAGGCGCATTCCCAACAACAGCGGTCTTCCTCCACTACGTCGTCTCTCTGACTTAACTGACTTACGCCTTTCGAGTAAAAGTATCCGTGTGTCCATTGCACTCGTCTAAACCACCTCAGCTGCTGCAAACTGTTTTACTGTAATGCCAGTTATAGTCTGTGATTAAATCTTCTTCTGCATTATCCATCAGTACAAACAGGATTCAATATTACGTTGGGAAATAGCCAAGATATCTTGGCCTTTTGAAAACGCTCCACTGGCAAACCCCAAGTTTTCTCAATACATCGAGATCAGCAGCATATACAAACAACCTTACTGGTTTTAAGTTCATTTTTCCATTGGTGTTGCACTGTTAGATCCTTACAATCTGTATGAGAATTTCATTTCACCGCATCACTTTGTCTTAACTTCCTTTTGACATCAAACATCCAGTTGCTATTGATTTCCGGTGGGATTTCCTTTGTTATTTTTCACAGACTGTGGATTTTTGTGGGAATATTAAAGCCAGATAGTTGTAGATCTGTAAAGCCTGCCCTCTATCTACGCTGTCGGCGCAACCTCCGTTACTTATACATTAGGCAACCGTACAGTCCAAGGTGGACCTAAACCTAGCTCGAGTGTAAGCTAGTTGCCCTCAGTTATGCACGCCGAGTTGGATGAGGTCCGTTTCTACTAACGCACTATTTGAGTCAATGTCATTCCTCTGGAGTGGATTCAAAGGTACTCAGGGTTGATACTCCGAGTCGCTGATGTTAGATGTCGTTTCTTCTAGACAGCATTTATTCGAATTTGTTTAAGCTTCACTTATAAATAATCCCATCTTTGACATTTCTTTTTAAATAGGCCCACGCGCATCAGTGAAAGCTCACAGATTTTTCCTCATGACAACAATATCAACAGCGTACATCAGAATTTGGACAGACTTTTCAAATAAGTGAGACCACACAATAAGTGAATTTCCCACAATTCCGATTTTGTATAAATCAGATGACCGACAAACTTTTGTGACATTAATTGCCTCAGGTGTCATGTCCATTGTCATCTTCCACAGACGGGACGAATTTGCCGGGAATGCCAAGAACCGCCCTTATGTAGGTTATTTCTATAGATGCTGTCAATGCGTATCGGTTTAATGTTACTTAAAGAGTCATTTTAGATTGCTTGTATAAGATTTCGGGTTTACACATATTAAATGGTGCAGAAATTGCAGTCATCAGGCATAGTTTCATCCAACTAAATCTTGAAAATAAGTTGCTGTAGGCTTCTAATCAAATCAATCTAAGCCATACTTTATAAATCAGCAACGAGTTCGTCTGCTCCAGCAGCTTTATCGGCTGTTAGTTTAGATATCAGTATGCACACTTTTTCTTCGTCGTGTGAATGGGGTTGTTGTTGACCATTGTCCGAATTGAATGCTTTATTCTGCCTGGCAGGGATATCTTCCCAGTTCAACAGTCAAGAGAGCTGATAGTTCCAGCACCGACTGTTGCTCTACTACTACTTTCCCAACTTTATCTACTTTCCAGTAAAATTTCCGAACATCATTTTCGCAAAATTCGAGCAATCTTCGCCCTTATTTGCAGCGATGCCTTGTATGCCATTAGTTTCAGTATAATGATTTGTTGGCACGCTTCATCAATCTGATGGCTTGCTGACATTTTTGCTACTGTACTTCTGCTCCTAACGCTTGTAGCATGGTGCTTCTCGAGAGATTTGGATAATCAAGATTAGAAAAGACTCTCACTTTAGGTGGCGCTACAGTTAAAGGTGAACCTGGGCCTCAACTAACAATCCTCTCGAGTTAGTCCGGTCTTTAGCTTACTGCCTCCAGTTGCGCACTTCAAGTAGGTTGAGGTCCCCTTCTACTTATGCGCATCACCTAAGGTGAGGTCTTCCTCTATTGTGTTGTCCCTGCGGGTTAGATTCAAAGACTCTTCTGGTCGGAGCATTGGTGTTCATTCGCTCTACATGTCCTAGTCATCTCAGGCGACTGATGCGCAGTTTTCTGACTAGATAGATGTCGCTGTAGAGGTCGTATAGTTCGTTGTTGGAACTTCTCCTCCAAAGCCTCTCAACGCAAAGGGGCCGAATATTTTTCGAAGGATTTTTCTCTCGAAACCCTGAGGATATGTTAATTCGCTCCGGATGAGTCCATGCTTCTCCACCATAAAGTAGGACTGAGATAATCAAGGTTTTATATAAAATCTCCTTAGGTTTTCGGGATAGGGCCGTACTACTAAATAGTATTCTAAGCCCAAAGAGACATTAATTGGCAAGAGTCATTATTCGTTTTATTTCTGCTGAGGTGTTGTTAGCAGAATTCAAAGGAGATTCAAGGTAGACAAAGTCCTCTACCACCTCGAAGATGTAGTTGCGGATTGCGACGTTCTGTCCAATTCGTCGATGTTGTGTGTCCCTTCTTGTTAACAGCATGTATTTGGTTTTGCACTCATTCACAGCTAAACCCATTTTAGCAGATTCCGTTTCAATATTAGCGAACGCGCACCGGTGACAGCCGGCTGAGTTCTACAAATTATGTCGATACCATCGGCGGCGTACGCTGGTAGTAGCACAGACAGAAGAATTGTGCCTCCAGTATTCACTTGCGAGTTCCGCACAATTCATTCAAGTATGATGTTAAACAAGTCACATGACAGCGCGTCGCCTTGTATAAAACCTTTTTTGAAATCGAGGGTATCGGTTAAGTCGTTGCCAAATTTGACGGAGAAGCATTCTCGGACGAGTTTGGCAAGGATGCCAAGACTAGGCATGGCTTTATATAGCTGGTCTCCGTAAATTCTGTCATAAGCGGCCTTAAAATCGGTGACGGTGGTATCGATTTGGATTTCTTGAGTTTTTTCCAGGATCTACCGGTGTGTTAATGTTAATGTTGGGGAAGGGTTTCAATCATTCACACAATATGGCAGATAAAATCTTGTATCCAATCTTGAGGAGACTTGTACGTCTACAGTTTGCGCAGTTGAGGGGGTCTCCTTTTTTTGTGGATCAGGCATACGGTGCCGCGATTCCATTCAGCAGACATACACTCTTCTGAACACATCTGAGAAATCAGTTGATGCATACTCTCTACAAAGTCATTTGTAGCAACTTTGAATACATTGAATGGTAAACCGTCACGTCGAATTGCTTTGCTGAATTTTAGGTTAGATATTGCTATCCTCACTTCGTTCTGGCCAGGTGGATGCAAATTTTGGCTATCATTGTCTAATGGTCTATTCTGCCTGACGGCGGCACTTTGGGCTTTTTCCCATATTCTCAGCAACGACTGTGACTCTACTACATGGTTTCCTTCTTCATCTCTATAGGCTTTTGTACGGGTCTTTCTGCCTTGACAAGTTCTTTCTACCTATTGATAAAACTTCCGTACATCTCTTCGATCGTGAGCTATATTATCGAATGCATGTGCTCTATTTAGAATCCGAACATTGTACGCTTATAGCCGAAAGTCGATGTCCGTTTTTCACTTGCTGGCATCGTCAGCAATAAGGCCATTCAAAACAAAGTCAGTTTGTCTCTCCACAACATATAGTGTTTTACGTTGCAGGCTGTTAACCCGGTGGAAAACCCCCAACCTGGATGAAGCAGATCTTTCAGATGAAAATACTATTGTCCCACTGCCGCTGATTCCCCGGAAACTGCTTCCTCATCGTCACTACTTCGACATCTTATCTACTCGTATTATAGATGCAGAAAAACCTTAACTCCAAGTATGACGAAGTAGATAAATTCAATTTCATTATCGCTGGTTTTGCCTCAATGATCCACTTTGAGATCTCTTCCGTCAAAACGTCGTTTTGCTTGTGATTTTTCTGCATCATGATTATGCATCAAAGTTCACCTAGGAACGCTCTCAGAAGTCGGGATGGTTAGTTCATTTTCACGTACCTACTGATCTCTCCAGTCGCTGTCCCTCCTTTTTCATTTGGGCTTATGAATAACTATGGCGGTACAAGGTCCGTACATAGGCCTTTGCTATGTACGTCTAATGCCGCCAAATTCCGGTATAAGGAAACAATATTTTCGAAATATCAAACAAGTTCTTTACAGATACTCGTTCATATGTATGCACGTAATAACAAGTTCCATTCAAGCTTAGTACAACATAAAACAATTTCTAAGTAAAATTGCAACTCTTGCAGTATATTAACCTCAAAAACTTTAAGCATAATTGTTAATGAAGTCGTATTCGTCATGTCCGCAGCAATTTTAATCTGAATCATTTGACTGTAACAGATTCTAATCAACATAGATGTTGCCGAACCATCTCTACTCTCGTTAAGTATCTTTTTTCGGGCCACGTTCAGGTCAAATGACCTGACTTGGCTTTCCTTAGAATGATAAAAAAAATTATTCACTAATAAAATAAAGAAGAAACTTGCTTACCACATCTCACAGATTTCACATCTCTATCTTTAGTGATTGCTTCAGTGATGAATTAATATAAGCACATGACTCCATAGCTGTAAACTAAACGGCCTTTTGAGAATTATTTGCTTATACCATGAAATATGTGTGGTAATTAAGCTGACCAATTACTGAGAGCTTTAAAACCACGACTGTCTTTTTTAATAAAAAAAAATCGTAAGATCTATGGCATTAGATTAAATGGAGCATGTCTTTTTCATTTTGAAAAAAACTGGGAAGTCGTATATTTGCAGCTGGTTTCAGGTTTGCATTCCATTCACCATTGACTGTGTGATAAAGTGGCAACATTTTAAATAAGGTTAACCACTGAGAAAAGGATGTTGGAATTTACATTGTTTAGATGATGATACTCGTATTATAAAAGCATCCCCTCAGAACATATATAATATTTTGAAGTAAGCAATAGCGGTTTTGTACTCTATACTCTTAAATATGATGTTCCTAACCGACCAGTCCGTTTAACTGGATCTCGATCAGTCTCAATACTTTATCAGAAAACTTGGAAGTGCAAACTTAATTCGCCAATCTCTGGGTTAAAAATACTTTTTTTGCTCACCTCGGCGTTTAAGTAGCCTAGCATAATTCTATAGGGTCATCCAATTCGTGGTCCGGATTTGACATCCCTGTTTCAATCACATACGTCAAACCGAACTGTCATCCGAGACTATTTATGTTTAGTTTAAGGTTTGCCATTTTACAATATGGATCGTCTAACAGTCGCTGAACGTGTTAAAATTGTAAAACCTTACTACAAAAGTAGCGGTTCTGTAAACGTTACGTTTCGCGCAATACGAGCATATTATGGTGGACATAATCGTCCATGTGAGCGCACCATTGTAAAAATTGTAAAAAAAAACGAACAGGCTGTTACAGATGTCTTAAGGGATATCTATCATCGAAATGCACGCTTTACAAAAAATATGGCTGCCGTTAGCGAAAGTGTTGAAGAAGATGCAAATCTATCGATTTCACGGAGAGCACAGCATTTGGGATTGTCTGACGGCACATTATGCCATATTTTGCATTCGGACTTGCATCTTACAAAGTTTACCCAACTCAAAAATTGCAGCCACAGAATGCATAGAACATACTCCGATTGAGTGCTTAAACATCGGCGTTTGGGTGACCAATTTTCACACAACATTTTCTTCATTGATGAAGCTCATTCTTCACACGGTGGATACTTTAACAAACAAAATTGTCACATATGGAGAAGTGAAAATCCACATGTAGCTGTCGAAAGACCATTGTATTCGCAAAAAGTCAATTATGGTGTGCGATTTGATCTGGTGGTGTCATTGGTCCGTACTCCTTCGAAAATGATGAAGATGTAACCATCACCGTCAATTCTTATCGCTATAGAGAAATGTTAATGGGGTTTTTTTGGCCTCAAATGGAAGATATGTATGTGGAAGGCATGTGGTTTCAACAAGACGGAACCACATCTTACACAACACGACTAGCCACCAAGACCGTGTGATTTGTCGCCGTTTTATGGGACTGTGCAAAAGATTGTGTTTATGCACACAATCCGCTAACTCTTGACACTTTGAAAACGAGTATTCGCCAAGTTATGGCCGAGTTATTGCCCGATATGTGTCGAAAAGTTATCGAAAATTACATTGTCAGAATCAAGAACTCCCACAGAGGACATTTGAATAATGTTATATTCCATTCATAATGGCAACATCCAAATAATATATTGAAATTAGAATTTGATCGAAATCTAATTCAGAAATGTGTTTTATTTAAATTTACTTTCGGAATCACAAAATGGATGACCCCGTAGTATTTAGCCGCGGATATTGGTCGTAGTTTCGGTAAAGAAGCAGGTAGAGAACGTCCTTTGTCTACATCGTCTTTGGTCTACATCATCTACGTCGTCCTTCTCATCCTCTAATGGTAGCCAATAATTATAACAGTTATGTTTGTGCAAACCATAGCCGGCCGTTCATTTGCTGGAGTTAATCGAGAGACAATGTGGCGTTGTCAGCACATACCCATATTACCTTTAGTAGCTGCAGAAAGCATTTTTGAAATACTCACCTAAACTTTTCACAAGGACATAATTTAATTTATGAGAATTCAGATTCTCGATATTCCAGATCCATATACGGAGAGCGTGCCTTAAATATTTTCAGAGTCATTATCATAGAATTCGGCTTAGACAACCACTAAAATTTTGCTGTTGGTTGTTAAATTGAAATTAGCTTGGTTCTTTTCAGGATTTTTTTCCGTTCAAGATTTAGACATTTATCTGCGGATAACTCCTTCTTACATTACCTGAGAGAGATGTTGTTCAATAAAAAATATAGAAACGTACGATATGTATAAGAACTTAGAGTAGAACTTACAATGGGAATGTATCTTTTCTGTAGCAAATTTTAATAATTTAATTAAAACTATATTTTTTTATTTTGCAGCTCATTTTTTTAAGATGGCGGTCATTACACAAAATGGTGGCATAAACAAATTGCTTGCCAAAGACAATGAACAAATCGAACAACTCCCTACGATTTCCGTACGGGAGTTTTTTGCAAGGAAAAATGTTTTTATTACCGGCGGAACTGGATTTTTGGGAACAGTTCTCATTGAAGCTCTTTTAGATACACATCCGGATATTGGAATTATTTACGTTCTTGTTAGAGGGAAACGTAAAGTCGATCCGAATGATAGGATATCTCGACTATTACAAAAACCTGTGAGCTAGATGAATATCAAATCTTATTTTACAAAAACCAAGTCTTAACAATTTATCTTTGTAGATTTTTCATAAATACAGTCAAGCTACTCTACAAAAGGTAGTTCCCATCGTAGGTGAGCTCAGCGAGCCAAATTTCGGCTTCAAGGAAGATCTCCTGCAAGAACTTGTGAAAAAAGTCAATATCATATATCACAGTGCCGCCACCATTAAATTTAGTTCACCATTACAAACTGCTATTCGAACGAACCTCACCGGAACCATGCGGACCATTGAATTTGCCAAGCAGCTGGAAACCCTCTCAGCTTATGTATATTGCTCTACGGCTTTCTGCAATAGCAACAATCGGGGCCTCATTCTGGAAGATGTCTACAAGTCACAGTTTGATCCGTATGAAATGATGAAAATGGCCGAGGACGATGCAATTTGGAAGGATTTCACCGATGGAAAGTGCAAGGAGATCATACGGGATCATCCCAATACTTATACATTCACCAAAAACTTAGCAGAAAATCTTTTAATGTCTGAGATGTCAGGTTTGCCAGCGGCCATTGTGCGTCCATCAATAGGTAATGTTTCGATGAATTTTTTTCCCAAAATCGCTCTTTGGATTGAGGCTGTTGTTGTATTTTTCTAGTTTATGGAACATGGGAGCATCCGATGCAAGGTTGGGTGGGAAACGCAAATAGTGGGCATTTAGGCTATTTGGCCGGTTTTATTAAAGGTATTTTCCGAACAATGAGTGGTAAGGCTACATCAGTCATAGATATGATTCCTTGTGATTATGTCATCAATTCTTCACTTGTCATGGGGTGGTATGTTGGCACCAGACATATCGATGTGCCAGAAGTCATCCATTGTACTTCGGGTGAAGTGAACCCTCTGACATTATCGGAATTTTGTGATCTCATGAATGCTAGTGTTAAACGACATCCGCCGGATAATTTCGTCTGGAAGCCAAAGACTAAACTAAGGAACGGCTGGAGGTACAATGTGTTCTTCTATTTGTTCCATCTTTTGCCTGCTTTGGTTTTTCATATTCCAGAGAAGTTATTACCAATTGGAATGCCTCAACATACGTAAGTTAATATGCATGACTGTAGGAATGAAATACATTTTATGGATATTGATATTTTTAGGGCCCTGGAATATATGAAGGTTTTCGATAAAGGAGCCAAAGCTTTTGATTATTTTTTGGATAAAGACTTTCGATACTCGCTGAAGAATGCTTTGCGAATAATGTCGGTGATGAATGAGAAGGATAAGAAACGGTACAATTTCGACTCGACACATTGTAATTGGTCGGAATTTATCGATCGCTGCTTGATTGGCGTGAGAAGATTTTATTTTAAAGAATCTCCTCTGACAACATCATGGCATCGTAGTTACTGGATGGCGTAAGTATTTATTTTACAGAATTTTTTTACAACTTTTCTGGGAGATTTTGGACTGCCATTCTTTCTCGGCGGTACCCTTCCTCAGTGCTCTACCAAATTCGCGTACTCGAAGAACTTACTTATGAAAGTCAAAGCTCTCTCTCAATATATTTATTTATATGATAGATACGAGTTATGATAACCAAAATTAGTATTAGTGTTGTAGTCCTTGTTTCATAAGGCAAAGACTTTCATCTCCTCATCTGTTTATGAACAGTTGATAGATGTAAAGCGTATAACCACATCCAATGCTATGTATTTCTGGGATTGGTTAAAATTTGCTGAATTTATTAAAATTTTATTTATTTCTTTCATTTCACTGAGGCCAAGCCCTGATCGGTAATTTTTTTTTTCATTTAAGTGATTTAATTACTCTCCTTTAGACTCCCTGCCCTATTGAAGGTTGAGTTTTTGTTCCCTTTTGGACCGGTAATTTTGTTTAAGTTCAAGTTTAACAAATGTTCAAGTTTCAACTGCATCTTTTCGGATTTGGACCTCTGGCGTCTATAGTTTGCCTATCGAATTCTTCGATCGTAAGGCTTGGTGTAGTAGCCGTTGGTGCTCAGTGCTCCCTTCTTCTTCTTGGAAGGGTAATTTTCCGCAGGTCCACATTGCAGCTTTACCCGTAATATCCGCTATCCATTCAGTACTTACAGTGGAAACTGCTCACATAAGATTGCTTAAACCTAGCTCATGAGTTGTTTTGTGATAGGAGGGCTTGGTGGCCTTGAAGTGATTCAGGTTTAGCTGCACTATTTTCATTCTTTCAACAGCAACAACCACCCGTAGAGTGGTTACATACTACCTTGTCTTGGCAGAGAAGACATTTTTCTTCTTTCTTACATAGATTGGCCACTTGATTGCTTGAACACTAATTATACCGATTTTACGTTGCTGCAATACATTTTCTGGTACAAAACTTTTGCCCGTCATTGCTGCAGCTTGAAATATGTAATTTATTTCTGAAAAGCATTATATTCCTTGCGTCTGGGTACCGTCGAGCTTGGACAAAAATATTTCTATTCTTGTTGGGATCACTTATCCGTTGTGGAGAAAGGTTGCCTCCCACTTTCATTACGTCGTTCTTTCGTACTTTTTTGCTTTCATCGGCACCACCGGATGAAATGATGTATTAATTTGACCGGGATCTCATTTCAACTCAGTTTCAACTTAGCCTCAATCTGAACTTAGGTAACGACAAGCAGGAGAACGAACAATGGCAATATTATACATATAAGCTGACGTATTTTGTAAAACAAAGATCAGCCTTTGGACGGAACTTTATTCCAATTTTTTTGTTATTGCGCAAAATTTATTTCAACAAACAACTAACATTCAGAACTAAGTTAGTTGAGTTTTGAATGCTAATAATAATTACAAATAATTTAAATCTATTGTAAGCAATAGAAATTGTAAGAACTGAATTTGTAAAAGGCGACTATGTTCCGAATAAACCAATCTGGGAGATCTCTAGCTTCAAGAAACCACAATAGAAGACAATTGATTTTCTTAATAAAATTGATAACCCTTTGTAGTTCCTCAGTCACTATGAAAACAATTCAGCTTTATGATGCCTAGCCTAGAGCTCCACACTTTGTATAGTACTCTTAAATATGCTGCGGCTTGCTCGTCCGTCAAAATAATGCTGCATTCCATTTCCTAAATAATTTATAGTTTATGTAAATAACATCAAGGCCAGAAAACCCACTAGCCTCCTGATATCATCGCTTTTGAAGTCCAGGGATAGCTTAGATTGATTTACGATTGATATTCTCGAAGTGAATTTATATCTGAATGCATACTGTAGAATGGCTCTGACTCATTGAATGAGTCTACAAAACTATTTTAGCAAGTTCATCAGGTTTTCCTTAACTATGGGATGACAGAGACAAATGTCAAGTGAATAGACGTGTTTGTGATCGCTCCATTTCAATTAAAAATTACCCACATAATATTAAACAGTGTTAAAGAAGTATCCTACACAGTGTTTGTTTTGGTGCGCAACACGTTTTCCTTCCATAATAAACCTTTCCACATTGCACAAAAAACTAAATAATAAAATCTTTTTCCGTTTGATGATTATTGTAACCCCCTAAAATCATTAAAGATGTCAGTTACCCGTCAACAGGTACTCAAAGAGAAAACCACACTGACTGCTACAGTAACTTCAGATAAATCTGTAATAGGCAACATCCTAATGAAGGAAAAAAAGTTAACGATTGCTGAACAGCTTCGCGACTTAGAATTAAGCCTTATTGAAAAATTTAAATTCCTACTTTCAGAATTTGAAACAAACTTCAACAAAAAACTAAGTGAAGCAGTAGGTTTTCTTAATGATAGAGTGCAAAGCCTTGAAAGAGATTTTTTGGAGCTTCGTACAATTGTAAGCTAAAAGAAGAGCTCGATGATCTTCAGCGAAAAGAGCGCCTGCAAGATGTTATTGTTCGGGGCATTCCGCAAAAACCAAACGAAGATCGAATCAAGTTGGCAAAAAACATCGCTGCCAACTGAAGCACAACCTAAATCCCCCACTTGATGATTTTCGCTTGAGAAATAAATCAAATACTGGTGATAATCCGTTGCTGATAAGGCTCTCTTCACGGACTGAGCAGAGTGCGTTGCTTGCAGCTTTTCGTGCGAACAAAGGACTCACAGTAGCTCAGCTTCTTGGTGACTCACTTACGCCCATTAGTCGCATTTACATGAATGAGAGTTTGACAAAAGAAAACAATTCACATCTGCATCATGCACTCCAGTTGCGTCGTGAGGGCTTGCTGTTTTCTGTCAGAACGCACAATGGCTTTGTTTACGTGAAGAAGACAAAAAATTACACTGAGCAGAAAATTTCTTCAAACACCAACCTCATCTAAATAATTGTTATTCAATTTTATAATTAATTTTCGCTTTAATATCCAACCTTTTCTTTAATTTGAATATTGGAACTTTAAGAACAGTTTAATAACTATTACTGTTGTATTTATTTTTATTTGAAAATGTTATATCTTATTTGTTTACCTTTTTCCCACGCCCATTACCCCACCCAATTCTCGCCAACTCTCGCCTACTGGGCTTGTGGTTATTAATCATCATGCGACTCGCTTTGGATCTGACCCTCCTAGTCTCCTTGACATATTTGTGGTATCTGACCATTCCAAAGTACTGCTGCAGAATCAATTGTCTCTGGAGGGTATATCTGATCACGATTTGCTTTTCTGTACCCTGAATATTGACTTTTCATGTGACCTCTTACAGGAATCTTTTCAGTTTCGAGACTTTTCGATCAATCTCATTATCCTCCATTATCATACAAGCTCACTCCCATGGAACTCATGCTACCCTTTTACGTATATTAATGAAACTAGAGTTTATTCAGACATTAATAAATTAGATTTATAATCAACATGTTCCTCTCAAAACGGTTGCTATACGCAATAAGAAATGTCCTTGGTTTACTACAATGCAATAAAAAGTCGGAGAAAACTTTATGCGAAGTGGAGGAAGGAGCCAAACAGTCACAACCGGGAAGTCTTTTGTAGAGCGAGAAATTATTCATCACTTGTTATCAGCAGGGCTAAAAAAAAGATATTTCCTCTCTAATTTGAGTACTGACTTAACATTTAAAAAGCTGTGGAGCAACTTGCGTTCCATTGGAATAGGGAAAACCCATATCTCTATGAAAACACCTGATGCTAATGAATTAAATAAAGCATTTTTATCAAGACCCAGTAGCAATTCCATCTTTCTTCCGGAGAGTAATCTTTTGTTTGGTTCCCTACCCCAATTAGAATTTGAAGTTGTTACGGAGGATGACGTGATTTTTTTCTGTCGAAGGCTTATTTTATTTTATTTTGCATTTACGTTTCGTTAAAATTTTACTTCCGTACATAATAAGTTGCATTACACATATATTTAACTATTGCATTACATCTTCGACTTTCCCTAATCAATGGAAAATAACCAAAATTATCCTTGTGCCCAAAGTAGCAAGCCCTTCAGTGACGTTGGATTTTCGCCCGATAAGCATCTTACCCTGTTTACCTAAGATCTTAGAAAAAATTCTTTCGAAGCAAATCTCTGCTCATCTTGCTCGCTTTACTATTAGAAGTTCAATCAGGTTTTCGTGCTAATCACAGCTGCTCCATGGCTGTAGTTAAAGTTCTTGATGACATAAGGCTAAATTTTGATAAAGACTATTTAACGCTACTCTGTTTAATTGATTTTTCGAAAGCCTTCGACAGTGTTAATCATGAAATTGTATGCATATAGTTAAAACTATATTTCGGTTTTAGTGAATCCTCAGTGAGATTAATTAGGGACTATCTATGCAATCGATTCCAAAGAGTGTTTACTAATAAATCATCTTCACAACGCCTTAAGATGCTTGCTGGTGTACCTCAGGGTTCGATTCTCGGTCTTATTTGGTTTTGTCTATTTATTAATGATCTGCCCAATGTCTGCCACAATGCTTCAGTGCATCTTTACGCTGATGACGCGCAGATTTACCTGTTGAGTCCTATTGGATTAATCGAAGACCTTGTGGTAAGATTAAATTCTGATTTATCCGCCATAGCTAAATGGTCCAAGAATAATGGACTTATCCTTAATCCCGTAAAAACTCAATTAATTCTTATTTCTAAAAAATTATGTGATACTGAAGACATTCCACCGATATCGCCAAATTCCACAAGGCTTAGGTTTTCTAATGTAGTTAATAACCTGGGATATAAAATAAACCGATCCCTCTCTGACCCGACCATAGCAACTATATATATTGTGTCAAGGATTTACGCAGGTTTACGTAAACTGTGGCTTTTTCCAGCTTTACGCCAATTGGCACCACACTGATGTTAATAAAATCGCTACTTGTGCCAATCTTCGATTATATGTAGCATCCCTGTCTATAGTAAGCCAGATTCGCATTCTCAGCACAAACTATGTTACTTGTTGCTTTCAACGATATGGTTCGGTATACCTTTGAAGTTAGAAGGCATGATCACATATCCCACCTACATAAAAGGGTTTTTGGATGCTCTTTTTCTAATTTTTTGGCAATTAAGATGCTGCGTTTTCTTGCATAAAATTATACAAAAGCAATCATCAACAGTTGGTGAGAACGCTTAATTTGATAACTCCGTCTTGTAATTATTTGAATACGTCGCGTATTTTCCTTGTCCACTCCACTATTTGCACTATTTGCTCACTTTGATTGATTACGATCCATGCACCTTCTTTCTTTCTTTAACTCCTTTCCCTAGCCCCTCTTCTTTTCTCTCCTTCTCTTTTTCCCTCTTTGCAAATTTCTGATTTCTCTTCCCTTTTTTCCCCTTCCTAGTATTTTTTTTTTCTTTTTATTTTTATTAAATTTTCATAACCGTGCTCACAAATTATATTTTGTAAACTATAAATGATTCTCTAGATTTAGCTGAGCTCTATGTACTATAAAAGACTTTGTTCTTATTTGTACTTTTAATAAAATTAATAATAATAATAATAATAATAATAATAATAATAATAATAATAATAATAATAATAATAATAATAATAATAATAATAATAATAATAATAATAATAATAATAATAATAATAATAATAATAATAATAATAATAATAATAATAATAATAATAATAATAATAATAATAATAATAATAATAATAATAATAATAATAATAATAATAATAATAATAATAATAATAATAATAATAATAATCCCCTACGGGAAAGGGGTTAGAATATTCCCGGGGTAAGGCATGCCTGTCGTATGAGGCGACTAAAATCCACACTGGATTGCGGGAAAAAAATTTTATCCAGACTGCCTAGTATGCCGGCAAGGAATTTTAAAATACATACCTGAAGGAAAACTGTAAACCAAACCCAAAATTATGGAGAGAACATTAAGAAATAGAACGATTCAAATGCCGCCATCCGGGGGCGCCCGGGCTGACTCTGGAGCTACCGCTGGAGTTAGCAGTTTGCGAGCCGGTAGTGGTGATGCAGAACCGCAGGACATGCACACCGGGATAACCCGAACAAATAGAAACCTGCGACCAAGAAGCAGAGCAATACCACCTACAGCATCTGCACCAGCCCCGACTGTTTCGAGGGTATCATCACCCGAGACCACACGAGCTGGACTTCGTAGACAACGCATAGCATGGTCCGCAGATATGAATAAGGACATTATGCGTTGTCACCATAGAGCAACGAAATGTGGGAGCGAGAACGCTGGATATAGAGAGAGGCAACACGAGCGGTTTATAGCCTTATACCCACACCTGGCTGAGAGACTTAGCGTGCAAAACGTAGCAGATAGAGTAGCAGCGATCCGAAAAAGACTGCTACTGCCACAAGTAGTAATGGCAGCCATCGAACAGGAAATAATGGATGAGCTGAGACCCAGACATAGATTGAGCCTTCCAAATAGAATGAGAGAAAATGAGCAGCAATTAACAGAAAATGTGCTGCAAGCTGAGGAAGAGCTGAATAGCTATCGCTCTTCATTAGGACTTGGAGATGTCTTGTTTCAGCTGGTCTTTGACAAATTTGATGAAGCTTTAATCGAATTTCAGGGAATGGATCCATTATGTAGACCAAGGATTCCCAAAGTTTACATGAACAAAAAAATGTCTGCTATCATCGAACACCTAAATAACATCATTGTGCATCACTTACAAGATCATCATGACTTAGAACATGTTCTAGGCATAATTTACTGTGCGGCTATAGCCGCCTCTAGATCAGTTGGTCTTAAAATCAACACAACACCAACGGTCAATCAAGAGCGCAACATCAAACCGTTATGGCAACGACGATTTGAGGCCAAAATATCAGTGCTACGAACCAAGCTTGGTCGCCTAACCCAATATAAAAGTGGTGTTAGGTCACGGCATTTGATCAGCAAGGTAAGTGGTATCGTGCGACCTCGCTTGCTTGAGGAAATGACACACCAGGAGCTTGACATGGTGATTGACAGACTTACTCAGCGACTTTAAGTCCTGAGCTATCGATTGAGAAGATATCTGGTCAGTCAGACAAGAAAGACTGACAATAAAAACTTCCAAAACAACCAACGGAAATTTTACGCTGAACTGACCAGCAATAACCAGCACAATGCCCAACAAATACCTGATGTGACGTCCCTCGAAATATTTTGGGGAAGCGTGTGGGAGAACCCCCAAATGTATAATACTCAATCCACTTGGTTAAGCACAGCGCCTGAGTATCCACAAATGAACAGTTCCCCAATCAATATAGATGAACTGAGAAATACGCTGAGGAAAAATAAGAATTGGAAAGCGCCGGGTCCAGATGAACTTCAAAATTTCTGGCTCAAGAAATTCACTAATGCACATGTGCACATTGTTAGGAATTTCAACCGAATTTTGGACAAACAGTACGACATTCCTAATTTCTTCACAAAAGGAAGAACCTTCCTAATCCCTAAGGATGGAGAACCGGACAATCCATCGAATTACAGGCCGATAACTTGTTTACCAACTTTATACAAGGCACTGACATCCATCATCAGTGATCGAATTTGGCAGCACTGCGAGTCACATAATATCATTCCAAGCGAACAGAAAGGATGCGCCAGAAACTCCAGAGGATGCAAAGAGTTGATCACCATGGACGCTATCGTTACCAACAACTCAACTCATAACCAGCGTAACCTCAGTGTAGCATACATTGATTACCAAAAGGCGTTTGATAGTGTCCCGCACTCCTACCTGTTAGAAACGCTTAAGATTCACGGTGTAGAGCCCAAACTGATATCCTTCTTCGGAGATGCCATGAACCAGTGGAAGACTACTGTTAATGTAGGTGGAATAAGAACAAGGGAGATTTGCATAAAAACAGGAATTTTCCAAGGTGACTCATTCAGCCCTTTATGGTTTTGCCTTAGTCTTGCTCCACTAAGCAGAATCCTTAATGAATCATCGGATGGATATCGTATCAAATCCGGCGATCTACAGAGTAACATCACTCATCTCCTATACATGGATGACTTAAAGTTATTTGCAAGGTCCAGACAACATCTTGCTAGCCTGCTCAACATAGTCAGAAACTTCAGCAATGATATTCATATGAACTTCGGATTCGACAAATGTAAAGCAGTTGAAATGGTTAGAGGAAAGCTAGTGCGAACAGAGGGATTCACTTTTGATGATGGGTTAATAGCAGTGTTGGGGGAAGAAGAGAGCTACAAATATCTCGGCCTCCAAGAAATGCGTGGAATTCAACATAGCAGGATGAAAGACCACATCAGGACTCGTTTTAATGACAGAGTGAAGCGGCTATGTAAAACCAAGCTAAACAGTGGTAACCTCATAAAAGCCATCAACACATTTGCTGTCCCTGTGTTAACATATTCCTTCGGACTCATAAAGTGGAGTCAAACTGATCTGGAAGACATTGAACGTAATCTCAGATCCTTGTTGACATCTTACCGCTATCACCACCCAAGAGCGGCAGTACAGCGTGTTTATCTTCCCAGAGATGAAGGAGGTCAAGGAGTAATAGACATATACAGTCAACACTTTGTGCAAGTTGATCAACTGCGACGATTTTTCTCCGAAAACCGTGCGAACAACCACAGATACAATATTCTAATGCAACTGGATACAAATTTCACACCACTGAAATTGGGTGACTCGGAGTTTCAACCGAGCAACAACATCCGCACGGCTCCCAATATTATAGAAAAATGGAAGTGCAAACCAATCCATGGGAAATACCCTCATCAGCTGAGTGGGCACGGAATAAGCAAGGAAGCTTCAACGATCTGGCTGCGCAGAGGTCAACTGTTTCCTGAAACAGAAGGATTTGCTATCGCTATTCAAGATGGTATTGTCGCTACAAAACAATACCGACGGGCAATCTTACACGAAGACATAGACAATTTATGCCGACGATGCCGACAGGAGATAGAATCCATTGACCACGTAATAAATGGGTGTATAACTTTAGCAAACCACGACTATCTCAAACGGCATAATGATGTAGCTAAAATCATACACCAAGAGCTTGCCATGAGATGCAAATTCATCGAAAGAAAGAAACCATACTACCAGTATGAAACACATGAGGTTCTAATCGACTCCAACTCTAAATTGTACTGGGATCGAGCGATGACTACTGATCATACAATACTAGCGAATAGACCTGACATAGTGTGGATCGATAAGACCTTGAGAAACGGATATATCTTGGATATAGCAGTACCGCTTTCTATCAACATCAACAGAACATATGGAGAAAAAATCGGGAAATATGTTGAACTGGCACGTGAGATCAAACAACGAGAAAGGCTGAACCAAATACGGGTGGTCCCTATCATTATATCCAGCACAGGAGTAATCGAAGAAGCTGTTGTTGACGAGCTGAAAAAATTAAAGTGTGAACATCTTGTGCACGAAATGTCAAAGGCAGTTATCCTGAACACATGCAGGATAGTTCGAAAGTTCCTGGAGCAACCATAATAAAAGTGCCGATACGACTTGCAAACTGTAACTGCCGTCGTACTCGGTGTAAATGGACCCCAGCTCGCGCGGTACCTGGGGGGGAAAGAGGCGTGGGATTATAATAATAATAATAATAATAATAATAATAATAATAATAATAATAATAATAATAATAATAATAATAATAATAATAATAATAATAATAATAATAATATTAATAATAATAATAATAATAATAATAATAATAATAATAATAATAATAATAATAATAATAATAATAATAATAATAATAATAATAATAATAATAATAATAATAATAATAATTTTTTTTTTTTTCCTTTAAGGGATGTCGGAGAAATGCTTTATGCACCATAAGGAGGCCTTTTTGGCGTTGACCCATTGACCTTCCCCGTGTTTCGGACTCCTTCAATATATGAATATACCTAGACTAAAACTCCTGCATAACCCATTTGGCGTCTGACCCACCTCCCCGGGACCGCTCTTTGCATTACTTCAGGGGGGTTGTCATGTTTCCCTTACGGGATTATCTTGCGGGTTCAACTGTTTCCCGATCGTTTTCTTCTTCTCTTTTCTTTCTTCTGAGAATATGTTCTATAAACGTGCAGATTTTATGCCAGTTTTGATCGCTGTTTAGCATCTTCTGTACCATATTCTCTGGGCTGAAGTCCCCAATGCTCCTTGCCAGTTCTCGGCGTTCGGCTTCCCATCTGCTGCAGGCGAAAAAAGTGTGATGGACATCGTCTGTTGTAGAGTCTCCATACTGACAGGCTGGACTATTCTTTTTGCCGATCTTGTGGAGGAAAGCGTTGAAATAACCGTGTCCGGTGAGAAACTGGGTAATGTAATAGTTTATCTCACCGTGTTTCCGTTCGTTCCAATCGGCTACGTTCCTGATCATCTTTGCTGTCCACCGTCCTCTGCGTTCCGAGCTCCAGCGCTCTTGCCACTTCAGCTTGGTGTGCTCTTTTGCCTCCTCGGTTGCCGCTTCCAGTCCAATTTCAGCCTTTTTGTCGTAGGCGTACTTCCTTTCTGCCGCTAGGAGATCGATGGGAGTCACTCCTGCGATCACGAGGACAGCTGGTTCCGACACTGTTCGGTACGAGCTGGCTACACGTAGGGCTCCGCGTCTTTGTACGGCCGCCATCTGTTTTCGGTACTTCTCTTGTTTTAGTGAGTCTGCCCAGATTTCGCTTCCATACAGAAGAACGGAGTGGGTTGTGGACATCAGCAGCTTTCGCTTACCGGCCGTTGGTCCACCTATGTTTGCCATCAATCTGCTGAGTGAAGCAGTTGTTTTTGAGGCTCTTTCCACTGCTGTTTTAATTTGTTGCAAGTAAGTTAGCTTTGTGTCGAGCCTCAATCCCAAGTACTTCACCGCAACGCTGCTTCGTATCACTTCGGTGCCAATTTGGAAGTCGATTTGAGTTGGAATCCTCTTCTTCGTCAGAAGGACTATCTCCGTTTTCTCTGTAGCCAGGCTTAGCCCGTGATCATCCATCCAAGAGTTCACTCGTCGCATGACCTGGCTTAGCTTCCTTTGCGCGTTTTCGGTGTCTCTTGCCGTTATCACCGCCGCGATGTCATCAGCGTACCCAACCAGAAAGGTGTCCTCAGGCATATCCATGCGGAGGATATCATCGTAGGAGATGTTCCAGAGGTCTGGTCCTAAGATTGATCCTTGCGCTGCACCTGATGTTACTTCTTTTCTCCGCGGGCCTTCCGTGGTTTCGTAGATCAACTCTCGATCCCTGAGATAGTCCTTCACTATTCGTAGGAGGTACGCTGGTATATGGAATCTCCGTTCGAGTGCGTTGAGGATATCGCTCCAGCCGAGTTGAAGGCGTTTCGTACATCCAGGGTTGCCAGCAGGACAATCTTCTTGGAGTAATGGTTTCCCTGTTGAGCAATTTGGGTGGCGTACACTACTTCTTTAATGGCTCCGATCGTAATCTGCCTCTCCTGAAGCCATACTGTCTCTCGGGCAAGTCACCTGATGTTTGTACTGCCGCTATCAGCCGTGGTTTTAGTAGTTTTTCGAAGAGTTTTCCCGCGGTGTCCAGCATGCACAGAGGCCTGTATGCCGATGGCGAATCCGGGTCTCCTTTGCCTCTACTGATCAGCACCAAGAGTTGTTGCTTCCAGTTCTTGGGGAACACGCCTTCCTCGAGACAGCTGTTGAACATGTTCAGCATTAGGTGGGGACATGTTTTGGCGGTAGCTTTTAGCGCTTCTGCGGGGATTCCGTCGGGGCCGGGGGCTTTTTTGTTTTGCAGCGACTGCATTGCTATGCTCAACTCTTCTTCACTGAAAGATACGATTTCTTGTCGTTGGACCAGTGTGGTGTCTAGTGGTCTGACTGGGTGAGTTGGGAAGAGTGTGTTTACGATGCGGTACATTTTTTCTTCATTGAGGACGGGGGGTGTCATCTGTGCTCCAAGTTTCCGCATTATAATCTTGTAGCCCAGTCCCCAGGGGTCATTGTTTACGTCACGGCGGAGGTCCTCCCACTTCTGTTTCTTGCTCGAATTGATGGCTCTCTTGAGCTCGGATCTTTCGGTTCTGAATTCTGCTACGGCAGCCTCCGTAGATTCAGCCCGTCTTCTTCGTCCCCTGGTGACTATGCGTTGGAGTTGTAAGCATCTCCGGCGAAGCGCAGCTATCTCCTCTGTCCACCAGTACACTGGGTCTCGTTTTCTGTTAGCACCACTCGTTCGAGGCATGGAAGAATCGCAAGCGAGCCGGATTAGTGTCATCGTGGCTTCAGCTTTCGTTTCTGCAGGCCCCGGAGTGTGAAGCGTGGCGTTTGCCCCCTCTTCGATAACGGAGTTGAAGGTCTCTACGTTGAGCCTGCTGATGTTCCACCTTGGAGTCCGGCTGTAGTTTCCGTTTGGGTGTCGTTGGTGCTCTTCCAGGTCAAAGATTATGTACTGGTGGTCGCTGCCTGTGTAGCCTTCAATGACTCGCCAGTTTTTAATCCTTGCTGATGTTGATTCCGTCGCAAAGGTTACGTTTGAGATGGTGCCTCTATGACCTGGTCTCCTGAAAGTTGGGGTGTCCCCTACATTCACTACGTTAAGTCCCCGCCTCGCAGCCATCTCGAGTATTTGCCTACCTCTGGAATCCGTAGTTGGCATCCCCCACTCTTGAGCTCTGGCGTTGAAGTCGCCAGCAACCAGTATCTCTCCTTCCGCGTTAGACATAAAGTCTTCCAAGTCCTCCAGCTTCTGTGGGAACTCATCGATCCTGTCGTTCGGACTGAGGTAGGTGCTTATTATTGTGAGTCCCTCGCATTTTACCCAGACAAAGCCTGTTTCTATTCCTTGGCTTTTGACCGGAAGTTTTCTTAGGTCTGGGATCCATATAGCAGCGGTTCCAAGCGAGTTTGATATCCAGTTTGGTTGGTTTTTGTTCTTGTATTGTTCGCTGATGATGAGAGCATCTACTTGCAATTCACCTATAAGTTTGACCAGGAGGTTGTCCGCTGTTTGGCTCCTGTTTACATTCGCTTGCATTAATTTGGTCATCGAGTGCCTGCCGGAACACTTGGCACTGGCCTGACCCCGGCACGTGGTCCAAGAGCAGTGGTGGAGATTCAAGGTCCGCGCATAAGCAGCACTTTGGTGAACTTTCACAGTCCTTCCTTTTATGGCCCTTTACAGCACAATTGAAGCACAATCCCTGTCCTTTTCTATCCACCCCGCTACACATTGCTTGTCTGTGTCCGTATCCGAAGCACCTGAAGCAACGTGTAACCTCGATTCTACGTCGGATTCTGCACTGAACCCATCCTATTCTTATGGTAGGGGTTTTTAGTATCTCGTGGGCAGCTCTAGAGTTTACTTTAATGATGGCTATCTTTAGTGAGCTTCTGTTCTTGCCTGTAACTCCAACCTGGACGTCTGTGATGAGATCGGCAGCTTTCTTCTTAACTGCTTCTTGGACTTCTTCTGCTGTGGTCAGTTCATCCAGATCTCTGATCTCCAGCGATATTTTCGGTTCCAAACTTTGAACACTTGCTCTATCTCCTAGAATTGCTTTGAGAGATTTTCCGAAAGCCTCCTTGTCCTTTGTTTTGGATCCAAGTTCTAGGAGGACATCTCCAGATTTCGTTTGCCGCACAGTTTTGACGATAGTTTCGGTGTCATCTGGGTTAGCCTTATTTCGGATTTCTCTAAGGATATCGGTGTACTTCTCGTTTCCTTTTGGCTTGATTAGGATAGCTTTGGATCGAGGTTCACGGTGCCTTCTTATTTTCTTTGCCTTTTGTTCCCCCATTTTTCGCCTTCCTTAGGTTTTTCTTCAGCTTTGCTTTTTGTGGCCTGTTTGATTTTTTCTGCCACCGTAGGGTTTGTATTCTTGAGAGCATGTGCGTAGCTCTCTTGCGTAGGCCTTCTTGCTGGGACCGAAGTCATCTTTTCTCGAAGATTTTCTTTTAGTGATTTCTTCGTTCTTTTAACACCTCCTTTTACAAGAGGGCTCGAAGGTGGTCTCTTGGTAGGGATCGGGTTTTCCTTCTCGTTTCCTGAGGATTTGTTGATTTCTTCTCTGTCCGTCTGGCCCGGAGTTTCTCTTTCAATGGTTTCTGGCCCGAGAGTTTGAGAGCTTTGATCTGCCGTCTTTTTGGCCTCTTTTTCCCATTTCAACTTGTCCATAGATTCTTCGAGTGCTGCAATGCCGTTTTTGATATCCATGCTGATATTTTTCTGTTTGGTGCATGCCAATTTCATGGATTTAAGAATTTCCGAGCATTTCTCGATCTCCTTAGAGAAAATGTCGATGTTGTTTTCTACGGTTTCGCGCATTCTCTCGTTTCCTTCAAAAATATTCCGGCTTGCCGGTGTTTTCAGCATTGGTGTTTGTATTTGTCCTGTGGGGGTGCTTGCCGGTTGTGGAGGTGTACGGGAAAGCCTCGAACTTTTCGTAAAAGGATTACTACTGGCTCCACTTGTAGCTGTACGTTCGCTAGCACGCGCGCCCGCTGGTGTCAGTGTGGGCGAACGTGTGATCTTTCCACTGCTTTTGTATATACATGCATATTCTTCAGCACTCTCCTTTTCTAGCGGTTGTGGTGTGCTTCTGTTTTCTGTTTGTAATTTTTGTGTTTTGTTCATTTTTTTTTTCTGTTGGGTCCCCGCTTTGAGCCGCTATCCTCGTACGGTTGTACAGTCGCTTCTATTAATCCCCGTGGTTATCTATGCGAGCAGGGAGGCCACTCAAGGGTTGACATAGGTCCTTATGAGAGTCTATGTTCAGAGCCAGGATCTAAGCGCAAAATCAGGAGATATTCTCAACTGAACCTGTACCACCAACTTAACGGCGTCGGACTCGGAACGTACTCAAAGCCTAGCCACAGTTTTAACGGGACGGGGGCGGATGCAGCATTAGCCTGAAAGCTGTTTCTCCAAGATGTCACTCTTGGTTATTAAGGTAACAGAATACTGCATCCACCAGCTCTCGGCATCCTATTCCAAGTATTTCGTCAAGATCGTGTACCGGTTTCGTGTTCCAGGTCGTCATCAGTTTCATAACCCTCATCAGATATATATTCCAATGGGGTCTCCCGCTCTCGTTGGCCCCGACCCACGATCCACACAGGTTGATTACTGCATCTCACAGTGGCTCGGGTTTCCAGGGGGCACCAGTTCGTGGATATGCACTAAACACCGCAATCACTCTAGGTATGAATCTAACCATGACGTTATATCTCGCGTTTTAGATACCCTCACAAAAAAATTAACTGTACAAATAGCAAAACAAAGAAAATATAAAAAGTCACTAAGCAGACGCGTAAACAACAAAACTTTTAGTACCAAGGAGAAAGCATTCTACAGAAACTTGAGAACTCACAACGCAACGACAAATGATGAGATCTCCGACACTAGTGATATCGAAAATTTCTGGTCTAACATCTGGTCTACCCCAAAACAACATGATCCCACTGCCAAATGGATAAAAGAAGATCAAGAAAAGTTCTGTGACATACCACAAATGACAAGTGAAACCATCCCAATGACCACGCTTAAGGAAGTCCTTGTAAGATCTCAGAACTGGAAAACTCCCGGAGCTGATAAAATACAGAACTTTTGGTACAAACGCTTCGATGCTACACAACCAAAGTTTTTAGATCTACTAAACGAAGCTCTGAGAAGGCCAGGGGACTTCCCAACAAAATTAAATAAATGTTTAAATACAACCATTTAAACACCCACAAAATATTAAGTGAGGAGCAAAAAGGATGCATCAAAGGAGCCCGAGGCTGCAAAGAACAACTGACTGTAGACCAGGTTATTATCGAACAAGCTACGAAAAATAAAAGGAACCTATACGTCAGTTATATAGACTATAAAAAAGCTTTCAATAGTGTACCACACACTTGGCTCTTGATGTTTTAAAAATTTACCGTATTCACCCACAAATAATATTTAACAACGGCATAACGACAAAAGGAAAAGACATTCCTATCAGGTATGTTTCAGGGAGACTGTTTCAGTGCTTTATGGTTCTGTATCGCCATTAACCCTCTTAGCAACATGCTCAATTCGAGTAAATATGGTTACAAAATTAAATCGAATTCTTTTGAATATAAAATCAACCATCTTTTGTACATGTGTTGCAAAACCCGGGGAGAAAAAAATTTAATTTATTTAAAATGACAAATACCGGGCTGCCGGCAAAACAACAAACAATAAAACGAGAGAGTGGAACGAACCGCAACCACACAGGTGGTGGTTGATAAGCGAATGGAAAGGACTACACAAAAGCGAATGTGCAGCCCAAGAGGGAATCGCGAAAACCGGAATTGCAACAAGCAGCTGTTGGTTAGCTGCACACACCGGCTGCTCAGCAAGGGGGGGTTCGGGATGATCGATCAACACAAAAGCTGAAAACAAACACAAGAGATAGGCGCCACCCAATTTTTAATGCGAAATTGGGAAAACAGATGAGAAAAAAAAACCACACGAATTGTCTTTTCCCTGATGGGGAATTTATACATATATATTTGTTTTTTTTTTTTGATTTGGGGAATCACAGGGTATGCCGAATTTACCAAACAAAGTTTTAAAAAAAAATAAATTAATTTTAATTTTATGGGTCGGCTAATGGAAGGCCCACAGTTCTGCGTTGTCGTATCGGTAAAACTAGCGGGTCGCGCAATTAAATAAATCTAACCGTCTTACGAACGGTAAGAAGGCTTACGGACGCGGGTTTACTGCACAAATATGTGTTATTTAAAAAGGGTACTTAGCTGTCTAATGGGTTTCCTGCCTATGCGGGGTCGCTCTCTAGCGGGGTCTCTGCTGGTGGAGGAGGGTAAGCCGTCTCCGCCACAATCACCGACTTTTGTCCGGTCGTGTCCGTTGTGTGTTGTAATTTCCTTTGTCCTTTGGTGTGTTTCTCGTCCTCGGTTGTTGAAATTTTGTTGTCCCTGTTCTTGTTCTCGTTCTTGTTATTTTTATCGTTTTCGTTTTCGTTTTTTTTTCTTCTCTTTGTCGTTGATTTTTTTGTCTTCGTTTGTTTTTTTCTTTTTTTTCTTCTCTCTTTTTTTTGAGGCTCTGGCCAACAAGACGATAAGCTATCGAATGAGCTTACCGCGCTTTTTGGCTATCGCCGCCATTCGTCCACACACACACACACACTCACACCCATGGGGTTCCGTCAATTCAGCTGTTAGAGCAAAGGAAATCACATCCAGAGCTCCAACAGCTTCTCACGAATCCCCAGCCAATCACACACGTCGATGTTCTATGTTTGTGGGTCGTGTTTGTTCATTCTGTTTGTTTTGTCGTCCAAGTGATTGCTTTGGTTCGAAGCCAGCCCTCTGACCCGAAACCGAAGCTATCGTTGAGAGCTTCCATTGGGACCGCCGGATAGGGAGGAAACTTAGCTTATTAGGGGTCCAATGGGGAGTCAGTAAACCTTCTTGCAGACATATGGAACAGTAGAACGACCGCGGGGAATTGTGGGCTTTCCTTAACAATTTTTAACTTTTGGTGGGGTAGGGGGTTATACAAATTTACGATGTTGGGCAAACAATATTAAATATGGTGGGCTCGCGGCCATTGTTGATGGTGTTGACATCTCGGGGCATCACGGGGCGGACCGTCCGTCCGCTAGAGTCTCCAGGCCGTTCGCCTGGCTCTATCAGGGGTACCTATATGGTCATCTCTGGAGCGGTAGGCCGGGGGAGGAAACTGAATTTATAGAATCCAGTGAATCCCACCTGTACCGTGGCATCCAGAGCATGACAGAAAAAGAAAAGAAGGGACAGCACAAGAAGGGGGAGGATAAATACAGAGGTCAACAGACAACAGATGGAAAAGGGAGTGGAGGATTTTTGGGGCGTGATTTGCACGCAACACATGGATGACCTAAAGACATACGCATCAACAAGGATGCACCTTAACCATCTCCTCGAAATAGTCAGCATGTTTCGCAGAGACATATGCATGGAGTTTGGGTTAGATAAGTGTAAGACTTTAAGCGTTGTGCGTGGAAAAGTCTCACCATCAATACAAGGGGATATCCTCGGGATTAAAGAAATGCTGCAGAATGAGGTTTACACATATCTGGGAACAGCTCAAAGTAATAGGATGCACCCTGCGAAAATGAAAAAAGAACTTATCTCCGAGTTTAAAGGGCGAATGCATAAAATCGGGAAATCCCATTTAAATGGTAGGAATTTAGTCAAAGCAATAAACACCTATGCAATACCGGTACTGACCTACAGCTTTGGTATAATCAAATGGTCCACAACAGATCTTGTGGATATGCAGCGAAAGATCCGAACCATATTGACTAAATACAATCTTCACCATCCGAAGTCCTGTATAGAACAAATGTCGCTGCCTCGGCGAGAAGGAGGTAGGGGAATAATTGATCTGCAAGGCATGCATGCTAGGCAAGTATTTTCACTTAGAAGATACTTTACCGAGAAAAGTCTTATCTCAGACCTTGCAAAAATAACTCTTGAAGCTGACGATAATCTTACTCCACTCAACCTAAAAAATCAACCGGCTGTACAACTACCCGATATGGAGGCCCGAAGACGAACATGCGCAGCCAAACCTCTGCATGGGAGACACTATCAGCCCTTAGGAGCGAACATGTTGACATAGAAACGTCAAACTTATGGCTCCGGGTAGGAGAAATGTTTTCCGAAACAGGAGGTTTCATGATAGCAATACAAGACGGCGTTGTCGCAACACGAAATTATACAAGGTTTGTCCTTGGAGACAATACCGTAGAAGATAAATGTCGAATGTGCGGAAAACCTAATGAGACAATAGAACATATCATATCAGGATGTACAAATCTAGCACAGACTGAATATCTCCGAAGGCACAACAATGTTGCAAAGGTCTTCCACCAACAGTTATGTAAAAATGCTGGACTTTTGCAAGAATTGCAACCGTATTACCATTACGAACCAGACCCTGTGGTGGAAAACGAGAAAGTCAAGATTCTATTTGACCGAACGCTTCATACTGCAAATCGAGTTGATCATAACCGACCTGACATTACTATTTTAAAGCAGTCGAAAGACATAGATATAAGTATTTAGAGTAGCTTAGAGTGCCTGTGTGGGGCCAGTAAGTTAGTATAAGATTGTTAAGTAATTTTAAGCTAGCATTTAAGCATTTTTTGTTAGTACGTAAGAGTTAGAGATTAAGAAAATAAAATGCATTTAAAACTAAACTAAAAAAAAAATAAAAAAAAAATTACTATTTTAAACAAAAGGGACAGCACAGCAATATTGATTGACCTCGCTGTTCCTAACAATAATAATATCAAAAAGACGTACGATGAGAAGAAAATTAGATATGAAAGTCTAGCAATAGATATCAAAAACCAGTGGAACCTACGGAAGGTCAAAACCGTTCCAATAATAATAAGTGCAACAGAACTAGTGGAAAAAAACATCAAGAAACATCTGAGAGACCTAGATATCAGTGAGAAATATATAGCGAAAGTTCAAAAATCCATCATTCTAGACACGTGTCATATAGTTCGCCAATTTTTAAATTAACTACAATAAAGACTTGTTACATTTTTGTTCAATTCAAGGTCCTGAAAATGTAACGTACATAACCGTATTGAGCTCGTATTTTTTACACTAAGTCCGTAGATATGGATCCATTGACCACTTTTCATCTTTGAGGTACGATGTTATGTTTGTCAAAGCCCATAATTTTTGGACTTTCTGTCAAATCATAAAGCTTTGTCATGTCAAAGAACAGTAATTCCTAAAGTGTGGTTTGCAAAGTCTGTTTGAACTGCTAACTCCAATTCCCTGGTTTATATAAATCTGACAGTGGTTCCAATTGCCTTCAATTAGGCTGTACTTTTAAAACATCTCTTGCAATTTACCCTTTTATACTTTCGTTCCACAATGGTAACTAGCTCAGGCTATCTAGTTGACTCAAGATATGCTTTTATCTGCGGAGGCTGTATGTGATATTTCGCCGTTTTTATATGGTAACCAATACATCTGAGGCTCAATAGCATGAAGTCATTACTGGTATTGTTAAAAGCGCTTTCAATACCTAGAAGTATTTTTTTTTTCAAATGTAATTTTACACTTGTTTCGATGTGATATTGTATATTGCACATCTTAGAATGTATTCTTAACATGCAATTCTTTTTTAAGAGGTCATGCAACCACTCCAAATTTACTCTCTGCAAAAAGAATTCCTTGATATTCACTCTTTTTGACTGGACATTTTGGTCTTGATCAAGGATAAAAAAACATCCAATCTGTAATACTCCCATGTTCACATATCGCTCTTATATGCATAATGGAGGGAGATACATTGATTTATTACTGAGCATTAACTACAGGAAATATTATATGATGTTAGCGCATGGTCTGCCAGACCGCTGATTACCCCAAACCTGCTGTAGAAAAGCTCGATAAATTTTATTCGATTTCAAAATCCCTCAAAATTTCCTCCACCACCGGAGACCTGCAATTCTGTCATACAGTCGGATAATCTCTTTATATCCCGCAACCCCGTTTCATTCTGCGGCGTCCGGAGTTTGGCTCATAGATTTAGTTCGGCAAATCTGTGACGCACATCATTAACACCATTTTTATGACTAGCATTTTTCCTTGCCAATTCTTGCCAATGGAAATTGTCAAAACTAATTCCAATCCCTAATAACTCTACAAGTGATGAATTCAGGCCAATATCAATCCTTCCTTTTCTCTCCAAAATATGTGAAAGGATTATCTTTACATAAACAACTTTGATGTGATCTGGCAGCATTTGTTCAATCTACCAACCATTGACGCAACTTCCTGACCACATCTACCAATGACAATGACACCTGTCACTGATAGGCCACCTCATGGTTATTCCTCCCTTTTTGATTTTTACCGCTCTTATAATCAGCACGTATTCCTTTCGAGTTTTACTTAATTTAGTTATCAATAAATTCTATTAATTAAAACTAAAAGAAGTAGCCTTAATATTCTTTTCAACAAACTTAACGAGTTTCTTATGAAAGATAATTTGCTGCTTCCGGTTCAGTCAGGATTCCGTGCAAAACATAGCTGTACTACAGCTTTACAGAATGTAGTTGAAGACATAAGAGATAGACTGGATAATGACAATGTTACATTTTTAGTACTATTAGATTTCTCCAAGGCTTTTGATATGGTAGAGCAGTCTATTTACTGATCAAATCAAGACACTACTTTTTTATTTCTCCTTCTTCAATTAAACTAATATCGTCGTATCTCAGTGAAAGAAAATAGGCTGTTTCAGTAGGTATCCTATCTAATTTTCTTCCCTTAACTATGGGGTGATCCCTTTGTTCCCCAAAGATCGATCCTTGGACCTCTCTTTTTTTCAGTATATATTAATGATATAGCCTATGTAATAATAAATTCAACGAAACACATATACGCTGATGACATTCAAATTTATCAGAGTTGTCCAAAGCCTTAGTTATTCCTCTGCTGATTTATGGATGTGAAATTTTTTATGAATGTGACGCTGAAACTACAAGTTGCATATAACACCACCATTAGATATGTTTATCGTCTCAAAAAATATGACCACGTTTCACACCTAGCTAAAAACTTAGTAAACATGTCATTTCAAATTTATATTAAACTTCTCTACAGAATTATCAAAAGCAAGCAACCGATATACTTATACGAAAAAATTCAGTTTTCGGTGTCTAGCAGATCTGCCTGTTTACTACTTCCGCGATTTTGATGTTCAACATCTGAGAGACAGTTTTATATTGCTGCTATACGCCTTTGGAACACACTCCCACGTACTACACGAGAGCTAGATGACGTACGACAATTTAGGAACGGACTTCAATATTTCCTTGAAAATTAGAGCAACTAGGTTTACCCAAAATCTGGCAATTTTAATCAAAATTAAACTTCATTTTAAATGAACGTTTTTCTAAAAAGTTAAAATGTAAATTTAAATTAAAGCTTAAGCTGAATAATGTTTATCTTTTACGGATTTATAAGTGAATTCTTACTGTGTTAGCAAATATAAGATAAAATAAAATAAGTCCTGGTCATGCCGAAATCTGTTTTGTCTCTTGAGAGACACGACTAAGTCAGAATTGTAGCCCCTTAAGTTGGACGAGAATATTATTGTTGTGATCCTATTTTTCAGCAAAAATGAAATCGGTTAAATACAATTTATTTAACCTTTCATTGTGTATTAACATTTTCTTCGATCGTTAGTTATTTTCTGTGGTCACACAATCTTACGAACAATTTCGACACAGTTTTCGGATATATTGTATGGTACTATGCCGATGTTTTCGTCTTTTCGTTGTTTGACTCACACCGACTCGTACTTATTTCTGGGCACCGGTCTAGATACGTGTGATTCCCCTTTAGTTCCGAATGTTAACATTATTCATTGTCGGACCATTTATTAAGGCTTATCTCAGTATGTTTCTATGGGCATGTTATAACTGTATAAAGTATATAACTGGGGTTTTCAGTGTAGTGACTTTGGACTGATCCCTGCTCACTATTACCCACACTATTCCTTCCGGAGGACTGATAGAAGTGAACGGGCAGGACAAGACTCCTCCGACTAATCGATTTACAATTAAAACAGCTTCGACTTCTTGTTCGAGAAGCAATTCATTGCTTCGTAGGCATCATAACAAATCTAAACTTTAACAAAAAAGTTATTCTATACGCGTGCGAGGCTTGAGTGCTGAGACTGAACTTCACCATATAGACATAGAAACGCAAGAGTTTTTGCACAGGTGCAATGATCTAGGATAGAGTCAAGGTGGTCGAAACCGTGTCTACTTATTAAAATATAATTTTAAGAATATCTGAATTCGTTAACATAAAACTAACTTTCTTCTTTAATTTCAGTTTTGACATCCTTTACTACCTCGGATTTGTGCTGATCTTTGCCGCTTTTTATAGTATTTTCTATTCATTGTTTGGTGTACATATCGGACTGACTCTAGCTGTACTGGTGTGGGGATTCCTCGTGTGGTTATAATTATGTAATTAAAAAAAAATAAATTATCGATAAGTTGTCATAATCTAAGACATATTACCTACTATAATCACTTTTCTTGTATTGTCAAATGTCACTATGGCGAACTTTATGTAAAATCGAAAATATACTCTTTTTATTACTTCTTAACATTTTAATTTTAAAGTTGCCAAAGGAAGATTTTTAATGTTTACAAGTTCATGCATATTCTGGGTAAAATAAGGGGAAAGTATGGATCACGGAGTAAACATACACTACACTGTCTGCCACTTCTTTTACACAAGGGAAAAATAATCCGTAGGTGAACCTAAACGGTTGTGACAAAGTATGACGGGGCTTCCGGGAGTGACTGATATTTTCAAAAATCTGCACCAGCATAATGACGATCACAAGTTTCGAATTAGAAAACCTTTTACGGTATCGTAAAATTGATAATATATAGGTTTGTGTGCTATGCGAAATGTAGGAAACAAGGTCCGTTACTGAAACTTGCAAATGAGTGTGCACACAATTGGAATGTTCACATAAATGAAACACGTGGAAAAAGTTTAATGATGTTTACTCGTTGCTGGTACAATCCTTAATAGTTATGACCTTTCAGATTTTTCTTATCCTGGAAGTTGGTACTTAATATACGAGGGCGGGTCAATAAGTCCGTGACTTTTGGAATAAAACACAGATTTTTTGATAAAAAAATAATTTTATTTTTCAACGTAGTCTCCCTTGAGCTCTATACACTTTGTCCAACGCTTCTCCAATTTTTTTATCCCTTCCAAAAAAAATGATTTGTCAAGGTCCTCAAAATAGGCCTTTGTTTGCGAGATGACTTCATCATTGGAGTCAAATCTTTTTCCACCAAGCCATTTCTTCAGGTTTGGGAACAAGAAGTAGTCGCTCGGAGCCAAATCTGGAGAATAGGGTGGATGAGGGAGCAATTCATAGCCCAATTCATGGATTTTTGCCATGGCAACTGCACATGTGTGCACCCTTGCATTGTCTTGGTGGAAAAGAACTTTTTTCTTGGCCAAATGAGGTCGGTTTTTTTTCAAATTGTCATTGAATCGGTCCAATAAGTTGGCATAATATTCCCCATTGATTGTTCTTCCCTTTTGAAGGTAGTCAATGTGGATTATCCCGCGTGTATCCCAAAAAACAGTCGCCATAACTTTATTGGCTGACAAACCCACCTTGGCCTTCTTTGGCGCCGATTCACCCTTAGAAACCCACTGTTTTGACTGTTGTTTATTCTCTGGTGTGTTGTGATGGATCCATATTTCGTCCACGGTTACAAAACGGCGCAAAAACTCGTATTACAATAAATCAGTGTTGCCACTCTAAATCTAAATTGAATACACTATAACTCCCCGTAAAAGTTTGAAAACAAGTAAAACATCGTTTGAATGAAGAAGAAATACAAATTAGCAAAAAAGAAACAAAAAAATAATGAGCAATTAAACTAATTTACTCTTATATTGACTTGCAATATTTTCTTTCGCAAGCCTTGTAACATACAGTCTCTCGTTGGTCGCAGTGATGATGGTGAAACGTTGTCTACTTTAACAATTGTATTATTCAAATCTACGTCGGCATCCGATGATTTATCCTTTGAATTAGTATTTCTTTCCCCATGCGATGGTTTTCTGTCAGAATCAACGGCATCGGGATTACTTCTCCTTAGTTTCGAACGTTCCTGTGAACACGGATTCCCCTCCTCACTTGTGCGCCGACTCAATCCAAGTATATCATTTCGATCAACATTTGTTGTCCTTTATTTCCCTACCAGTTTGAGTAATTATATAACTATAATGTCGAGAGCCTAATTGTTTTGAAATTTGCGCTGTTGGGTGGTTTATTAGGAATTTTATAGTCACGTATGTAAACCTTTTGGTCTTCTTGGAAACGAATATCTCTTTTACTGCGATGGCTTAGAGTGTTTTTGTCTTGACTATCAGTGAAATTGTCCTTGACAGAAAGGAGGTTTTAATAATAAAAAACGCGATTTCAATTGCCTTCCGAACATAATTTCCACTAGTAAAATACCAGTAGTGCTATGTACCGGTGGTCGAATAAAAATCTTTAAAGAATAAGATCGAAATCATCAGGACTTTTATCTTCCAAACTAGCTACCAGCGCTTTTTTAACTGTTATGACTGAATTTTCAGATTGGCTATTAGTCGCTGAGTGCCCGGGAGCGGTCAACAAATGCCTGATATAATTCATTTTAGTGAATTCAACGAATTCATTAGATTGAAATTGAGTACCATTATCGCTGACGATTATTTCTGGTAGCCCAAATCTACAAAATGTTTCTCTTAAAAATTTGATTGTGACCTTAGATGTAATGGATTTTGTTTTAAAAACTTCTAAGTACTTTGAAAATTAATCAACGATAATTAACAAATAAAAACCATGATCTGGACCAGAATAATCGAAGTGAATACGAAACCATGCGTGATCCGCTGGTTGCCAGGGTATAAAATCACTTTTTTCTGGGCTGGCTTGATACAATTGACAAGATCGACATAATTTAACTAAATCTTCAATGTCTTCGTAAAACTTTGGCCACCAAATAAATGACCGTGCCAATGCCTTGATCTTGATTACGCCCAGGTGCGATTTATGAAAATCAAACAAAATCTGCCTTCTTAATTTAATATGAATAATGCTGCGATAACCCCACAATAAACAAACTGACTCAACAGATAGTTCATCTGCTTCTTTTTTGTAAGGGATGAATTCATAACACGTCAATGATGCTACCGTTCTATTTTGTACAGCGTCAACTAATTTTTACAAAACCTTATCTCGACGCGTTTCAACTTGCATTATTTTTGTAACCCAATTGCAAAATATTGATGTAATTTGCATCTTCACTTTCCACAAAATTGATTTGCCTGGAGTCACAGCTAGAGTTTTCTTCAATTTTCAGCTGTGGAATGCGAGATAGGGCATTGGCATGGTTCAAGTTGAACCGTTCAAATAACTCTTGATGTGTCTGATTTTAAAATTGAATCCCGACAAAATTAATGCCCATCGTTGCATTCTTGCAGCAGCCATCACTGGGATGCCTTGTTTTCTCCAAAAATTGAGATCAGAGGCTTATGATCAGTATGCAAAGTGAAATTGAGGCCAATTAAATATTGATATATTGTAATTTAGTGACACTAAAAAGAATGGCAAGTGCCTCTTTCTGTATTGCGCTGTAATTTCTTTCGGCAGGTGTGCGTGAATGTGATATGAAAGCAATTGATCGAAGTTCGCCTTTAGGAAATTCGTGCAATAAACTACCGGCCACAGCCGCATCGTATGGATCAGTTGTTAGAATAACAGGCTTATTTGGATCGAAATGCACCAAAATTTGGTCTGATGAGATTTCTCTTTTAAGAGTTTCGTACGCTTCATTGGCTTCACGATTCCAATGAAATTTTGTCGCCTTCCTCAACAACCTGTAAAGCGGTTCCATTTTTTTTTTGGCAAATTGAGGCATTAACCATACCTACCAATGAATGCTCTCACTTCCGATACATTTTCAGGAATTGGTGCGTTTAAAACACTCCCTATATAAGTATCGTTTTTCCGAAGTCCTTCTCTATCAATGGTAAAGCCCAAATATGAAATTTGCTTCATAAAGAACTTTCATTTCTTCTGGTTTAAACGTAAACCGACTAATTGCAATTTGCTCAGTACTATCTCTAACGTACGTATGTGGTTTTGAGTGTCGGGACCTATAACTACAATATCGTGCATAAAATTTATACAATGTGGAATGCCACGCAATAAAGTTTCAATAGTCTTTTGAAAAATTGCTTCAGCCACCTTGACGTCGAAGGCCAAACACTTTTCTCGGAATAAACCCAAATGTATACTAAGTGTACAAAGGTATTGTGATTCTCCGTTATACGCATTTGACAAATCTAATTTAGTAAACAATTGACCACCCTGCAGTGAAGCGAAAATTTCTTCAGTACGAGGTAGGGGGTACTTAAAATCGGTTAAAAAGCGATTAATTTGGTTTCATCACTATTTGGTTTCATCACAGGAACAATGGGCGTTTCCAGTCGGAATTGTTGACCCGATCCATTATGATCCATTATAAACGAATCACAAAATTCATTGATTTTACTTTCGACAATGGGTTTCCAGGCTAACGGTATAGGTCGAGGTTTCCAAAAAATCGGCTTAGCGTCTTGTTCCATTTCCAAACGAACTTTCTCTCCGAGAAATTTACCCAAAAATCTTTAAAAACTTCAGAAAATGTGGATTTTAATCGGTTGACAGTATCGTCGAAACTAACCTCACCCACAGAAATAGCATTGACTTGCTCCAATTTGAAGCCAAAAAGTAAAAGAAAATTTTGTTCCCAATAAAATCGGTCGATTTTCATCTGTGACTAACACTCGACTTTTTGTGTAAGCTCTCGATACATTATGGTAAAAACTCACCGATAATTTTTAAAGCGTGGCCACCATAGTCATCATAACTGTCCGATGGTTTCTTCAAGACACGTGGATCTAAATGCTTACTAAACCGAGCCCAATGCATTATTGAGATCGGAGAACCCCTGTCGCACTCCATGTGGAATTCGATACCGTCAATGCTCACAGTCAAGTCGAATGCTTGTCTGCTACCCCCGAGAATGCTAAAAATTCGAATCATTTCACCATCCAACGACGCAACTTGAGTACCTGTATTGACGAAAGTCGAAAAATTGGTATTAGTTTTTTGAACATGAGAAACTGAATGATTTAAAGTAACAAAATTTGTTGACAAATCCTTATCTTTTGCGTCAAATCGGCTTTAGATGCAACTTCCGTCCGCACTTATCATAAATGACATCCTTAAATTTACAGGCTGCTGATCTATGTGAATCGAGCTGCAATGTTTGCAGGCGTATTTTTTCCGTTGGTTCCCATTTTTTCGACCCATGTATTTGGTGCTGTTGTTGTTGTTTTTGTTGCGAAGGAAGTTCACCTCTGTCGATGTTGGACAAAAATGGCTATAACTCCTAAAATAAGCGTCCTAGAGGGTCCAAACTTGAACACATAAATGGCTATAACTCCTAAAATAGGCGTCCTAGAGGGTCCAAACTTGAACACAAAAATGGCTATAACTCCTAAAATAAACGTCCTAGAGGGTCCAAACTTGAACACAAAAATGGCTATAACTCCTAAAATAAGCGTCGTAGAGGGTCCAAACATGAACACAAAAATGGCTATAACTCCTAAAATAAACGTCCTAGAGGGTCCAAACTTGAACACAAAAATGGCTATAACTCCTAAAATAAGCGTCCTAGAGGGACCAAACATGAACACAAAAATGGCTATAACTCCTAAAATAGGCGTCCTAGAGATCCAAACTTGAACACAAAAATGGCTATAACTCCTAAAATAAACGTCCTAGAGGGTCCAAAGTTGAACAGAAAAATGGCTATAACTCCTAAAATAAGCGTCCTAGAGGGTCCAAAGTTGAACACAAAAATGGCTATAACTCCTAAAATAAGCGTCCCAGAGGGTCCAAAGTTGAACACAAAAATGGCTATAACTCCTAAAATACGCGTCCTAGAGGTTCCAAACTTGAACACAAAAATGGCTATAACTCCTAAAATAGGCGTCCTAGAGGGCCCAAACTTAAACACAAAAATGGCTATAACTCCCAAACTAAACGTCCTAGAGGGTCCAAAGTTGAACACAAAAATGGCCATAACTCCTAAAATAAGCGTCCTAGAGGGTCCAAACTTGAACACATAAATGGCTATAGCTCCTAAAATAGGCGTCCTAGAGGGTCCAAACTTGAACACAAAAATGGCTATAACTCCTAAAATAAGCGTCCTAGAGGGTCCAAACATGAACACAAAAATGGCTATAACTCCTAAAATAAGCGTCCCAGAGGGTCCAAAGTTGAACACAAAAATGGCTATAACTCCTAAAATAAGCGTCCTAGAGGGTCCAAAGTTGAACACAAAAATGGCTATAACTCCTAAAATAAGCGTCCTAGAGGGTCCAAAGTTGAACACAAAAATGGCCATAACTCCTAAAATAAGCGTCCTAGAGGGCCCAAACTTGAACACAAAAATGGCCATAACTCCTAAAATAAGCGTCCTAGAGGGTTCAAACATGAACACAAAAATGGCTATAACTCCTAAACTCAACGTCCTAGAGGGTCCAAAGTTGAACACAAAAATGGCCATAACTCCTAAAATAAGCGTCCTAGAGGGTCCAAACTTGAACACAAAAATAGCCATAACTCCTAAAATAAGCGTCCTAGAGGGTCCAAACATCAACACAAAAATGGCTATAACTCCTAAACTAAACGTCCTAGAGGGTACAAAGTTGAACACAAAATTTGCCATAACTCCTAAAATAAGCGTCCTAGAGGGTCCAAACATGAACACAAAAATGGCTATAACTCCTAAAATAGGCGTCCTAGAGATCCAAACTTGAACACAAAAATGGCTATAACTCCTAAAATAAACGTCCTAGAGGGTCCAAAGTTGAACAGAAAAATGGGTATAACTCCTAAAATAAGCGTCCTAGAGGGTCCAAAGTTAAACACAAAAATGGCTATAACTCCTAAAATAAGCGTCCTAGAAGCTCCAAACTTGAACACATAAATGGCTATAACTCCTAAAATAAGCGTCATAGCGGATCCAAAGTTAAACACAAAAATGGCTATAACTCCTAAAATAAGCGTCCCAGAGGGTCCAAAGTTAAACACAAAAATGGCTATAACTCCTAAAATAAGCGTCCTAGAGGTTCCAAACTTGAACACAAAAATGGCTATAACTCCTAAAATAGGCGTCCTAGAGGGCCCAAACTTGAACACAAAAATGGCTTTAACTCCCAAACTAAACGTCCTAGAGGGTCCAAAGTTGAACACAAAAATGGCCATAACTCCTAAAATAAGCGTCCTAGAGGGTCCAAACTTGAACACATAAATGGCTATAGCTCCTAAAATAGGCGTCCTAGAGGGTCCAAACTTCAACACAAAAATGGCTATAACTCCTAAAATAAGCGTCCTAGAGGGTCCAAACATGAACACAAAAATGGCTATAACTCCTAAAATAAGCGTCCCAGAGGGTCCAAAGTTGAACACAAAAATGGCTATAACTCCTAAAATAAGCGTCCTAGAGGGTCCAAAGTTGAACACAAAAATGGCTATAACTCCTAAAATAAGCGTCCTAGAGGGTCCAAAGTTGAACACAAAAATGTCCATAAATCCTAAAATAAGCGTCCTAGAGGGTCCAAACTTGAACACAAAAATGGCCATAACTCCTAAAATAAGCGTCCTAGAGGGTTCAAACATAAACACAAAAATGGCTATAACTCCTAAACTAAACGTCCTAGCGGGTCCAAAGTTGAACACAAAAATGGCCGTAACTCCTAAAATAAGCGTCCTAGAGGGTCCAAACTTGAACACAAAAATGGCCATAACTCCTAAAATAAGCGTCCTAGAGGGTTCAAACATGAACACAAAAATGGCTATAACTCCTAAACTAAACGTCCTAGAGGGTCCAAAGTTGAACACAAAAATGGCCATAACTCCTAAAATAAGCGTCCTAGAGGGTCCAAACATGAACACAAAAATGGCTATAACTCCTAAAATAAGCGTCCTAGAGGGTCCAAACATGTACACAAAAATGGCTCAAAAATGGGTCCAAAGTTGAACACAAAAATGGCCATAACTCCTAAAATAAGCGTCCTAGAGGGTCCAAACTTAAACACAAAAATAGCCATAACTCCTAAAATAAGCGTCCTAGAGGGTCCAAACATCAACACAAAAATGGCTATAACTCCTAAACTAAACGTCCTAGAGGGTACAAAGTTGAACACAAAATTTGCCATAACTCCTAAAATAAGCGTCCTAGAGGGTCCAAACATGAACACAAAAATGGCTATAACTCCTAAAATAGGCGTCCTAGAGATCCAAACTTGAACACAAAAATGGCCGTAACTCCTAAAATAAGCGTCCTAGAGGGTCCAAACTTAAACACAAAAATAGCCATAACTCCTAAAATAAGCGTCCTAGAGGGTCCAAACATCAACACAAAAATGGCTATAACTCCTAAACTAAACGTCCTAGAGGGTACAAAGTTGAACACAAAATTTGCTATAACTCCTAAAATAAGCGTCCTAGAGGGTCCAAAGTTAAACACAAAAATGGCTATAACTCCTAAAATAAGCGTCCTAGAAGCTCCAAACTTGAACACATAAATGGCTATAACTCCTAAAATAAGCGTCATAGCGGATCCAAAGTTAAACACAAAAATGGCTATAACTCCTAAAATAAGCGTCCCAGAGGGTCCAAAGTTAAACACAAAAATGGCTATAACTCCTAAAATAAGCGTCCTAGAGGTTCCAAACTTGAACACAAAAATGGCTATAATTCCTAAAATAGGCGTCCTAGAGGGCCCAAACTTGAACACAAAAATGGCTTTAACTCCCAAACTAAACGTCCTAGAGGGTCCAAAGTTGAACACAAAAATGGCCATAACTCCTAAAATAAGCGTCCTAGAGGGTCCAAACTTGAACACATAAATGGCTATAGCTCCTAAAATAGGCGTCCTAGAGGGTCCAAACTTCAACACAAAAATGGCTATAACTCCTAAAATAAGCGTCCTAGAGGGTCCAAACATGAACACAAAAATGGCTATAACTCCTAAACTAAACGTCCTAGCGGGTCCAAAGTTGAACACAAAAATGGCTATAACTCCTAAAATAAGCGTCCTAGAGGGTCCAAAGTTGAACACAAAAATGTCCATAAATCCTAAAATAAGCGTCCTAGAGGGTCCAAACTTGAACACAAAAATGGCCATAACTCCTAAAATAAGCGTCCTAGAGGGTCCAAACATGAACACAAAAATGGCTATAACTCCTAAAATAAGCGTCCCAGAGGGTCCAAAGTTGAACACAAAAATGGCTATAACTCCTAAAATAAGCGTCCTAGAGGGTCCAAAGTTGAACACAAAAATGGCTATAACTCCTAAAATAAGCGTCCTAGAGGGTCCAAAGTTGAACACAAAAATGTCCATAAATCCTAAAATAAGCGTCCTAGACGGTCCAAACTTGAACACAAAAATGGCCATAACTCCTAAAATAAGCGTCCTAGAGGGTTCAAACATGAACACAAAAATGGCTATAACTCCTAAACTAAACGTCCTAGAGGGTCCAAACATGAACACAAAAATGGCTATAACTCCTAAAATAAGCGTCCTAGAGGGTCCAAACATGTACACAAAAATGGCTATAACTCCTAAAATAAGCGTCCCAGAGGGTCCAAAGTTGAACACAAAAATGGCCATAACTCCTAAAATAAGCGTCCTAGAGGGTCCAAACATGAACACAAAAATGGCTATAACTCCTAAACTAAACGTCCTAGAGGGTCCAAAGTTGAACACAAAAATGGCCATAAATCCTAAAATAAGCGTCCTAGAGGGTCCAAACTTGAACACAAAAATGGCCATAACTCCTAAAATAAGCGTCCTAGAGGGTCCAAACATGAACACAAAAATGGCTATAACTCCTAAAATAGGCGTCCTAGAGGGTCCAAACTTGAACACAAAAATGGCTATAACTCCTAAAATAAACGTCCTAGAGGGTCCAAACTTGAACACAAAAATGGCTATAACTCCTAAAATAAGCGTCCTAGAGGGTCCAAACATGAACACAAAAATGGCTATAACTCCTAAAATAGGCGTCCTAGAGATCCAAACTTGAACACAAAAATGGCTATAACTCCTAAAATAAACGTCCTAGAGGGTCCAAAGTTGAACAGAAAAATGGCTATAACTCCTAAAATAAGCGTCCTAGAGGGTCCAAAGTTGAACACAAAAATGGCTATAACTCCTAAAATAAGCGTCCTAGAAGCTCCAAACTTGAACACATAAATGGCTATAACTCCTAAAATAAGCGTCATAGCGGATCCAACGTTAAACACAAAAATGGCTATGACTCCTAAAATAAGCGTCCCAGAGGGTCCAAAGTTGAACACAAAAATGGCTATAACTCCTAAAATAAGCGTCCTAGAGGTTCCAAACTTGAACACAAAAATGGCTATAACTCCTAAAATAGGCGTCCTAGAGGGCCCAAACTTGAACACAAAAATGGCTATAACTCCCAAACTAAACGTCCTAGAGGGTCCAAAGTTGAACACAAAAATGGCCATAACTCCTAAAATAAGCGTCCTAGAGGGTCCAAACTTGAACACATAAATGGCTATAGCTCCTAAAATAGGCGTCCTAGAGGGTCCAAACTTGAACACAAAAATGGCTATAACTCCTAAAATAAGCGTCCTAGAGGGTCCAAACATGAACACAAAAATGGCTATAACTCCTAAAATAAGCGTCCCAGAGGGTCCAAAGTTGAACACAAAAATGGCTATAACTCCTAAACTAAACGTCCTAGAGGGTCCAAAGTCGAACACAAAAATGGCCATAACTCCTAAAATAAGCGTCCTAGAGGGTCCAAACTTGAACACAAAAATGGCCATAACTCCTAAAATAAGCGTCCTAGAGGGTCCAAACATGAACACTAAAATGGCTATAACTCCTAAAATAGGCGTCCTAGAGGATCCAAACTTGAACACAAAAATGGCTATAACTCCTAAAATAAACGTCCTAGAGGGTCCAAAGTTGAACACAAAAAGGGCTATAACTCCTAAAATTAGCGTCCTAGAGGGTCCAAAGTTAAACACAAAATGACTATAACTCCTAAAATAAGCGTCCTAGAGGGT